>CM061555.1:138970500-139570500 GCA_030864225.1 Capsicum baccatum var. pendulum
AACCATAACCAAATAGTCACAATCAAGTGTCCAACTAATACCAATCCCAATGCCAATACCAATAACAAGGCTAATACTAATACAAACACCACACGTTGCAATAGTAGTCCGACAAATCCTCTAACTAGAATTACAGAACATCCAGTAGGGACATACCCCCAACCATAGACAAAACCAAGACCAAAGAAATGATACGGTTATGGCTACCCCTACATGTACACGGCCTTTCACACGAAGCCAAGCGCGGGAGTTACAAACACTCCAAGCCTTGTTCATGCAAATGGCCGTGTGTGAGTTGTTGGCCGAACCAACTAAGGGTCTCAACGTCCTTATGTGTGAGGAGGGGCCTAAAGTGTAATAAATTAAGTCTTCAAGGAGGCCACAACCAAGCAAGGGCGTCTTGGTCTTTTTGCTCATTTTTGTTGTAGTATAAATAGAAGGTGATAGTGAGATATCCTGTAGATTATTTTGAATGCTGAAATTGTAACCTAAAAACACCAAATATCTTCTCTCTTCTTCTCCAAGAAGCCGGTTCTAGATCTCACAAGTAGAGGAATACTTGTGTTGTCTCCTTGGCTAGAAACAAAGGTTTTGAGGTTGTTGAGTGCCTCTTGGTCTTTGTAAGAGCTTGGTGTTAATATTCATTAGGCTTAGGGTCCTCTCATGTTGTTAGGGTTCTTAGTTTCTTGAATATTGTATGTCAAGTTATTTATCTTCCATTATCTTGTTGTTGTTGTGTTGCTTATCTTAACTTGAAAGTCTAGGGAAGCCGTGTGGGGCTTGTTTCGATTCCCTAGCATTATTGTATGTCTTGTTGTTCTCGGCTTGGACTTAAAACCGGAAACTATATCTTGTGTTGTAATCTCTAAACCGAAAACTAAAACTTGTAACTCTTATGTTGTTGGACTAAAATCCGAAACTCTTGTGTTGTGGGTTTGATCTTGCATCATTTGGTATCAAAGCAAGACCGGTTGTGTTCTCACATAACCCATCTTGGGCTTGTAGTTCTCGGCTTAAAACCAAACTACACCAAGAAAAGAAAATTCTGAAATCTGAAATTTCTGTCCACTAAAGTTGAAACCGAGAAAGGTATTGCACACTTAGATCTAGGTGACATTTTTCTTGTTTAGTGAGTTTCTAGTGTTGGTTTCTTTCTCACCAACACTAAGGTGTCTAGATCCAAGGTTGAGCTTGAAAAGTTGCATGTTGTAAGGTGGCCGAAAGTTGAATGTTATTAATGACCAAAGAAAATCCGGTGGATGTGTGATAATGTGCTAAGAAGGTGTTGAAGTTTGTGAAGTGTTCATCTCTTGAACTTGTGCATATTGTTCCTCTTGTTGAGTGTTCATCTTGTTGTGTGTTCAAGTGGTATACTTATAAAGTTGATTGTGAAGGACTTGCACCCATCACTTTGTAACCTTGTCAATCACTTCCCTTAAATCAAGGAGCCTTGTCTTGTGGGAATTGTCAACCAACCTCACTTTCTTGAGATTGAACAAAAGTCAAGACTTCAAATTTTTAAAGTTTTTCCCACCAAAACACTTTTCAATTTCTCCCAAGTTGTGTGAATATTAATTCAAGTCAAAAAAAAAAAAAAAAAAAGGGTACATATATATATACATCCCACCCGAAGAGGAGAAAAAACGTGTGGGCCATTGCATGCTACCTTGACACTATAAGCTCAACTTAGGATATATTCTTGTTGCTAATTGTTGATTCTTGGTTTCTCTTACTTGGTCTTAGAACTAATTAACCAACTAGTATCTTTCCACTAGGTTGCTAACTAGTTCCTTGAGCCGTTATTTCGTGTCAACGATTATTTGTGTGCTTTTATTCGTTTGAATGAGTTGCTGATTTTGGTTCTAGTCCGGCAAGAATTCTTTGAGTCTTCCAAACAAGAATCCATTCCGGCTAAGAGCTCACTCAAACCTTGTAAATCTCACGGTTACTAGCCAATTATACAACACTTGTGGGACACTAACTTGTGGTGATTAAGTGGCTACACCTTGACGATGGAAGGAACAACATCTCACAATCCGGATACTAATGCACTTGATTCAATGAGGACCACTCTTGAGGCCGTCACTAGGACACTTGAACGGATGAATTCGGAGTTCGGGGCCGTGAGGGGGGACTTGGCAGCCATAAGGGGGGAAGTCTCGACTATTAGTGGGAGACTAGATCAAGTGGAGAGTCAAAGGAACTCTCGACCATCGACTCCTCTACATGTCTCTACCAACGGCCATGATCGGACATCCTCCGCAACCATCACTCCCGAAATGGTCCACCAAATGTTAAACGCGCCTCAAGCTCCACAAAATACCGCCAACCAATCTACCACCTTCCCTCCAAACCGAGACTCCACTAGACCACTACATTTCCAAACTCCTCCAATTCCACAAGAGGGATTTGGACGCCAAGCACCACCACTAAATCCGAACCCTCCTTTCCAAGCTCCACTAAACCAAAGGCCACAAATTCCAATTCCTACGAATCAAAATGGTCAAGGCCGACCAGCCCACTTTGACGGATATGGTAGAGAGGAGTATGATGGAGAGGGAGCCTTTGATGATGCTTATATGAGGGAGGAGGAGTTAAGAGGGGGTCGGGTAGAACCTAGGAGGTACCGGGGGTATGGAGATAGGGGAAACCGACACCAAGAGAGAGACGTGGGCATCAACACCATCAAGTTGAGCCTACCTATCTTTAAAGGTGAAAGTGACCCCGAGGCTTACTTGACTTAGGAATCGGCTTGTGACAAAGTTTTCCAAGTTAATGACATCTCGGAGGAAAAGAAGAGTTGTTATGCTATAGCTCACCTCGAGGGCTATGCTAACACTTGGTGGGAGTATATTAAGCGATTTGGTAATGAATTGGTTGATGGGCAGCCACCACCTTGGTTTCGGCTAAGGTATTTGATGAGACAACGATACCTTCCCGAGAGATACCGGCATGAGTTGCTTGCTAGATTGTATGGCTTGCGGCAATGAGGCAAGAGTGTGATGGCCTATTTTGACGAGTTCCAACAACTCATGTTGAAACTTGATCACCGTGGGGAACAAATCAGCCACGACATCATCTGGTTCAAGTGTGGATTGAACAAAGAGATTTCCACTCACTTAACCCTTCATCGGTTTGAGACTATTGATGGTATATTCCAAGCGGACCTAGAGATTGAGAGGGAACTTAAGGAGAGATCCACCTTCAAGGCAAGGGTCCAAACCCCCTCGGGTTGGACCAAGAACAAGGACCAACCCGGTCCTATGAAGCTGCCCGAACCCAAAATAGCTCCTAAGTTTCCTCCGAAGCCGGAGGCTCACAAGTACCCCAACCCAAAGGGGTTCCAATGTTTCAAGTGCCAAGGTTGGGGGCATAAGGCAAATGAATGTCCGAACCAGCGTAATGTGATCCTACGGGAAGGGAAGGTATACTACCTTGGTGAGGAGGTGGTGTCCGAAAGGGGGGAGATTGAGGCCGAGCCTCAAGATGGAGAGGAAGCCGAACATGAACCGAATGAGGAAGGAGTAGATGATGGTGAAGATGTCTATCCTCAAGAAGGGGAATGTGTGGTTCCGAACTTTGTGGTTAGGCGCGTTATGATTAGTAAGGCGGTAGATGACCCGAGCCAAAGGGAAAATCTATTCCATACTAAGTGCCTTGTAAAGGAAAGTGTGTGCACCTTGGTAATTGATAGTGGTAGTTGTACCAATGTTGCGAGCCATGCTATGGTGAATTTTCTGAAGCTACCGACCACACCACACACTAGTCCATACAAGCTCCAATGGTTGAATGATTGTGGTGAGTTGAAGGTCACACGGCAATGTGTGATTAGATTTAAGGTGGGAAACTACCACGATGAAGTACTTTGTGACGTGATTCCAATGCAAGCATGTCACTTGTTGTTGGGTAGACCTTGGCAATATGATAGGTCTACTAAACACGATGGGAGGACCAACCGGTACACGCTCGAGAAGGATGGCCGAAGGGTCACACTTCACCCTCTTTCACCCTCCCAAGTGAATGCGTGGTACCAAAAGATGAGAGAATTGAAAGGGAAAGGGGGAGAACCCGAGAAGGGAGAAAAAAGAAGGGAGGCCGTAGGTGAGGAGGTAGGCACATCCGAGACTATCTCAACGCCAATGGAAAGGGAAAACGTAGTGATGTTGGCTAGGAGGAAGGAACTTTTCATGGACCATGATGAAAACAAGCCAATGCTACTTTTGGCCCATTGCTTTAACACTAACCCCACTAATCCTTGTATTTCTCCTTTGATTTCTCATGTGTTGCAGGATTATGAGGATGTATTTCCTAAAGAACTTCCGCAAGGATTGCCCCCACTTCGGGGAATTGAGCATCAAATTGACTTTGTGCCGGGCTCACAATTGCCAAATAAGCCAGCTTACAGGAGCAACCCTACGGACACCAAAGAATTGCAACATCAAGTTGAGGAACTCCTCAACAAAGGTTACATCAAGGAGAGCATGAGTCCGTGCGCGGTTCCGGTGCTACTAGTGCCTAAGAAAGATGGAACTTGGCGTATGTGTGTGGACTGCCGAGCCATCAATAAGATTACGGTAAAATATCGTCACCCTATCCCTAGGTTAGATGATATGTTGGATGAATTGAATGGTTCGTGTTTATTTTCCAAAATTGATTTAAGGAGTGGCTATCACCAAATAAGGATGCAACCCGGTGATGAATGGAAAACCGCCTTCAAGACTAAGTTTGGTCTCTATGAATGGATGGTTATGCCATTCGGCCTAACAAATGCTCCAAGTACTTTCATGCGGCTAATGAATCATGTGATGAAGCCATTTATTGGAAAGTTTGTGGTAGTTTACTTTGATGATGTGTTGGTATATAGTAAGTCTATTGATGACCATACAATGCATTTGAGGTGTGTGTTTGATGTACTCCGAAAGGAGAAGCTGTATGCCAACATGGAGAAGTGTTCTTTCAGTATTGATAAAGTTGTATTCTTGGGTTTTGTTGTTAGCTCAAAGGGCGTGGAAGTGGACGACTCCAAGATAGACTCTACACGAAGTTGGCCGACCCCTAAGACTATTGGAGAAATCCGAAGTTTCCACGGGTTGGCAAGCTTTTATAGGAGGTTTGTCAAAGGATTTAGTTCCATAGCAGCCCCCTTAACCGAGGTAATTAGAAAGGACGGACCCTTCAAATGGGGTGAAGAGCAAGCTAAGGCTTTCGAGTCCTTGAAGGCTATGCTCATCTCGGCGCCTTTATTGCAATTACCCGATTTTGATAAAATGTTTGAGGTAGAGTGTGATGCTAGTAAGGTCGGCATCGGGGCTGTTTTGATGCAAGAATGTAAGCCCGTGGCCTATTTCAGTGAAAAGCTCAAAGGGGCAACTCTTAATTATTCGACTTACGACTTGGAGTTGTACGCCCTTGTTAGAGCTTTGGGAAATTGGCAACACTATTTGTGGCCTAAGGAGTTTGTGATACGAACGGATCACGAATCGTTGAAACACCTTAAGAGCCAAGACAAGCTGAATAGGCGTCATGCTAAGTGGATTGAGTTCATCGAAACTTTCCCCTATGTAATTCATTACAAAAGGGGAAAGGAAAATGTCGTTGCCGATGCCTTGTCCCGAAAGCATGTGCTTGTTGCTACCTTGTCGTCGAAGTTAATGGGTTTTGAGAGCTTGCGGATGTTGTATCCCGAGGATCCAACCTTTGCTCCTATTTTTAGGGAATGCGAAGAGTGGGGAAGGGACCGTTGGCTTAAGGAAAATAACCACTCCTCCTACTCTCGGTTCGAGGGATATTTGTTCAAAGGAAGGAGGTTATGTGTTCCTTCTAGTTCTTGGAGGGAATTGCTTGTGAGGGAGGCCCACGACGGGGGCCTCATGGGTCATTTTGGGGTAGACAAGACCCTCGGAATCCTAGAGGAGAACTTCTATTGGCCAAAAATGCGCAAAGATGTCACAAAAATTTGTAGTCAATGTGCGGCCTGCCGGAGTGCTAAATCTCGCCTCCGACCTCAAGGATTATACACCCCGCTCCCTACTCCCCTTAGGCCTTGGCTGGACATATCGATGGATTTCGTCTTGGGGCTGCCAAGGACTAGAAAGGGTCGAGATAGTATTTTTGTGGTTGTCGATAGATTTTCAAAAATGGCTCATTTTATTCCATGTGTAAAAACCGAGGATGCTCCTAGTGTAGCTTCATTATTTATAGAACACGTTGTAAAGCTTCACGGAGTACCAAGGACCATTGTGAGTGATAGGGACTCCAAGTTCCTAAGCCTCTTTTGGAAGTCCATGTGGGGTAGGCTTGGCACGAAGTTACTTTTCTCCACGTCTTGCCACCCGCAAACCGATGGCCAAACGGAGGTAGTAAACAGAACCCTCGGTTCTATGCTACGCTCCATGGTTAAAGGTAAATTGACTTCATGGGAAGAACACCTACCCTTGGTAGAATTTGCATACAATCGGGTAATACATTCGAGTACGGGAATGACTCCCTTTGAATGTGTTTACGGCCTAAACCCCCTTACCCCTTTAGATCTCACTCCTTTGCCTAGTGATCTCATGACCAGCTTAGATGGGAATAAAAGAGCCGAGGCCATGAAAAAGATGCATGAAGCAGTGCGGATCAAGCTTGAAAGGAAGAACCAAGAGGTTGCAAAACGGGCAAACAAAGGGAGAAGGAAGCTAGTGCTTGAACCCGGAGATTGGGTGTGGGTGCACCTTCGGAAGGATCGATTTCCAGCTCAAAGGAAGTCCAAGTTGCTGCCAAGAGGTGATGGTCCTTTCCAAGTACTCGAGAGGATCAATGACAATGCCTATAAGATTGACCTACCACCGGAATATCAAGTGCACAACACCTTCAACGTCGGAGATCTCTCCCTCGTGGATGCGGTTGAAGATGATCACGTGCCGAATTTGAGGTCAAATTCCTCTCAAGATGGAGAGGATGATACGGTTATGGCTACCCCTACATGTACACGGCCTTTCACACGAAGCCAAGCGCGGGAGTTACAAACACTCCAAGCCTTGTTCATGCAAATGGCCGTGTGTGAGTTGTTGGCCGAACCAACTAAGGGTCTCAACGTCCTTATGTGTGAGGAGGGGCCTAAAGTGTAATAAATTAAGTCTTCAAGGAGGCCACAACCAAGCAAGGGCGTCTTGGTCTTTTTGCTCATTTTTGTTGTAGTATAAATAGAAGGTGATAGTGAGATATCCTGTAGATTATTTTGAATGCTGAAATTGTAACCTAAAAACACCAAATATCTTCTCTCTTCTTCTCCAAGAAGCCGGTTCTAGATCTCACAAGTAGAGGAATACTTGTGTTGTCTCCTTGGCTAGAAACAAAGGTTTTGAGGTTGTTGAGTGCCTCTTGGTCTTTGTAAGAGCTTGGTGTTAATATTCATTAGGCTTAGGGTCCTCTCATGTTGTTAGGGTTCTTAGTTTCTTGAATATTGTATGTCAAGTTATTTATATTCCATTATCTTGTTGTTGTTGTGTTGCTTTTCTTAACTTGAAAGTCTAGGGAAGCCGTGTGGGGCTTGTTTCGATTCCCTAGCATTATTGTATGTCTTGTTGTTCTCGGCTTGGACTTAAAACCGGAAACTATATCTTGTGTTGTAATCTCTAAACCGAAAACTAAAACTTGTAACTCTTATGTTGTTGGACTAAAATCCGAAACTCTTGTGTTGTGGGTTTGATCTTGCATCAAGAAATAATAATAATAATAATAATAATGAAAAGTACATAGAATGAAAGACAGTTTCCAAAGTATGGAAGCTCACCACTTCAATCTGAATCAATGATGTTTCCAAATACAAGTCACTGAGCAGGGGAATGGTAGTATGGCCAGTTCCAACTTTGCATGGGATATAATGCCCGAAGATAGTTAGTAGTGTGAATGTTAGCATGTAACTCAGGGATAAAGATAAGATAATGACATCATTTCAAAACCAAATTAATAACCATATGCAATCACATATATACTTATACATATACATATATCTTAACGGGACAGGGAACAAGGTTTAGTATGCATTTAAATACTTAACTAGGTTGTATAGCTTGGCCATCCTAAAACCACCCATAGGCTATATGGGTTCAGCTCCCGCTATGGAAAGGGCCCCAGTGCGTGTTAACCGTAAGACCAAAGAAAAGAACCTGAGATTAATAGTATATCCTAAAATATAAAGTGTGACATCATTAACACCCTCACATCGGCAAACCTGAGTTTCCTTTGTCGGCCTACCGGGACCACCACTTTCCATGTCTTCACAATTCCAACCCCCTTTAAGCCCATATTAAATCATTTATACATTCCCGACCATTTACCAAGGATTCTTTTAATTAGGCATTAACCATTGGTATCGTCATACCAAAATTAGATCTTTCAACTCCATTACCATATGCTATATAAACTATTAAACCAAATTAGACTCCATCACTTCTAATTAACCAAAACCATTTAAATCAAACCATGGCCTCCAAGGCATTTCCAATTCATATTCCTTAAACCATTGATGTATTGCAAAGATTCTATGAATAGTCAGACTAAGTGATAAAATCATTCTCATCGGAAATTTCACAAATAGGTTAAGGATATGCCATTCTCAAAGCCAAAATCATCAAATTTGGGGGATCAACCATGACCCTTCAATTAAATCACCATTCCCATGCACCCACGTGTGGAAAAGCATAATTAAAACATGAAAAACCATAAGTATATCATGAGGAACATTAAACAACTATGAATATCCAAAACCCAACCTTTATTTCAAAACCATAACAATGCCATGAAAACAATGCACTAAAACATATTATTTTAGTAAATTAACAATGAGGGGAGAGTCACATACCTGAATTACAAAGATTTATGGAGAGAAATTGATCCTTAAGCCCTTAGCTGACCACTTTGGCGAAACCTTAGCCAATTTTGCTTGAGATGCTTTTAAGAGGGTAAAGAGGATGTTTAATCTTGTATGTGTGGAATGAATTACCCAAAAGTGTTATACGGACATGGGGTCTTAAGGGTTTTAAGTGGGAAATATCCAAAGTATCCCCAGCTTAAAGCTGTAAAAAGGTCATGGGTGGTTACGAGTCGACCCCCGTAACTCATGACCATAACTTACGACTCATACCCTTGAGTCGTCACCAGGTCAGTGATCTAGACATTTATACACTATCCAACCTACGAATCCATGACTCCACTTGTTACCAGACCATACGACTCGTATGGTCTAGTTATTTTTAAGACAGTACCCAAAGGGTTGCACACTGGAAAACATACAACTTAACCTTACCACTCGTAACATATCCTCATGGCTCTTAGTGAGGCACTCGTACTCAGAGCCAAGTCAAGTCACTAAGTTTCTGATTTGATTAAGGATCGTCCTAATGACCCATTACCAACCCTAAAAACTCATAACACCAAGTCGTTACCACGATGGAAAACCCAACTACCATTCACTAATAACCTAACGACTAGGGTCAACTGACCCATACCCACATCATATGACTTATATGGTTAAGTCATCAATAGAAATGTGAGCTCAAAGCATAGGAAATTTCCAAGGGATAAAACCAGGGTGTTTTGATTCTTCCCTACTTAGATAATTCATTCTTGAATAATGGGACAAGGAACTGACTAGCACAATTAAACCCCTAAACATCTTTGCTCTTACCTTAAAGATAGAAAACAGATTACTAAGGAATTCACAATCTACCTTTAACAACGATAGAAAACAAAGATGTCAAGATCAACACATACCGTAAGAGTGATTTTCCATAAGGGGAAATAGGAATGGATACTTGGACTTCATGTCCTCTTCAGCTTCCCATGTAGCTTCATATGCAACATTGCCAACCCTTCTCAAAACCAAGTACAAACCAACATATCAGAGACTAAGCTTTCTTTCCTAGCAAACCGCATCACTCCCTTTATGGGAGACACCTTCAAGAACACCCTATCCCCAACCTTAAACTCTAACTTCCAATACCTTACATCCGCATAGAAATTTTAATAACTTTGGGTATCTTTAAGTATACCCCAAATCACCTTCACCTTCTCTATGGACTGGTTTACAAAAGTGGGACCAAATATCTCTGCTTCAAAAACCTTGAACCACCAAATAAAAAACCTACACCTTCTACCATACAAGGCCTGAAATGGAGCCATCACAATGTTGGAGTGGTAGATATTATTATATGCAAACTCTATAAGAGGCAAATGCTCAAACCAATAACCATCATAGTCAATCACGCAAGCTGAAACAATATCTTCCAATGTCTAAATAGTCCTTTATTCTTGCCCATCTATTTATGGGTGGAAAGTAGTACTAAAACTTACCTTGGTCCTCAAACCTATATGAAACAACTTCCAAAAGTGAGATGAAAACTATGTACGATGATCTGAGATGAAAGAAACAGGCACCTCATGCAACTTCACAATCTCATGGAGGTACAACCTCACATAATCCTCTACCAAAAAAATTTTCCTTACTGGCAAGAAATTAGCAAACTTTGTCATCTTATCTATGATGACCCCAACCAAATCAAACTAATTTCAAGACTAGTAATGAAATCTATGTTGATCACTTCTCACTTCCAAACATGCAACTCAATTTCTTAATATAACCCTTTGGGCATCATGTGCTCAACTTTCACTTGTTGGAACACCATGCACTTGGCCAAAAAATTAGCCATATCCCGCTTTATATTGTTAGAAAAATAAATTTCTTTAAGGTCATAAAACATTTTCGTCAAGCCAGGATGAATAACATAGCATGACTCATGCACCTCAACTAAGATCCTCACTCTCAATCCATCTGCATGTGGAATGCACAATATCCCTTGGTAGTGCAAGGTACCATCACCACTAATCTCAAAAGAAATTACTTTCTTCCCACCTACATCACCCTTGATCGTCATCAACATAGGATCTAATATTTGTTTCTCCTTTTCCTCAGCACCCAAGTATGACTTCACCATTTTCTGAACAAACAAACCACCGTCTTCAGAGTCTAAGAGGCAAACTCTAAGGTTAGCTAAATGTTGAACATCTTTCAGCAATTCTCACTTTACCTCATCCACATAAGCTATACTCACATGGATAACCTGCTAAGAGCATCAACAACTACGTTGGCTTAACCTAGGTAGTAGTAAAGGCTCAAGTCATAATCCTTAAGCAGCTTAATCCATCTCCTTTTCCTTTAGGTTTAACTCTTTCTATGTAGATATTGCAGGCTCTTATGATCTAAAAAGATATCCACATGCATTCCATAAGAATAGTGATGCCAAATTTTCAATGCAAACACCATAGCCAATAGCTCCAAGTCATGAGTCAAATAATTCCTCTCATGCACCTTCAATTGTCTAATAGCATAAGCTATCACCTTACCATGTTGAATTAAAATGCAACTAAGCCCCACATGGGATGCATCATAATAAAACACAAAACCATTAGTGCCTTTATTCAAAGTCAAGATTGGTGCTAATGTTAGCTTATCTTTCACCTTCTCAAAGCTACCCTCACAAGTATCAGGCCATGAGAACTTTCTCTTCTTCTGAGTTAACTTAGTCAATTAGGTAGTTATAGTTTAAAAATTTTCCACAAACCTCATGTAGTAACTAGCTAAACCCAAAAAGCTCCAGATATCAATTAGAGTCGTGGGTCTAGGCCACTTCTTAACCTCTGCAACTTTCTATGGATTCACCATGATTTCTTTAATAGAAATGACATAACCCAAAGAAGTGACAACATTTAACCATAATTCACATTTTGAAAATATGACATACAGGTGCTGCTCTTTTAGGTTAGCAACATAATGTGAAGGTGATCGACATGATCCAACTCACTCTTAGAGTACACCTGAATATCATCTATGAACATAATGATGAACAAATACAAAAATTGGGAAAGACTCTATTTATCAAGTCCATGAATATTGTTGGGGTATTAGTGAACCCAAAAGACATAACAAGAAACTCTAAATGCCCATACCTGGTACATTAGGTGGTCTTAGAAATATCTACCTCCCTAATCTTGAGTTAATGATACCTAGATCGAAGATCAATTTTGAAGATAAACTTAGCACCTTGAAGCTGATCAAACAAATCATCTATCTTTGGAAAAGGGCACTTATTATTTACCATCACCTTATTTAGCTGTTGATAATCAATACACATCGGAAGATAACTATCCTTCTTATGCATGAATAAAACCTATATACCCCATAGAGACATACTAGGACAGATGAAACCCTTGTCTAAAAAATCTTGTAGGATTTTCTTAAGCTCATATAACTCAGATGAAGCCACTCTATGCAGAGGAATAGAAATAGCACTAGCGTCAGGGACAAGATCTACCCTAAAATCAATCTCCTTATCAAGAAGAACACCAAGAAGGTTATCAAGAATGACCTCAGGAAATTTATTTACCACTAGGATGGAATGTAATGAAGAACACTGCGAGTTAGAATCTTTAACCTAGACTAGTTAATAGAGACACCCGTTAGAAATTGTCATGCCTCAAATCCTATTGGGGCGGACAGGCACTCGTAGCCGTAACAACAACTAAAGGTTTTGACAAACATGATATTATCTATCGATGAGAATAATTACATATGCAATAATAAACTGATATATACAATACTAAGTCATTAGGGACACCACATCTAAAGACAAAACACTACCATAACTTTACATTAGTCTACAAAGCCTCTAAAAGATACATAGACATAGTTAGATTGGCACAAACCCCCTCCCTACTCTTGACTTACTGTACAATACCAAAATATATGGAACATACTTGAAAAGCCCCAAATCAACCTGTAGCTCACCAATAATCCTTGAAAAGCCTGCGTTTCTACTAGTGAGTTGTATGAGCTGAAGTGTCTGTGCCTGCAGCATGAAATGCAGGTCCCCTGTGAGAGATGTCAGTACGAAAATATGTATGGAATATGTAAGCCAGAAGGTAACAACACACTTGATACTAAAGCTCAATACAAATCTAATATATAAGTAGTACTAGTAGACCACCGTCATAAATACTCGTGGGACAATGTATATTACATTTGTTTCTTTGTTTTACCGTCTTACTTCACAATCTTTGTAAGCCATATAATGCAAATGACCAGCTGATCAGTGGAAAATAGATAAATTAGGATCGCCCCATGCTAGGCTTGCGCCCCTGAGTTGCCACCTACATATAAAGATTAGGATCAGCCCATGCTAGGCTTATTCCCCTAAGCTACCACCCACAAATAAAGGTATCGAAATCAGCCCATGCTAGGCAAATGCCCCTGACCTTTCACTAGTCATTTTACAGATTTGCATTACTTAGTTTATTTAGCCTTTTAGATTTTTACTTGGGTAGTCATCATATTATGGTACCTTGAACTAGTAGTACGCTAATAAGAGACATATAAATAGACACTTAATACAATAACAATGAGGCAGGGAGTTGTTGGCCCACAAATAAAGTGTTTAGGAGATAAAATAACACATGGGTCTTATTTAAACAAATGGAGAACTCCTGAAATTTTCTAGTGAAGATAGATGGGCAGATTTAATAATAAGCACGTATTGAGGTGTTCTACTGTGTTAGAGAGTGGGAACAAGGTCATTGGATACATGGAGTGTAATGTGCTGCCATTATGTATCACTTTGTTATAGGATAACCTCTGAAACTTGCTTGATGGAACAATTGTACGATTTCATGCCAAAGAGTGTGAAATAGAGTATGCCTTACATACCTGGTTATTGACTCCAAAACTAAACCGACTTGACTTCCCGCCTTTTAGATTACTTATCTACAATAGAATATATGGTAAACTAGTATTAGTAACCACTCAACACATTTGAGATACTTAATTTCACCCAAAATAGTAACCGGGCAGCAACTATTAATCTATCAAACAAGGGTGTTATTTTAACCCTTTTTTTTCATCCAATTACACCCACATACCATATAGGTTCTTATAAGGTTCACCAAAACCACCTCGACTTCATTACACATTCCAAATAATACGTAAAATAGATTGGGCAACAAATATTAGTTCGGTGGTGTATCACCACATATTTCTTCTATAATTCATTACAAACTCATCACACCTTTATCCAACTTCAACCTAGCAGCCCATAAGATATACATACAAAATAGTTCACAAAATAGTCCCAAATCTCTTTTATTGTAGCAATCAATTATTGAACTCATCATCTCTTGAGTTCTCAAAAACAAGACATTCATAATCCCCATTCAAATTCATGTATAAGAAAACAAAATAGAGCAGTCACCTTACCTCTATTTAGCAACTTATTCTTTTAATTGAACTCTTCAAGAGCTTGAACTTTCCATCACAATTAATCCAAAGAAGAAGAAAAAAAGTTCCTCAATAACAAGGAAACGTGAACAAACAGCTTGTTCTATAATGAGCCATATACTTATAGTCAAACGCTTTTAACTTGTTTTCCCAATCTTCCATGAGATAATTAAACAAAACCCTAAGTATTTTTTTCTTACCTTGGGCTGCAAAGGTGAGGGTTTCTTCAAGAACCCTAGAAGGAAAAATAGGGTTGTTGTTCGTATTGTTCTAGAGAGAGGAGAGAGATTTGCTGAAATATACTCCTTTTTTTTGACATAAAAGTGAAGTAAAATGACCAGCAACTTGGCCTTTTAAAGGCCCTATCTTGTCCACCTCCTTAGCTGTATGTTCGACCATAAAATTGGTCAAATTGGTCCAAGTAGGTGATGCACCTACGGAAGGGTTTAAGCTGCATGAATTTTCAAAGAAGGTGATGCACCTGCTTTCTTAAATTCTTATTTTGGGCTTAAATAACTTGGGCCTTTGGCAGATTGGTGTGTTGGGCCACTTATCCATTTTCTCTCTTTTGTTCAATTTGGCCCAAATGAGTATATTAGCATAGACCCAAATCTGATCCATAGCCATGGGTCCATTAATTTGGTCCAAACAACTTAAGTAGGTGACTCACCTACTAGCTTAAATAAGTCAAGCAAGCACCTTAATATTTTGCTCCATTTTCAGCTCCTAATCACTTTAATCTAACCTTCAACTTATACACACTTGGTCACTTTAAACTTTATTCAAATACTAGCTTACAATTCCAAGTTTAAATAGTTATCTTAACATTAACTTAGTCGTATCAGTAAACTGTATGGACAGCATCTAAAATTCCATCTATACCATTAAGACTTGCATAATAATTCTCATACGTTATATATATCAAAAGACTATACCAAGCTCCATATAATTAGAACATGTACAAGCAAAATACGGGATATTAAACCCTTCCCCCCTTAGGAACATTCGTCCTTGACTATTAGCATAACTGTCCAACCAAAACAAGTTCAAACCTATTGGGGCGGACAGACACTCGTAGTCGTAACAACAACTAAAGATTCTGACAAACATGATATTATCTATCGATGAGAATAATTACATATGAAAACACAAATTGATATATACAATACTTGGCCGTTAGGGCCACCATATCTAAACAAAAATACTACCATAACTTTACATTAGTCTACAAAGCCTCTAAAAGATACATAGACTTAGTTAGGGTCGGGACAAACCCCCCGCCCTACTCTTGACTTACTATACAATACCGAAATATTTTGAACAGACTCATAAAGCCCCAAATCAACCTGGAATTCACCAATATTCACCTGAAAAAGCCTGCGCTCCTACTAGTAAGTTATATGAGCTGAAGTGCCTGTGCCTGCAGCAAGAAATATAGATCTCCGTGAGGGATGTCAGTACGAAAATATGTACTAAATATGTAAGGAATAAGGTAACAACACACTTTATATAAAAGCTCAATAGAAATCTTATATAAGTGTATAAGTAGTACTAGTAGACCACCTTTATAAATACTTATGGGACAATATACATTACATTCTTTTCTTTGTTTTACCTTCTTACTTCATAATCTTTGTAAGCCATAAAATGCAAATGACCAGCTGATCAGTGGCAAATAGATAAATTAGGATCGGCCCATGCTAGGCTTACACCCCTGAGCTACCACCTACATATAAAGATTGGGATCAACCCATGCTAGGCTTATTCCCCTGAGCTGCCACCCACAAATAAAGGTATCGAGATTAGCCCATGCTAGGCAAATTCCCCTAAGCTGCCACTCATCATTTTATAGATTTGCATTACATAGTTTATTTAGCCTTTGAGATTGTTGCTTTGGTGGTCATCACATTATGGTACCTTGAACCAGTAAATAGACACTTAATGCAACAACAATGATGTAGGGAGCTGTTGTCACACAAATAAAGTTTTTAGGAGCTGAAATAACACATGGTTCTTATTTGAACAAACGGAGAACTCCTGAAATTTTCCAGTGAAGATAGACGCGCAGATTTAATAATAAGAATGTATTGAGGTGTTCTAATACGTTAGAGAGTGAGAAAAAGGTCATTGGATACATGGAGTGTAATTTTATTTCATTATGTATCACTTTGTTATAGGATAACCTCAGAAACTTGCTTGATGGAACAATTGTACGATTTCATGCAAAAGAGTGTGAAATAGAGTATTCCTTACATACTTGGTTATTTGGCTCCGAACTAACCCGACTTGACTTCCCGCCTTTTAGATTAATTAGATACAATAGAATATATGGTAAACTAGTATTAGTAACTAATCAACATATTTGAGATACTTAATTTCACCCAAAATATTAAACGGTCAGCAACTATTAATCTATCAAACAAGGGTGTTATTTTAACCCTTTTTTCCTCCAATTACACCCACATACCATATAGGTTCTTATAAGATTCACAAAAACCACCTCAACTTCATTACACATTCCAAACAATATGTAATATAGATTGGGCAGCAAATATTACTTCGGTAGTGTATCACCACATCTTTCTTCTATAATTCATTATAAATTCATCATACCTTTATCCAACTTCAACCTGGCAGACCATAACATATACATACAAAACAGTCCACAAAATAGTCCCAAATCCCTTTTATTATAGCAATCAATTATTG
This sequence comes from Capsicum baccatum var. pendulum, assembly GCA_030864225.1. NCBI lineage: Eukaryota > Viridiplantae > Streptophyta > Magnoliopsida > Solanales > Solanaceae > Capsicum > Capsicum baccatum. The sequence goes on from CM061555.1 coordinate 138,987,518, forward strand.
AACTCATCATCTCTTGAGTTCTCAATAACAAGACATCCATAATCCCCTCTCAAATTCATATATAAGAAAAAAAATGGAGCAGTCACCTTACCTCAATTCAGGAACTTATTCTTTTAATTGAACTCTTCAAGAGCTTGAACTTTCCTTCACACTTAAACTAAAGAAGAAGCAAAAAAATTCCTCAATAACAAGGAACGTGAACAAACAACTTTTTCTATAATCAGCCATATACTTATAGTCAAACACTTATAACTTGTTTTCCTAATCTTCCATGAGATAATTAAACAAAACCTTAAGTTTTTTTCACTTACCTGGGGCTGCAAAGGTGAGGGTTTCTTCAAGAACCCTAGAAGGAAAAATAGGGGTGTTGTTCTTGTTATTTTAGAGAGAGTATAGAGATTTATTGAAATATACTCATTTTTTGTGACTTAAAAGTGAAGTAAAATGACCAGCAGCTTGGCCTTTTAAAGGCCCTATCTTGTCCACCACATTAGCGGCATTTTGGACCATAAAATTAGTTAAATTGGTCCAAGTAGGTGGTGCACCTACTTAAGGGAAGCTGAATGAATTTTCAAAGTAGGTGATACACCTACTTACTTAAATTCTTATTTTGGGCTTAAATAACTTGGGCCTTTGGCAGATTGGTGTGTTGGTCCACTTATCCATTTTCTCTCTCTTTTATTCAATTGGGCCCAAATGAGTATATTAGCATAGACCCAAATCTGATCCATAGCCATGGGTCCATTAATTTGGTCCAAACAACTTAAGTAGGTGAATCACCTACTAGCTTAAATAAGTTAAGCAAGCACCTCAATAGTTTGCTCCATTTTCAGCTCCTAATCTCTTTAATCTAACCTTCAACTTATACACACTTGGTCACTTTAAACTTTAGATTCAAATACAGGCTTACAATTCTAAGTTTAAATAGTTATCTTAACATTAACTTAGTCGCATCACATTAAATTGTACGGGTAGCATCTATAATTCCATCTATACCATTAATACTTGCATAACGATTCTCATACGTTATATATCAAAAGGCTATACCAAGCTCCATATAATTAGAACAAGTTCAAGCAAACTATGGGTTGTTATAGAAATTAATATCCAGGATCTAAGATATTATGTGAAACTCTATTTAGAAGTTAGGGAACCACCCTCCCACTCAATAACAAGCTCATTAGAACATTTAAAGATGACCTTTTAATTCTGACAATCTAGAGAAGCATAGCATGAGTGTAACTAATCCATCCCTAATATGATATCAAAATCAACCATGTCTAATTCAAATAGATCCACCAAAGTCTCTCGACCACCCACAGATACCACACAAACTTTATAGACTCTCCTAGTCACCACAAAGTAACCCATCTGGGTAAAAACAAAAAAGGGTCCAAAATACTTTCGGGACTAAAACCAAAATGCACAGCCATAAATAGGGTCACATAAGAAAGAGTGGATCTCGAATCAAGTAAATAGTAAACATCATGGGAAAAGAATTTAATATACTAGTAATGACATCAAGTACTGCCTCAAACTCCTAGCGGGTAGTGAAAGCATAGAGTTTGTTCTGACTAGTGCTAAAGCTAGATGGTGCACCCTTCAGTGTTGGAGTTGATGAAGAGGCAATAGGAACCCTTTTTCCCTAGAATCAACCTTACCAACAGACAATTTCTAATTGTGTGCCCTGGCTAACCATAGTTGAAGCACTTATCCTTTCCTTCATCGCAGTAACCCCGATATAATCGACTACAAAAGCTATAGAGATGATAGGATGGAGATGATTGGGCCCCACTATCCTTGGATTGGGTGCCCTATGACTTTTAATTATTTCCACCATGAAAAGTCCTGCCACTCTATCCTTTTGGGGAGGGAGCACTAGCGTCGAGTAAGATCCAAACCTTCCTTACTTTTTCTTGGACCACTTTCTACCATCCCTGATACTCTATTGTTAGCCACCACCCTGTTCAGAAAATCTAAACTTTTTGCTCTATCTTTTCTCTATCTCTGCTTATTTTTTTTTCTCCTTCAACCTGTTGAAAATACACAACCAACCTAGAGATGTCCACATCCTTGTTCAACAAGGCAACTTTACTGATACAAGCCTGAAGAGCATAAAAGAATACAAGGCATGGTAAAAGGCTCAAGCTTCACAATCAACAACTACTTGGGGCCTTTTACAGTCTTGTCAAGTTGAAGGGGGAGAAGGGAATCAATACACTCAAGAGGTGCCTCACTTGAAGGTCAAGAAGGAATTTTCACATTCTATTCAAAACCTCAAGAGGCTCCCTAAGTTAGGGATATTATGGTCCTTTAAGACTCTCCTTTTACACTCCAAAGGAGCACCCTTAATTAAGGGTATTTTAGTCAATTGGCATGTAATAGTATAAATAGACAAGTAGTCTTCTATTTTATTAGCTTTGATGAATATTGAAAGATTACCCTTTAGAGTGTAGTTCTTAGTCTTAGTTTACTATAAAATCCGAAATTATGGTTAATGCTAAGTGATAGATTTCACTTGTGTTGACAAATTGGCAAAAAACGTGTAATTGAGAGAGTGTGAATTCCTTTTGGTCACCTAAGAGAGTGTTTTGATCTTACATTGGTGATGTGTGTTTGATGGTTTGATACACCTTCTAGTGATATTCATTGGTGGAAGTTAGGGTCTCTCTACTATCTTTATTTTATGCATCTCTTCTTCATCTCTTTTCTTCTATGTGTGTTGTTTTTCCTTTTGTGTGTTTGCTGATTTTTGCTATCTAGTACCATTTTCGTGTTTTTGATAGTCCTTAGGCTATCATTTGTTATCAGAGCCTTGTTTAGGGGTGTTCTCACATCTCTAAATCTTGGTTTTAGCGTCCTTATTAAGAAAATCTCAATAAAAAAGAGTCAAAAATCCAAAAATCTCAAAAAAAAATGATATCTAGTTGTGTAGTCTTGTAGATCCGAACCTAAAAGCTTAGAGCTACAGATTTTTACTTTTTTTTTTAAGTTTCTTGTACTAGATCCTTGCTCTCTAGTACCTAGGGAGTCTAGATCTACATTTAGAGTGATGTTTGGTTGAGTTTGTGCTAAGATCCACCATGGCTATGGAGTTTTAAAACTTTTTGAGATAGATCTGAATTTGGCATAGTGATTTAGGCGTGTTTTGTGGCTGACTTTTAGTAGGTTGAGTTTATTTTGGCCTAAGGAATCTAGATCTACAAAAAAATCAGATTTGGAATCCACTTGCTTGTTGGTCAAACTTGGTTAACACTTGAATAATCATCTTGTTCATCCATCATCTTCAAATCTTAGTGAAGAAGAATATTCAAAGATGTTGTTTGATCCAAAAAAGGGAGGAAAGAGTGTGAAAAAGTTGTTAGTCCAAAAGCATAGTCTAAGAATATTCAAGTCATCCAAAAGGGAGAGGGAACAAAGGGACCAGAAAGTACACTTGCAAGTACAATGGGGGTGCCATTGCATTTCAATTTCCATTTGAGGCTTGAAAGGACCCTAAATTGCCTACTAACTCTGCAAAATCCCAAACTCTCTTCTTCCCAAAGTGATACTTGGCCGAAACAAAGAGAACGGAATTTGAAAATTTGAAAAGTGACAACCAACCACATAGTTCCATGTCATCGCTTGTGATCAACCAAATTCATCTCTAAAATTAGATTTTCTTCATTTCTAAATTATTATTCTAGTTTCTTAAAAGTTAATTCTATCCCTAATTAGTAAGCTAGTAAGTACCTACTAGTTTGGTAATTATATTAGAGTCCGTTTGTTTCGTGTCTTCGGGTTTTGTGTGCCTTTTCTCATTTTTAAGTCATAGTGTTTTGTTGGTTCAAGTTCGTACATCACTTTATTTGAATCATTTCAAAAAAAGATCAATTACGGACCAAATCTTCTTACCACTCAAGTAACTTGCCAAGTATTGCCAATTATCCAACACTTGTGAAGCCAAGTGTGAGGTGAGGTTGGGTGAGAGTCTGTTTAGGCTTTTTGAACTAATATGTTTGTTCGTTTTGTAGGTGTTATCTTGCTATTTTATGGATTTTTTAGGTACATTTGAAATAGAATCTGAAGGTACCTCATCCCAACCTTTTGGAAATAATGTTTTGGGATCCTTGATAGCTCGATTTGAGGCCTTTCCCATGATATGGATGCTATTAGGAGAGATATGAAGAGTTATGTAGGATCAATGATTGGTGACACGACTAGAATAAAAGCGGGGTTGATAAACTATTTACACCAAACCCTCTACAATTGAACCAAGTCCAACAAAAGGGACTTGGTACTCAAATGCTACCCCAAAATCTGAACTACCAAATCCCATACCGAATTAACCAAAGACCTTATCCTTCTCTCAAAATGCCACAAAACTAAAATCTCCCCATCCAAGGAGGAGAAGAGGAGGAGTTAGAAACCAAAGAGAGTGAGACTAAGACTTAATATGGAGACAAAATGAGTGGAGAAGTGTAATAAGAATGTCAAGAAAAGTGGGAAAGGGAAAGGGAGGCCTCACATTGTAAGAAAGGAAAGGGGAAGGAAACTTTTTTTGTAGGACTTACCCACAAATGTCCATTGTTACTCCCTAACTAAAATGCTAACACTTTTCCTAGCATTGATTCTTCTTATTTGCAGGCTCAAGTTTATAATTAATCAATGAAGAACCAACAATGAGTTTTGCACAAAAATGACCGAAAGGCACCCTTAGCTGAGAACTCCAAAAGAGTGGACTGCCCTAGCCCAAACCGAGGTATCATTGCTACTCCTTACATTTCCTTGACCTTAAATTATTGTTATATGACTTTTGGTGAAATGATCACGGGTTGGGGTAAAGAAGATGTACATTTTACCTTCCATAGTCTCTCATTAGTAGTGAACAATGATCAACTTACTCTTAAAGCTACTTGATACACTTCTTTGAGCTTGAAATATTGTGATGTACCTTCTAGTGTGTTAGTTTTGGGTTTCTTTGACATAGGGGTGCATGCTTCTTCTCTTAATAGCTCTCTTCATTTGTACCATGATCAATGTTCTCCTACGTATAGTCCACTATTTGAATATGTGAATCATGGAATTGAAAGCCTTCAAGTTACTATTGATGTTTGTGATGTTGGTCTTGTCAATGAGTATGGTCCTTTGAACTTGTATGAAGAAAGCCATAAAATTAGTATTGTCCAAGGTGACCATATGTATGACAATTATGTGTAATGCCTTGGGAAGTTATGATTTTGATCTTCAAGTGAAAAGGGTAGGTAGTTACAGCCTTGACCCATATCTACTACTTTTCTTTGACCCCAGGGTACTTGTGATGTGTTGGAAGTGTAGTTTTGGTTCATGCTCATTATCTTTTACTATCGATGTTGTTTACTTCTTTTGTTTCCTTTATGCTAAGATTTTTATATCAAATACGAAGGATATGTAGGTGTATGTCAAGTGTGAACAACCTTGGAGTGATGTACCTTGTGTTTCTAAGGGAGTTTTTCTAATTAGATCACCAATTTTGAATATTTGTCTTCCCTTGAAAACATGTACCAAATATATTTGTTTTGGCTTGTGTTCCTCATTACGTGATGCTTGTTTTAAGGGTGCTCTTTGTGATGTTAGTGGTTTGCTTTTCTTACTCATCACAAAGGATGGTTGGTTGTATTCTAAGAGTGGACCCCCTTGGCATGTTTACCTCACTTATGGTACTAATGCTAACCCTCTTATCATGAGGATTATGTGTTTGTTTTCCCTCCTTTTGGTTTTATAAGGTGTTAATTGAAGGACAAATTCCTTTCAATATGGAGAGGATGAAACAAGTATGAAGAGGGTCAAAGGCTCAAGCTTCTGAATTGCCAAGTGTTCAGAGCCTTTTAAAGTCTTGTAAGGTTTAAGGGGGAGAAGGGAATCAATACTCTCAAGAGGCTTCTCACTTGAAGGGCAAGAAGGACTTTTCACATTATATTCCAACACCCAAGAGGTTCCATAAGTTAGGGCTACTATGGTCCTTTAAGATTCTCCTTTTTCACGTCAAAGGAGCACACTTCATTAAGGCTATTTTAGTCAATTGGCATGTAATAATATAAATAGACAAGTAGCCCTCTGTTTTCATTAGCTTTGATGAATATTGAAAGATTACCCTTTAGAGTGTAGTTCTTAGTCTTAGTTTGCTATAAAATCCGAAATTATGGTTAATGCTAAGTGATGGATTTCACTTGTGTTGACAAATTGGCAAGAAAAGTGTAATTGAGGGAGTGTGAATTCCTTTGGTTAACCTAATAGAGTGGTTTGATCTTACATTAGTGATGTCTGTTTGAAGGATACACCTTCTAGTTCTATTCATTGGTTGAAGTGAGGGTCTCTCTACTATCTTTACTTTATGCATCTCTTCTTCATCTCTTTTTTTCTATGTGTGTTGTTTTTTCCTTTTGTGTGTTTGCTTATTTTTGCTATCTAGTACCATTTTCGTGTTTTGATAGTCTTTAAGCTATTATTTACTCTCCAAAAATCAAGTCTCAGGAAAATCCAAAAGTAAACTTTCTCATTCTAGCCCTCATGCTAGAAACAAACTCCGAAGCATACCAAGACAACGGGTGGAACTTTAAGGGATACTCCTTGACTGACTTCTTGCCTTGCTTCAGTTTAACAAATACTTCCACTTTTTCCTAACTTAGCTCTTGAGGAAATCACTAGAAAATTCATCCCATAGGGATGACTCGGCATCGTCACCCGTACATTGTTACCATTCCCCATAATATTGGTAAGCTCCATCTTGAGTTGGTAGGCAATAAATTCCACACCCTCCATGTTAGTAGCATGCATAACGCAGAAGATATTTTCCATCTCATCAATAAAACCATAAGGATCCTCCTCAACCTTAACACCGGCAAAGGTTAGAGGATTCAACCACATAAACTGGCCAACCCTTGTGGCCTCAAAATATCGAGTAACAAAAGCACCATCCTCGGGGAGAAGCTACAAAATTTACCAACATATGAATAGACTCGAGAAACTCAGCATTCATCACATCAGCCTGAGGAACTTAACAAGGACTGAAGGGTACCAGTAAAACTCCAGGAGGAAAATCATGAACTGCACCCCTAGACTGAGTTTGAATCTCATAAGTAGGACCGGTCCTACAACATTGTCATCGAATGGGATAGAGAAGTTCTTGTAAGCTTCAGATCATCTGGGAGGCATGATTTGAAAAGAAAACAAGCATGTATTAGAGATGTTTTCAGGATCTTAGACTCTACAACTCAAAAATAGAAAACAAGAAAGAGAAACATTCCTAAATGCCTTGTAGCCTCCCCATTATGAGTGTGACGTGCTACACACCCTTAAAAGAGATTCTATTTGACACGACATTATCGGATACCCAGTTGACTATAAACCTAGGTCTCTGATACTAATCTAACATGACCCAAACTAGCGCCTAATTATGTCAAGCGTCTCATGCCTAACCAGGACCGGAGACCACCCTTGGTACCCAAACCATACTTGCCTTACAACCTCTATCGGAAGAATTTTGAGCATATAAATAAAAAATTTAAATGCATGAGATGAAGTCTAAAAACATAACCAAACAGTAACAATTAAGTATCCAACCAATCCCAATCCCAACACTAGTACCAATACAAAGGATAACACTAATACTGACACCACTTATGCCCGTAGTACTCCGACAAAGCCTCTAACAAGAATTAAAGAACATCTGGTCGGGCATGACCCTGACTATATACAAAACTAAGATAAAAAAAAAAACAATAATGAAAAGAAGTCTATAACATGAAATGAATTCTTTTAGGGTATGAAAGCTCACCACTTCAATCTGACTCAAAGCTATCCCCAAATCTAAGTCACTAAGCGGGAGAAATGGTATTTTGGTTGATTCCTACATTGCATGGGGATAAAGCTCTCAAAGACGATTAGCAGAATGAATGCTAGCATACAATTCATGGATAAGGATGAGATAGTGCAATTATTTCAAAACCAAATTAATAACTATATGCAATCACACATACAAACACACACATATATATATTATGTAAGGATAAGGAACAAGGTTTAGCATGCATTTAAATGCTTAACCTGGGTTGTGTAGCTTAGCCATCCTAAAACTACCCATGGGTTATATGGGTTCAGCTGCTCCTGCTGAAAGGGCCCCAGTGAGTGTTAGCTGCACGGCTAGAGAAAAGACTCTGAAATGACTAGTACATCCCATAATATAAAGTGTGACATCATGAACACGTTCACCAAGACCACCCTCACATTAGCAAATGTGATTTTCCAGTATCGATACCCCCATGATCCCCACCTCTCATGACTGTACTACTCAACCTCTTTTAATCCCATATTAAATTATTTACACATTACCAATCATTTACCTAGGAGTCTTTTAATCAGGCATTAACCATTAGTATTTTCATACCAAAAATAAAGCTTGCAAGTCCATTACCATACCAAATTAGACTCTGTCATTTCACCTGAACCAAAACCATTTATAATCAAACCATGGCCACCAAGGCCTTTCAAAAACCATATGAAACTAACCAAAACCAATTCATTTTTCCTTAACCGTTGATACATTGCAAAGATTTCAAGAATAGTCAGACTATGTGACAAAATCATTCTCATTGACAATTTCACAAAGAGGTTGAGTGCATGCCAATATCAAAGACAAAATCATCAAATTTGGGGGCTCAACCATGACCACTCAATTAAAACACCATCCCCATGCACCACGCATGGAAAACCATAATTAAAACATGAAAAACCATAAGAAATCATAAGGAACATTAATCAATCATGAAAATTGATACAAAATCAAACCAACAACACCAAGAGCTTCAAGTAGGCTCGGATTTCAGTCCAACAACACAAGAACAACAAGTTTAAGTTTCGGTTTTTCAGCCCACAACACAAGAACAACAAGATAGATAACAATGCTAGTGAATCGAAAAGAGCCCCACACGGCTTCACTAGACTTTAAGATAACGAAATCAACAACAACAACAAGATAAAGAAAGATAGATAACTTGACATATAACATTCAAGAAACTAAGAACCCTAACATCAAGAGAGGACCCTAAGTCTAATGAATATAAACACCAAGTTCTTACGAGGACCAAGAGGCACTCAACAACCTCAAAACCGTTGTTTCTAGCCAAAGAGACAACACAAGTATCCCTCTACTTGTGAGATAATAGGGTCGGCTTCAATGAGTGGAAGAGAGAGGAAATGTTTAGTGTTTTTAGGTTACAAAATCAGCATTCAAAAACTAAGGAACAACTCTCTAACATGTTCTATTTATACTACAAACAAAAGGGGTAAAATGACCCATCCGCCCTTGCTTCTTGTGCCAACCTTGGAGAGTAGTTTATTGCACATTAGGACCTCTCTTCACACATAAAAACGTTTAGGTCCTTGGTTGGTTCAATCACCAACTCACACACGGCCATTTGCATGAACAAAGCTTGGAGCTTTTGTAATTCCCGAGCTTGGCTTCGTGTGAAAGGCCGTGTACCTGTGGAGGCTGCCCTAACCGTATCATCCTCTCCATCTTGAGAGGAATTTGACCTCAAATTCAGCATTTGGTCATCTTCAACCGCATCCACAAGGGAGAGATCACCAACGTTGAAAGTGTTGTGCACTTGATATTCCGGTGGAAGGTCAATCTTGTAGGCGTTGTCATTGATTCTCTCAAGTAATTGGAAAGGACCATCACCCCTTGGCAGCAATTTGGACTTCCTTTGAGCTGGAAACCGATCCTTTCGAAGATGCACCCACACCCAATCTCCGGGTTCAAGCACAAGCCTTCTTCTCCCTTTGTTTACCCTTTTTGCAATCTCTTGGTTCTTCTTTTCAAGCTTGATCCGCACCGTCTCATGAATTTTCTTCATTGCCTCGGCTCTTTTATTTCCATATAAACTGGTCATGAGATCACTAGACAAAGGAGTGAGATCTAAAGGGGTAAGGGGATTCAGGCCGTAAACACATTCAAAGGGAGTCATTCCCGTGCTCGAATGTATTACCCGGTTGTATGCAAATTCCACCAAGGGTAGGTGATCTTCCCATGAAGTCAGTTTACCATTAACCATAGAACGTAGCATAGACCCCAAGGTTCTATTTACTACCTCCGTTTGGCCATCGGTTTGTGGGTAACAAGACGTGGAGAAAAGTAACTTCGTTCCAAGTCTACCCCACATGGACTTCCAAAAGAGACTTAGGAACTTGGAGTCCCTATCGCTCACAATAGTCCTCGGTACCCCGTGAAGCTTTACAACATGTGCAACAAATAATGAAGCTACACTACGAGCATCCTCGGTTTTAGCACATGGAATAAAATGAGCCATTTTAGAGAATCTATCAACAATAACAAAAATGTTATCTCGGCCCTTTCTAGTCCTTGGCAGCCCCAAAACAAAATCCATCGAAATGTCCAACCAAGGCCTAAGGGGAGTAGGGAGTAGGGTGTATAATCCTTGAGGTAGGAGACGAGACTTCGCACTCCGGCAGGCCACGCATTGACTACAAATTTTAGTGACGTCTTTGCACATTTTGGGCCAGTAGAAGTTCTCCTCTAAGATTCCGAGGGTCTTGTCTACCCCAAAGTGACCCATGAGGCCTCCGTCATGGGCCTCCCTCACAAATAATTCCCTCCAAGAACTAGAAGGAACACACAACCTCCTCTTCTTGAACAAATACCCATCGAATCGAGAGTAGGAGGAATGATCATTCTCCTTAAGCCAACGGTCCCTTCCCCACTCTTCGCATTCCCTAAAAATAGGAGCAAAGGTAGGATCCTCGGGATACAACAACCGCAAGCTCTCAAAACCCATCAATTTCGAAGACAAGGTAGCAACAAGCACATGCTTCCTAGACAAGGAATCGGCAACAACATTTTCCTTTCCCCTTTTGTAATGAATTACATAAGGGAAAGTCTCGATGAACTCAATCCACTTAGCATGACTCCTATTCAACTTGTCTTGGCTCTTAAGGTGTTTCAACGACTCATGATCCGTTCGTTTCACAAACTCCTTAGGCCACAAATAATGTTGCCAATTTCCCAAGGCTCTAACAAGGGCGTACAACTCCAAATCATAAGTTGAGTAATTCAGAGTTGCCCCTTTGAGCTTTTCACTGAAATAAGCAACGGGCTTACCTTCTTGCATCAAAACATCCCCGATGCCAACCTTACTAGCATCACACTCTACTTCAAACATCTTATCAAAATCGGGCAATTGCAATAAAGGCGCCGAGATGAGCGTAGCTTTCAAGGCCTCAAAAGCCCTAGCCTGCTCATCACCCCATTTAAAGGGTCCGTCCTTTCTAATTGCCTCGGTCAAGGGGGCTGCTATGGAACTAAATCCTTTGACAAACCTCCTATAAAAGCTTGCCAACCCGTGGAAACTTCGGATTTCTCCAATAGTTTTAGGGGTCGGCCAACTTCGAATAGAGTCTATCTTGGAATCGTCCACTTCCACACCCATTGAGCTCACGACAAAACCCAAGAATATAACTTTATCAACACCAAAAGAACACTTCTCCATGTTGGCATACAGCTTCTCCTTTCGGAGCACATCAAACACACATCTCAAATGCATTACATGATCATCAATAGATTTACTATACACCAACACATCATCAAAGTAAACCACCACAAACTTTCCAATATAAGGCTTCATTACATGATTCATTATCCTCATAAATGTGCTAGGAGCATTGGTAAGGCCGAAGGGCATGACCAGCCACTCATATAGACCGAATTTGGTCTTGAATGCGGTCTTCCACTCATCACCGGGTTGCATGCAAATTTGGTGATAGCCGCTCCTAAGGTCCACTTTAGAAAACAAACAAGATCCGTGGAGCTCATCTAACATATCATCTAGTCTAGGGATTGGATGACGATACCTTATCGTGATTTTGTTGATGGCTCTACAATCGACGCACATGCGCCAAGTTCCGTCCTTCTTTGGTACCAAAAGCATCAGAACAGCACACGGACTCATGTTTTCCTTGATGTATCCCTTGTTGAGAAGCTCCTCAACTTGTCTTTCAAGATCCTTAGTGTCCATGGGATTGCTCCTATAGGCCGGTTTGTTTGGAAGTTGTGAACCCGGCACCAAATCAATTTGGTGCTCAATTCCCCGAAGTGGGGGCAATCCTTGCAGAAGTTCTTGAGGAAATACATCTTCATACTCCTGCAACACACAAGAAATCAAAGGGGAAATGGAAGAATTAGTGGGGTAAGTATTAAAACAATGGGCCAAAAGTAACATCGGCTTGTTTTCCTCATGGTCCACAAAGAGTTCTTTCCTCCTAGCCAACATCACTACGTTTTCCATCTCCCTTGTCGTTGGGATAGCCTCGGATGTCCCTACTTCCTCACCTACGGCATCCCCCCCCTTTTCTCCCTTTCCGGATTCCTTCCCCTTTCCCTTTAACTCTCTCATCTTTTGATGCCACTCATTTACTTGGGAGGGTGAAAGAGGGTGAAGTGTGACCTTTCGGCCATCCTTCTCAAGCGTATACCGGTTGGACCTCCCATCGTGTTTAGTAGACCTATCATATTGCCATGGTCTACCTAACAACAAGTGACATGCTTGCATTGGGATCACGTCACAAAGCACTTCATCGTGGTAGTTTCCCACCTTAAACCGAATCACACATTGCCTTGTGACCTTTAATTCACCACAATCGTTCAACCATTGTAGCTTGTAAGGACTAGTGTGTAGTGTAGTTGGTAGCTTCAAGAAATTTACCATAGCATGGCTCGCAACATTTGTACAACTACCACTATCAATCACCAAGGTGCACACGCTCCCCTTTACAAGACACTTAGTATGGAATAGATTTTCCCTTTGACTCGGGTCATCCATCGCCTTACTAATCATGACACGTCTAACCACAAAGTTTGGAACCACACACTCCCCTTCTTGTGGATAGACATCTTCACTACCATCTAATTCATCATCATTCGGCCCATTTTCAGCTCCCTCTCCATATTGAGGCTCGGCCTCATCCTCCCCCCTTTCGGAAACTACCTCCTCACCAAGGTAGTACACTCTCTCTTCTCGTAGGATCACATTGCGCCGGTTCGGACATTCATTGGCCTTATGCCCCCAACCTTGGCACTTGAAGCATTGAAACCCCTTTGGGTTGGGATATTTGTGAGCCTCCGCTTTCGGAGGGAACTTAGGGACTGTTTTGGACTCGGGCAGCTTCGTAGGGGCGGGTTGGTCCTTGTTTTTGGGCCAACCCGAGGGGGTTTGTACCCTTGCCTTGAAGGTTGACCTCTCCTTAAGTTCCCTTTCAATCTCTAGGGCCGCTTGGAATATACCGTCAATGGTTTCAAACCGGTGAAGGGTCAAATGAGTGGCGATCTCTTTGTTCAACCCACGCTTGAACCGGATGATGTCGTGACTGATTTGCTCCCCACGATGATCAAGTTTCAACATGAGTTGTTGGAACTCGTCAAAATAGGCCATCACACTCTTGCCTCCTTGCCGCAAGCCATATAATCTAGCGAGCAACTCATGAAGATATCTCTCGGGAAGGTATCGTTGTCTCATCAAATACCTCAACCGATACCAAGGTGGTGGCTGCCCATCCACTAATTCATTACCAAATCGTTTAACATACTCCCACCAAGTGTTAGCATAGCCCTCGAGGTGAGCTATAGCGTAGCAACTCTTCTTTTCTTCCGAGATGTCATTAACTTGGAAAACTTTGTCACAAGCCGATTCCCAAGTTAAGTAGGTCTCGGGGTCACTTTCACCCTTAAAGATGGGTAGGCTCAACTTGATGGTGTTGATGCCTACGTCTCTCTCTTGGTGTCGGTTTCCCCTATCTCCATACCCCCGGTATCTCCTAGGTTCTCCTCGACCCCCTCTCAACTCCTCCTCCCTCATATAAGCATCATCAAAGGCTCCATCTCCTTCATACTCCTCTCTACCGTATCCTTCAAAGTGGGCTGGCCGGCCTTGGCCGTTTTGATTCGGAGGATTTGGAATTTGCGGTCTTTGGGTTAATGGATCTTGGAATGGAGGGTTCGGATTTAGTGGAGGTACTTGGCGTCCAAATCCCTCTTGTGGCATTGGAGGGGCTTGGAAATGTAGTGGTCTAGTGGAGTCTCGGTTTGGAGGAAAATAGGTAGTTTGGCTTGCGGTATTAAGTGGAGCTTGGGGTGCATTTAGCATTTGGTGGACTGTTTCGGGGGTGATTGATGCAAGATCCAACAACAATAACAAGAGTTTCGGATTTCGACCAACAACCACAAGACTACAACTTTTAGTTTTCGGTTTTTAGCTTACAACACAAGTGATAGTTTTCGGTTTTAAGTCTCAATCCGAGAACAACAAGAGATGCAACAATGCTAGGGAATCGAAACAAGCCCCACACGGCTTCCCTAGACTTTCAAGTTAAGAAAAGCAACACAACAACAACAACAAGATAATGGAAGATAAATAACTTGACATACAATATTCAAGAAACTAAGAACCCTAACAACATGAAAGGACCCTAAGCCTAATGAATATTAACACCAAGTTCTTACAAAGACCAAGAGGCACTCAAACTACCTCAAAACCTTTGTTTCTAGCCAAAGAGACAACACAAGGATTCCTCTCCTTGTGAGATCTAGAACCGGCTTCTTGTGGAAGAAGAAGAGAGTGAAGTGTTATCTTTAGGTTACAATTTTCAGATTTCAAAATAGACTAAGGGTTATCTCACTATCACCTTCTATTTATACTACAACAAAAGTGAGTAAAAAGACCAAGACGCCCTTGCCTTGTTGTGGCCTCCTTGAAGACTTAAATTATTACACTTTAGGCCCCTCCTCACACATAAGGACGTTGAGACCCTTAGTTGGCTCGGCCAACAATTCACACACGGCCATTTGCATGAACAAGGCTTGGAGCGTTTGTAACTCCCGCGCTTGGCTTCGTGTGAAAGGTCGTGTACATGTAGGGGTAGCCATAACCGTATCATCCTCTCCATCTTGAGAGGAATTTGACCTCAAATTCGGCACGTGATCATCCTCAACCGTATCCACGAGGGAGAGATCTCCGACGTTGAAGGTGTTGTGCACTTGATATTCCGGTGGTAGGTCGATCTTGTAGGCGTTGTCGTTGATCCTCTCGAGTACTTGGAAAGGACCATCACCTCTTGGCAGCAACTTGGACTTCCTTTGAGCTGGAAATCGATCCTTTCGAAGGTGCACCCACACCCAATCTCCGGGTTCTAGCACTAGCTTCCTTCTCCCTTTGTTTGCCCGTTTTGCAACCTCTCGGTTCTTCCTTTCGAGCTTGATCCGCACTGCTTCATGCATTTTTTTCATGGCCTCGGCTCTTTTATTCCCATCTAAGTTGGTCATGAGATCACTAGACAAAGGAGTGAGATCTAAAGGGGTAAGGGGGTTTAGGCCGTAAACACATTCAAAGGGAGTCATTCCCGTACTCGAATGTGTTACCCGATTGTATGCAAATTCTGCCAAGGGTAGGTGTTCTTCCCATGAAGTCAATTTACCCTTAACCATGGAGCGTAGCATAGACCCGAGGGTTCTGTTTACTACCTCCGTTTGGCCATCGGTTTGCGGGTGGCAAGACGTGGAGAAAAGTAGCTTCGTGCCAAGCCTACCCCACATGGACTTCCAAAAGAGGCTTAGGAACTTGGAGTCCCTATCACTCACAATGGTCCTAGGTACTCCGTGAAGCTTTACAACGTGTTCAACAAATAATGAAGCTACACTAGGAGCATCCTCGGTTTTTACACATGGAATAAAATGAGCCATTTTTGAAAATCTATCTACAACCACAAAAATACTATCTCGCCCCTTTCTAGTCCTTGGCAGCCCCAAAAAAAAATCCATTGATATGTCCAGCCAAGGCCTAAGGGGAGTAGGGAGTGGGGTGTATAATCCTTGAGGTCGGAGGCGGGATTTAGCACTCCGGCAGGCCGCACATTGACTACAAATTCTTGTGACGTCTTTGCGCATTTTTGGCCAATAGAAGCTCTCCTCTAGGATTCCAAGGGTCTTGTCTACCCCAAAATGACCCATGAGGCCCCCGTCGTGGGCCTCCCTCACAAGCAATTCCCTCCAAGAACTCGAAGGAACACATAACCTCCTTCCTTTGAACAAATATCCCTCAAACCGAGAGTAAGAGGAGTGGTTATTTTCCTTGAGCCAACGGTCCCTTCCCCACTCTTCGCATTCCCTAAAAATAGGAGCAAAGGTTGGATCCTCGGGATACAACATCCGCAAGCTCTCAAAGCCCATTAACTTCGACGACAAGGTAGCAACAAGCACATGCTTCCGGGACAAGGCATCGGCAACAACATTTTCCTTTCCCCTTTTGTAATGAATTACATAAGGGAAAGTTTCGATGAACTCAATCCACTTAGCATGACGCCTATTCAGCTTGTCTTGGCTCCTAAGGTGTTTCAACGATTCATGATCCGTTCGTATCACAAACTCCTTGGGCCACAAATAGTGTTGCCAATTTCCCAAAGCTCTAACAAGGGCGTACAACTCCAAATCGTAAGTTGAATAATTAAGAGTTGCTCCTTTGAGCTTTTCACTGAAATAGGCAACGGGCTTACCCTCTTGCATCAAAACAGCCCCGATGCCGACCTTGCAAGCATCACACTCTACCTCAAACATTTTACCAAAATCGGGTAATTGCAATAAGGGCGCCGAGACGAGCATAGCTTTCAAGGCCTCGAAAGCCTTAGCTTGCTCTTCACCCCATCGGAAGGGTCCGTCCTTTCTAATTACCTCGGTTAAGGGGGCTGCTATGGAGCTAAATCCCTTGACAAACCTCCTATAAAAGCTTGCCAACCCGTGGAAACTTCGGATTTCTCCAATAGTTTTAGGGGTCGGCCAACTTCGTATAGAGTCTATCTTGGAGTCGTCCACTTCCACGCCCTTGGAGCTAACAACAAAACCCAAGAACACAACTTTATCAACACCAAAAGAACACTTTTCCATGTTGGCATACAACTTCTCCTTTCGGAGCACATCAAACACACATCTTAAATGCATTGTATGGTCATCAATAGATTTACTATATACCAACACATCATCAAAGTAAACTACCACAAACCGTCCAATAAAAGGCTTCATCACATGATTCATTAGCCGTATGAAAGTGCTTGGAGCATTTGTTAGGCCGAATGGCATAACCATCCATTCATAGAGACCAAATTTAGTCTTGAAGGCGGTTTTCCATTCATCACCGGGTTGCATTCTTATTTGGTGATAGCCACTCCTTAAATCAATCTTGGAAAATAAACACGAACCATTCAATTCATCAAGCATATCATCTAACCGAGGGATAGGGTGACGATATTTTACCGTAATCTTGTTGATGGCTCGGCAGTCCACACACATACGCCACGTTCCATCCTTCTTAGGCACTAGTAGCACCGGAACCGCGCACGGACTCATGCTCTCTTTGATGTATCCTTTGCTGAGGAGTTCCTCAACTTGGTGTTGCAATTCTTTGGTATCCGTAGGATTGCTCCTGTAAGCCGGCTTATTCGGCAATTGTGAGCCCGGCACAAAGTCAATTTGATGCTCAATTCCCCGAAGCGGGGGCAATCCTTGCGGAAGCTCTTTAGGAAATACATCCTCATAATCCTGCAACACATGAGAAATCAAAGGAGAAATACAAGGATTAGCGGGGTTAGTGTTAAAGCAATGGGCCAAAAGTAGCATAGGCTTGTTTTCATCATAGTCCATGAAAAGTTCCTTCCTCCTAGCCAACATCACTACGTTTTCCCTTTCCCTTGGCGTTGAGATAGCCTCGGATGTGCCTACCTCCTCACCTACGGCTTCCCTCCCTTTTTCTCCCTTCTCGGGTTCTCCCCCTTTCCCTTTCAATTCTCTCATCTTTTGGTACCACGCATTCACTTGGGAGGGTGAAAGAGGGTGAAGTGTGACCCTTCGGCCATCCTTCTCAAGTGTGTACCGGTTGGTCCTCCCGTCGTGTTTAGTAGACCTATCATATTGCCAAGGCCTACCCAACAACAAGTGACATGCTTGCATTGGAATCACGTCACAAAGTACTTCATCGTGGTAGTTGCCCACCTTAAACCGAATCACACATTGTCGTGTGACCTTCAACTCACCACAATCATTCAACCATTGTAGTTTGTATGGACTAGGGTGTGGAGTAGTCGGTAGTTTCAGAAAATTCACCATAGCATGGCTCGCAACATTGGTACAACTACCACTATCAACTACCAAAGTGCACACACTCTCCTTTACAAGGCACTTAGTATGGAATAGATTTTCCCGTTGGCTCGGGTCGTCTACCGCCTTACTAATCATAACGCGTCTAACCACAAAATTCGGAACCACACACTCCCCTTCTTGAGGATAGACATCTTCCCCATCTTCTACTCCTCCCTCATTCGGTTCATGTTCGGTTTCCTCTCCATCTTGAGGCTCGGCCTCAACCTCCCCCCTTTCGGACGCCACCTCCTCACCAAGGTAGTATACCTTCCCTTCCCGTAGGATCACATTACGCCGGTTTGGGCACTCATTTGCCTTATGCCCCCAACCTTGGCATTTGAAACATTGGAACCCCTTCGGATTGGGATACTTGTGAGCTTCCAGCTTCGGAGGAAACTTAGGAGCTATTTTGGCGTCGGGTAGCTTCATAGGACCGGCTTGGTCCTTGTTTTTGGTCCAACCCGAGGGGGTTTGGACTCTCGCCTTGAAGGTTGATCTCTCCTCAAGTTCCCTCTCAATCTCTAGGGCCGCTTGGAATATTCCATCAATAGTCTCAAACCGATGAAGGGTTAAGTGAGTGGAAATTTCTTTGTTCAACCCGCACTTGAACCGGATGATGTCGTGGCTGATTTGTTCCCCACGATGATCAAGTTTCAACATGAGTTGTTGGAACTCGTCAAAATAAGCCATCACACTCTTGCCCCCTTGCCGCAAGCCGTATAATCTAGCAAGCAACTCATGCCGGTATCTCTCGGGAAGATAGCGTTGTCTCATCAAATACCTTAGCCGAAACCAAGGTGGTGGCTGCCCATCAACCAATTCATTACCAAATCGCTTCACATACTCCCACCAAGTGTTAGCATAGCCCTCGAGGTGAGCTATAGCATAGCAACTCTTCTTTTCTTCCGAGATGTCATTAACTTGGAAGACCTTGTCACAAGCCGATTCCCAAGTCAAGTAGGCCTCGGGATCACTTTCACCCTTAAAGATAGGTAGGCTCAATTTGATGGTGTTGATGCCTACGTCTCTCTCTTGGTGTCGGTTTCCCCTATCTCCATACCCCCGGTATCGTCTCGGTTCCCCCCGGCCCCCTCTCAACTCCTCCTCCCTCATATAAGCATCATCATAGGCTCCCTCGCCATCATACTCCTCTCTACCGTATCCATCAAAGTGGGCTGGTCGGCCTTGGCCATTTTGATTCGTAGGAATTGGAATTTGTGGCCTTTGGTTTAGTGGAGCTTGGAAAGGAGGGTTCGGATTTAGTGGTGGAGCTTGGCGTCCAAATCCTTCGTGTGGAATTGGGGGAGTTTGGAAATGTGGTGGTCTAGTGGAGTCTCGGGTTGGAGGAAAAGTGGTGGATTGGTTGGTGGCATTTTGTGGAGCTTGAGGTGCGTTTAACATTTGGTGGACCATTTCGGGAGTAATGGTTGCGGAGGATGTCCGGTCATGGCCATTGGTAGAGATATGTAGGGGAGTCGATGGTCGAGAGTTCCTTTGACTCTCCACTTGATCTAGTCTCCCACTAATAGTCGATACTTCCCCCCTTATGGCTGCCAAATCCCCTCTTACGGCCCCAAACTCCGAGTTCATTCTTTCAAGTGTCCGAGTAACGGCCTCAAGAGTGGCCCTCATTGAATCAAGTGCATTAGTATCCGGATTATGAGAAGTCGTTCCTTCCATCGTCAAGGTATTAGCCGCTTAGTCACCACAAGTTCGGGTCTCACAAGTGTTGTATAATTGGCTAGTAACCGTGAGATTTACAAAGGTTTGAGTAAGCTCTTAGTCGGAATGGATTCTTGTTTGAAGACTCAAAGAATTCTTGCCGGACTAGAACCAAAATTAGCAACTCATTCAAACGAATAAAAAGCACACAAATAATCGTTGACACGAATAGACGGCTCAAGGAACTAATTGACAACCTAGTGGAAAGTACTAGTTTGTTAATTAGTTCTAAGTCCAAATAAGGGAAACCAAGAATCAATCAATTAGCAACAAAGAATATATCCTAAGTTGAGCTTATAGTAATATGGTAGCATGCAATGGTTCACACGTTCCCTTTCCCTTCGGGTTTGATGTATATATATACCTTTTCTCTCTTTTTTTTTTTTTTGTCTTGAACTAATATTCACACAACTTTGGAGAAATTGAAAAGTGTTTTGGTGGGAAAACTTTAAAAATTTGAAGTCTTGACTTTGTTCACTCTCAAGAAAGTGAGTTTGGTTGACAATTCCCACAAGACAAGGTTCCTTGATTTTAGGGAAGTGATTGACAAGGCTACAAATTGATGAGTACAAGTCTTTCACAATCAACTTTATAAGTTTACCACTTGAGCACACAACAAGTTGAACACTCAACAAGAAACAATATGCACAAGTCCAAGAGATGAACACTCACAAACTTCAACACTTCTTTAACACATAAACACACCCACCGATTTTTCCTTTGGCCTTCAATAACATTCAACTTTCGGCCACCTTACAACATGCAACCCTTCAAGCTCAACCTTGGATCTAGACACCTTAGTATTGGTGAGAAAGAAACCAACACTAGAAACTCACTAAACAAACAAAATGACTCCTAGATCTAGGTATACAACACCTTTCTCGGTTTTCAATTTTAGTGCACAGAATTTTCAGATTTTCAGAATTTCTTCTAGGTGTAGTTTGGTTAAACCGATAACTACTAGCCCAAGATGGGTTATGTGGAAACACAACCGGTCTTGCTTTGATACCAAATGATGCAAGATCCAACAACAACAACAAGAGTTTCGGATTTCGACCAACAACCACAAGACTACAACTTTTAGTTTTCGGTTTTTAGCTTACAACACAAGTGATAGTTTTCGGTTTTAAGTCTCAATCCGAGAACAACAAGAGATGCAACAATGCTAGGGAATCGAAACAAGCCCCACACGGCTTCCCTAGACTTTCAAGTTAAGAAAAGCAACACAACAACAACAACAAGATAATGGAAGATAAATAACTTGACATACAATATTCAAGAAACTAAGAACCCTAACAACATGAAAGGACCCTAAGCCTAATGAATATTAACACCAAGTTCTTACAAAGACCAAGAGGCACTCAAACTACCTCAAAACCTTTGTTTCTAGCCAAAGAGACAACACAAGGATTCCTCTCCTTGTGAGATCTAGAACCGGCTTCTTGTGGAAGAAGAAGAGAGTGAAATGTTATCTTTAGGTTACAATTTTCAGATTTCAAAATAGACTAAGGGTTATCTCACTATCACCTTCTATTTATACTACAACAAAAGTGAGTAAAAAGACCAAGACGCCCTTGCCTTGTTGTGGCCTCCTTGAAGACTTAAATTATTACACTTTAGGCCCCTCCTCACACATAAGGACGTTGAGACCCTTAGTTGGCTCGGCCAACAATTCACACACGGCCATTTGCATGAACAAGGCTTGGAGCATTTGTAACTCCCGCGCTTGGATTCGTGTGAAAGGTCGTGTACATGTAGGGGTAGCCATAACCGTATCAGTGATGGTTGCGGAGGAGGTCCTATCATGACCATTGGTAGATACATGTAGAGGAGTAGAAGGACGAGAGTTCCTTTGACTCTCCACTTGTTCTAATCTCCCACTAATAGTCGACACTTCCCCCCTTATTGCTGCCAAGTCCCCTCTCACGGCCCCAAATTCCGAATTCAACCTTTCAAGTGTCCGGGTAACGGCCTCAAGAGTGACCCTCATAGAATCAAGGGCATTAGTATCCACATTATGAGACGTAGCTCCTTCCATTGTCAAGGTATTATCCGCTTTAGTTCACCACAAGTTCGTGTTCCACAAGTGTTGTATAATTGGCTAGTAACCGTGAGAATTTTAAGGTATGAGTAAGCTCTTTTCCGGAATGGATTCTTGTTTGAAGACTCAAAGAATTCTTGCCGGACTAGAGTAAAAAATCAGCAATTCGTTCAAACGAATAAAAGCACTCAAATAATCGTTGACACGAACAAACGGTTCAAGGAACTAGTTGACAACCTAGTAGGAAGGTACTAGTTTGTTAATTAGTTCTAGGACCAAGTAAGGGAAACCAAGGATCAACAATTAGCAACCAAAGAATATCCTAAGTTGAGCTTATAGCGACGTGGCAGCATGCAATGGTCCCACACGTTCTTCTTTTTTTTTTTTTTTTGTGTTAATATTCACACAACTTGTTATAGTTTGCAAAGTGTTTTGGTGGGAAAAATAAAATCTTGTAGTATTTCACCCTTTTCAAACTCAAGAAAGTGGGGTTTGGTTGACTAATCCCACAAAACAAGGCTCCTTGAATTAGGGAAAAGTGATTGACAAGACTAAAAGGTGATGGGTGCAAGTCTTTCACAACAACTTTATAGCTTGTCTTACCACTTGAGCACACAACAAGATGAACAAGTTCAAAAGATGAACACCTCAACAAACTTCATCAACTTCTTTAGCACATAAACACACAATCACCGATTTTTTTTATTTTTTTTTTGGTTATCAACAACATACAACTTTCGGCCACTTCAAGTCACTACACAATGTTCAAGTTTTCAAGCTCAACTTTTGGATCTAGACACTTTAGTGTTGGTGAGAAAGAAACCAACACTAGAAACTCACTAAACAAGCAAAATAACACCTAGATCTAAACATACAACATCATTCTTGGTTTCAACTTTTAATGGACAGATTTTCAGAATTTCTTTTTGGTGTAGTTTGTTTAAGCCGTGAACTAGCCCAAGATGGGTTATGTTGGAACACAACCGGTCTTGCTTTGATACCAAATGATACAAAATCAAACCAAAAACACCAAGAGCTTCAAGTAGGCTCGGATTTCAGTCCAACAACACAAGAACAACAAGTTTAAGTTTCGGTTTTTCAGCCCACAACACAAGAACAACAAGATAGATAACAATGCTAGTGAATCGAAAAGAGCCCCACACGGCTTCACTAGACTTTAAGATAACGAAATCAACAACAACAACAAGATAAAGAAAGATAGATAACTTGACATATAACATTCAAGAAACTAAGAACCCTAACATCAAGAGAGGACCCTAAGTCTAATGAATATAAATACCAAGTTCTTACGAGGACCAAGAGGCACTCAACAACCTCAAAACCGTTGTTTCTAGCCAAAGAGACAACACAAGTATCCCTCTAGTTATGAGATAATAGGGTCGGCTTCAATGAGTGGAAGAGAGAGGAAATGTTTAGTGTTTTTAGGTTACAAAATCAGCATTCAAAAACTAAGGAACAACTCTCTAACATGTTCTATTTATACTACAAACAAAAGGGGTAAAATGACCCATCCGCCCTTGCTTCTTGTGCCAATCTTGGAGAGTAGTTTATTGCACATTAGGACCTCTCTTCACACATAAAAACGTTTAGGTCCTTGGTTGGTTCAATCACCAACTCACACACGGCCATTTGCATGAACAAAGCTTGGATCTTTTGTAATTCCCGAGCTTGGCTTCGTGTGAGAGGCCGTGTACCTGTGGAGGCCGCCCTAACTGTATCAAAAATCCAACCTCCACCCAACCTTTATTTCAAACCCATAATAGTACCGTGAAAAACATACAATAAGAAATATGATTTTAGTAAAACAACAATGAGGGGAGAGTACAAAGATTCATGGAGAGAAATTGATCTTTAAGCCCTTAGATGACCACTTTGGAGAAACCCTAGTTAATTTTGCTTGAGATGATTTTGAGAGGGCAAATAGGATGTTTAACTTTGAAACGTGAGGAATGAATTACCAAAAAATATTATAGAGAGGTGGGGTCTTAAGTTTTTCAAGTGAGAAATGTCCAAAATGCCCCCAACTTAAAGATGTAAAATGGTCGCGAGTGGTTATAGGTCGACCCACGTGACTCGTGACCACAATATATGAATTGTACCGTTGAGTCGCCACCAAGTCAGTGAGTTGGACACCCATAAACTGTCTACCTTACGGCTGCATAAACCCACTCATTACAAACCATACAACTCATGGTCTAGTCGTTTTCTTGATAAAACCTAAAAGATTAGACACTAGACAATATAAGACTCAACCTTACCACCCATAAGCTATCCTCACGACTCTTAGTGAGCCACTCATACTCATAGCCAAGTCAAGTCAATAAGTTTTTAATTTGATTAAGGATCACCCAAATAACTCATCACCAATCCTAATGACTCATACCACCAACTCATTTCCAAGACTGAAAACCCAACCACCATTTAGTGGTCACCTAATGACTAGGGTCACCTGACCCATATCCATACCATATGACTCTTATGGTTGTCTTCAAAAGGAAAGTGAGCTCAAAGATTAGGAAATTTCCCTGGGTCAAAGCCCAAGGTGTTTTATTGGATCATGGATGGTTGGTTGATTTGAGTGGATTTTTGCCTCATGTTGTTGGTATATTGGTTAGATATTGTATATTATTATTTTTGTTGGTTGTGAGCATTACATCCTTATATTTATTCATGAAGCATTGGTGCCATCGTGAAAATACAAGAAATACTAAAAATACTGGAAATATTGGCTTTTTCTAATAAAAAATATGACATTTTAAAAACCATCTATCAATGTTTGTAATGGAGAGGAGATATGGATATTGATATTAGATATTGATTGTATACGGGTTGATGAACCCTCCATGGGTCCTACATCGGAAAGCTTTAGCTCCGTAGTGTATATGGAGGTTGTCTGACGACTTCGTGCATTACATCATTATCATCATCATATTTATTGCACTTCATATACTATGCTTATGCTATGATTGTATTTTCTATCTTTGACTTGATATATGTCCATATGTTCTACCTTCCTATAGTTTTATTTGATATATGTGTATAATTATTCTTCTTTTCCTACTTGTAATTTTTTATGTGTTTATAGTAGAACAATTAGTAGAGACGGTGTGGGCTACCTTTTGGGACATTATTTGATTGCAGGTGACATGCACAGAGTTTGTATTTATATGCTTTATTTTCTAATTTACTCAATCGGTTTATAATATATACTAAGTACAAGTGAACTCATCCTATTTCACCCTTTCAGTGCAGATTCTGGTAGAGTGAGCCACACAGATAGTTGATTCGTGCAATATTTAGAGCCCATTTGAGGTAGCAATTAATCTATGCATCCCGAGTTGACTTCTACCTTTTCTTATCTAGACTATGTATTACTTGTAGTCAGAGATAGAGTTTTGTTACTATTTGGATATCTTATGTATTCTTTACCTTGATGTTTACTAGTTAGTTCGTATACGGTGACACCAAATTTTAGGATTTTGTTGGTATCTTGATTATATTTTTTCTTTTACGATATACATGTTGTTCGACTCCACTCTAGGGTTCTTGCCTTTGTTTTGTATTGATTTTCTCAATTTATATCAATTTGGGAGATAGACTTACTTGTCAAGGTTTTCCGCGACAAGTCCCTTTATGACCCTTGATTTTTGGATCATAAAACTACCATTATCCACGGCTCCAAGAGAAGCAGGTAAGAAACAGAAAATTAAACCGACCACACCAACAAAAAAAGCTAAAAATAACAATACTTTCAACATTTTGTTTGCTACTGTACTCTACTTCTCCTTAACCTAAGCTCTACATTTACTTAGATCATTTACATAGAATTACATGTGAAAATTATTACACAACTAAATGAATTAGGGGATTGGTTACCTATCTTCACGTCTTCTCTTATAATTTTTCATGCAGCTTCTAACATGTGCTTGTTTAGTATTTTCTTTCTCATTGACAACAAGTGAAAAATGTTGTAGTCATGGTAAATCAGGTTCACATTTCAACAAGTTAGATGGAAGTCTTTCAATTTCTTGACTTCTTCAGTAATCGTATTACTGGTGCGAAATAGGCATGTCTAACATATATATTATAAGTCATTCCAACAGCTATTTCAAAGTTTTCTACTCAGGTGAAATTTATTTAACATACGTATAGTTGCTAAGACTTACATTTTATATATGATATATGTTGCATCTCCATCTCAGCAGGTAACTATAATACTCATGCTCCCTTTTATTACATTTATCTACTCACAATAATCAAAATTATTTTTTTTCTATTATTCGTAGACTCTCAGTCTCGGCTGGTAAATAGAATGACCATCAACCCCTTTATTACTGCTCTCCTTTATTACATTTTCTCAATACGACACTATATTTTCCTCCACCTTAAATTTTTTCCATAGATGGCGTGTACACAAAGTTGAATGCAACCATGTTTACTCAGGTGACTTGGGGTTATAGCTAGATTTTGATTGCCTCTACCAGAATTATCACATGGTACAAACTAGATTTTGCTTGCCTACACCAATGTCATATAATCGGCCAAATCAATAAACTTCGTCCATGTTGGTGTAACTGACAATCGGCATGTTGAATTTTCTATGACATAGTCACTATTGAAAGAAAATAAGACCTTCTTTGAAACTATTCTTTTTGTTTTGTAGTATTTAATAGTTAAGATCATATTCGTAGGTGCTTATTTGTAATATCATTAGTTGATTTGTGTGGATTTGAAATTGGGTCTTAGGGTATGATAACCCTAGTCGAAGAACATCTATCGAGTACAACTGCACCAAGGGAAAATTTCATATATATATATATATATATATACATATATATATATATATATATATATATATATAATAAAATAACTAGTATGCAACTAGTATGCAACAAATGTAGTCATATTTTTTACATAAAAATAATCCAAAATTGCACTTGAGATACAAAAGATTACAACAAAAATGACTGCATGTATATGGAATGTATCGATATTGTATAAATAGTTATGAAATGTATATGTAATATATTGATATTGTATAAATAGTACATTAAACATATTTATATGATGTATAACTAACTATGTATCATAAGTGTATATACATTAAGATACACTATTTGTACAATATTATACATTCCAATCCAAAAATATTCCTAAATGCCATAGTTATCATAGCACTTTGAAATGCAAAATATTGAAGCAAAATTAGCTTATATCCTTAAAATAATTTATTTATTTGGATGCAAAATAATCTATCTATCCATTTTGGTAAATAAAAGCACTTGATATTATACTAAAACTTAATCAACATGGGCAAATCATATGATGATTACCTAGTGACAATTAAAACATAAAAGAAATCTTTCAATATATTATCTGACAACCTAAACAACTATAGAAATTAGGCGAAGTTCTGCTATTCTTCATATGTTCCATTCTGTAAGATAAAGAAGAATTTATCCTTCTCTACCATCTTAGTTTTCTTTTCCACCCAATGAAGTATAAAATACAATGAGCCACCGTGCGAGTAGCATACATTCATGACATAAATTGTATTTGCCCTCAACAAAAATTCTTCCACTTAAGCATGGGAAAAAATACAAAAGAAAGGAAGGAAAAAGAACAAGAATGAGGAGGAAGAGGAGGAGGAGGAGAAAAGGAAGCTATTAATGGGAAAAGATGTAGGAAGAAGAGGAAGGTTGAATAACCAATTTAAGTAGAAGAAAATAGGACTACATTTTTTGTATGAAATTAAACCGAATGGATATTTTACTCAATTTTTCCTAACCCAAATATACTCGAAATATAATAGTGGTATATTTTGAATATTAACATATTGTCATAAATAATATACTTGAAATATATTACTGGTGAATTTTAAAATATGTCAACATAAAGATAAAAATTAAAGAAAATTATGAGCGAGAGATTAAAAAAAGAGCAAGTGCAATAAAATACATTAATGAAAATAGTTTCCTTAATTAGTGAAGGGGTTGTTTGAACGAAGTTTATTATTTTGTTTAGTTTTTTTCTTACAATATTAGATTTGCTATGAAATGTGCTATATTTAGTTGTCACGATCGAAAACTCAATTATAATAGCACCTATCATACCTTCACCATAAGTAAGCCAACTCAACACTCAACAATAAAGTGATGAGTAAAAATATATAAAAGTGATAATAAAAATAAATTATGTTCAATAGAACTCAAAACCATCCCAAGAATTGGAAGTCATCAAGTAAAAGCCTCTAAGAGTAGTATCGATACAATAAGAGTACATGTATTTCAAATGTTAAAATAATCTAGAAGCTAAATATAGATGAGATCTAGTAGTAAGAGTCAAGTCAACCGCTACCTCTAATGTCAAAGGCTGGCCAAGCACGCTAGCTTTCTTTTCCTGGGAAGAACTGGATCAATACCCGCATGTAAAGTGCAAGAATAAATAAATGTGAGTACGAAATCACGTGTATCTGAAAGTATTATCAATCAACCCTAATTCAAAGTGATTGAGAGAAACACTTTATATACCGCTAGCTGGCATAATTCGTCTAAACGTACAATCAGAAAGCCCCAACCTAGTTTAATAGTCAATTCCTCAAAATATTAGTTGTTCACAAAGAATCAAGACAATGATAGAAGTGTTCAACCTCATTTTCATTTAACCGCATGTCTGTCATGATCTAATTTACGAGTTATGATGCTACCTACTAAATTTCACTTGTAGGTAAGCCAAATCATAACCCGAATCTAACGCAACGGGTTAATTTGGTGGAGAACTCCCAACCTAGGAAAATTTTAAGAACACAATAAATAAATAAGTTAAGTGTTCTAAATAAATAAAATAGTCAATACAAGATACCATACCACAGCCTGGTAGTCCCAGTACA
Source organism: Capsicum baccatum var. pendulum (assembly GCA_030864225.1). Lineage (NCBI taxonomy): Eukaryota > Viridiplantae > Streptophyta > Magnoliopsida > Solanales > Solanaceae > Capsicum > Capsicum baccatum. The sequence goes on from CM061555.1 coordinate 139,016,402, forward strand.
AGAGCATCTAACAAAAGAAATACAACCCAAGTATCTAGAGAAGTCATTACATCTGTCTAAAATCAAAAGACTAAATACAGAAAGATAAAAGAAAATGAGCGACTCAGACTCTAAGAGATCACCCTTATTTAAGATATCAACACCAACAGAAATGAATCAACAATGGCAACTAGTACTCAGATCTACACCAAAAAGATAAATAAGTGTAGTATGAGTACCCAAATAATGGGTACTCAATAGCCATCATCAACCGACCGAGCTAAATCATGATATAAGTATGATAAAATACAAGATAACATAACTAAGTCAAGTTATAGAGATGAACATGAATCATCTCCAATACCACTGTACATAATAAGTAGATAAACTAGAATAATGGCATAACATAAAATAACATCACATAAGCAATCACAAGCTACAAAATTTACTTTAAACGTCAATTAATGTGGAAAAGTTAATAACTTATCATAGGCTCCCATACTCTTGGAGAGCACACTCAAGGATAGAATAAGGCAATCAACCAACATTATAACTAACCTTCATCATTTTTTAACCATCATTCCAAAATTTATCAATATTTAATATTTTTACCATCATTTAACAACCTTATCATCGTTACTCACTAACCACCATCCATTATCTAACTACCTCTTATTTACTAGTTTATTTAATTACTAGTCAGCACATAACCTCTAGTCATCATTTATCAACTAAACATCATTTGTCAACTAGCCATTTTACCACTATAGTCTATTTATGTCATTCCACATTATAATCATTTCCTCATTTTTCAACTTAGCCAAATTACTACTTTCAATCTAAAATCACGATATCATTAATCATAAGAATATATCATCATAGCATTCTATAACTGGACTCGAATTGGTAAATATAATTAATAGCCGAACTTGAACTGATAAGTATTCAATAGCTAGACTCAAACTGATAATTATAATCAATAGCCAGACTTGAATAAATAAATAATAGATGGCCTCAAACTGATAGCTATAATCAATAGCATAATCATCTCCTGGACTCGAAATGGATATATATATATATATACATATGATCGACATCATAAATAGTATCATCAATATGCATAAATAATAGGATAATTAATGGGTGTCAATCCCCACATTTACCAACATAACTATTAAGTATCAAGATTTCTAAATATTACCTCAATACATATTTCTAAGAGTCTAATAAGCGTATAAGGTTTTACCAAAGATAACATGTATCAAAGCCTAAAGTGGGTGTAAAGTCCACTTCTAATCCTCGAGTTTCATTGTTGGTAAATTTCTACCCGAACTAGGCTTAAGGTATCTACTATCCCCTTTTAGTTGTTAACAAGCCTCAATAAGCCTTAAGGTAGAAAATTCATCTAAATATGAGAAGCTAGATCAATTATGTATAATATGAGTAATCTAAGGAATTCTCATGCTAAACATGAGGAATGGAGTCCAAGTCACCTAAAGCATATATAAACAAGCTAAATGTTTCAACTCTACAGTTTATAATAGCTTAAACGGTTTAACTAACCAAAGTCTTGAATTTAATCAATTCAATACTTAAAACCCATCCTAAATCTAACACAACATCATAAGAATACTATGAGATAGCTCAATCTAATATGGAATAAACCTAGCCTACCTCGATGTCAAAGAAAACTCAACGAACCAATAAACCATTGGTTTTTCTTTTGAGATTCTTCTTCAAAATGCAATACTATCAAAAACACATTCTACTTATCAATACAAGAATATTGATACCCATATTACACCATTGTACTTTGGGTTCAAAAATTACCTCAAACCCGCATGTGGATCCCACTTACGGAAATTGCATTTTTGAAATCAACCCAACATAATATCAAGCTAAAGGAATCATTACCCTCATAAAAAAGATACAAACCAAGATAAATTGAGGCTAAAATTAACCCCTAAAGGTTTTGGGGTTTGGTGCATTAAATCAAGACATTTTTACCAAGAAAAGGGTAAATTCTTGCCTCAAATCAGAAGATAATTGAAAAATAAATACTACTCTGGCTTCCTAATCACCAAAAAGATTTAATTTTAAGTTCTCACACTATTTAGGGTTCTTATCTCTCAAGGAAGTGATGAAGAATGTCCAAAATCATTGAAAAGGGGTCCTTATATGCCCAGTCTAGGTCTTCAGCATTGCGATCGCGACATGTTGCCTCGCAATCTCACTATCTATCATCTGCCACACTAGATGAGATTGTAATATCCCATTTAAAATTGCTATGTATCCTCTATAAAGAGAGTCACACTCACGGTCCAAAGTGCCGCTATCGTAGTGAACCAGAAACCTGGTGCACCAGATTTTCTAAGTCTAAAAATGAGCTTAATTGAGTGCTCAAGATTCGTTCAGAATCCATATATGCATATGAACTATGTAACCACACTAAATTCCATTTTCCAAACTTAATGTAAAAATTGGATTTTCCATCCTTATTTGTTATGACCAAATGTGAATCCCATACTCATATTTCATTTCTTAATTTTTTGACCAATACGTCTAAATGAGCTCGGGTTCCTCGAGACCCAAATCAAAGGTCTACCTAGCCTAAAATTGACATGCCAGAACTATTGACATAGTCAAAATTTACATACAAGAATTTTTTACTGAAGTTTTTTCTTGGTGGCCATTTGAAACTACCAAAGACTTCTAAAATAGGAAATTGGCTCAAAAAATTAAACCAACTGGCTTGTCACCAAGCTGTCAGTCCCAACAAGTCATAAATGACTTGGAAAAGCTATAGAGAAACTCTAATGAAAAAAATAAGCAGAAATATAAAAGGCTAAGATGAAAGCATACATGTGAAAATATATGAAATATAATAAAATGAATAGGTATCATAATTCCTTCAAACCATAAATTCCTCTAACATATGTAAAATTTATGCATCTTTCATGTTGGGTAAGTCATATCATCAAAGCACAGCTATTCAAAGTAGTTCCATGCTCCAACGTGTATATATATCGTAGTCACAATTCAAGAGACTATCAATAACTGACTCTATTATTGTTACAACACATAGGCTAGTTCTCAAGAAATTATTTTAATTAAAACAAATTTTTTTCTTCACTTTTCATCATGCTAGAATATAAATATGAGAGGTCATGCATGAAACACAATAATAAGGAACAATACAAATATCACGAATATAGGCTCGCAAGGTCAAAGTATAAAAATATCTCCTATCCAGGCTCATACATCCATAATCAACTCAACAATACTCTCCACAAGCCCCAAATTCATTATCTCTAGTTCAAATAATTCAATTCTCATTCTTAAAGGGATATACCATTAATATTGATACAAAATCAAACCAACAACACCAAGAGCTTCAAGTAGGCTCGGATTTCAGTCCAACAACACAAGAACAACAAGTTTAAGTTTCGGTTTTTCAGCCCACAACACAAGAACAACAAGATAGATAACAATGCTAGTGAATCGAAAAGAGCCCCACACGGCTTCACTAGACTTTAAGATAACGAAATCAACAACAACAACAAGATAAAGAAAGATAGATAACTTGACATATAACATTCAAGAAACTAAGAACCCTAACATCAAGAGAGGACCCTAAGTCTAATGAATATAAACACCAAGTTCTTACGAGGACCAAGAGGCACTCAACAACCTCAAAACCGTTGTTTCTAGCCAAAGAGACAACACAAGTATCCCTCTACTTGTGAGATAATAGGGTCGGCTTCAATGAGTGGAAGAGAGAGGAAATGTTTAGTGTTTTTAGGTTACAAAATCAGCATTCAAAATCTAAGGAACAACTCTCTAACATGTTCTATTTATACTACAAACAAAAGGGGTAAAATGACCCATCCGCCCTTGCTTCTTGTGCCAACCTTGGAGAGTAGTTTATTGCACATTAGGACCTCTCTTAACACATAAAAAAGTTTAGGTCCTTGGTTGGTTCAATCACCAACTCACACACGGCCATTTGCAAGAACAAAGCTTGGAGCTTTTGTAATTCCCGAGCTTGGCTTCGTGTGAAAGGCCGTGTACCTGTGGAGGCTGCCCTAACCGTATCATCCTCTCATCTTGTGAGGAATTTGACCTCAAATTCAGCATTTGGTCATCTTCAACCGCATCCACAAGGGAGAGATCACCAACGTTGAAAGTGTTGTGCACTTGATATTTCGGTGGAAGGTCAATCTTGTAGGCGTTGTCATTGGTTCTCTCAAGTACTTGGAAAGGACCATCACCCCTTGGCAGCAATTTGGACTTCCTTTGAGCTGGAAACCGATCCTTTCGAAGATGCACCCACACCCAATCTCCGGGTTCAAGCACAAGCCTTCTTCTCCCTTTGTTTACCCTTTTTGCAATCTCTTGGTTCTTCTTTTCAAGCTTGATTCGCACCGTCTCATGCATTTTCTTCATTGCCTCGGCTCTTTTATTTCCATCTAAGCTGGTCATGAGATCACTAGACAAAGGAGTGATATCTAAGGGGGTAAGGGGATTCAGGCCGTAAACACATTCAAAGGGAGTCATTCCCGTGCTCGAATGTATTACCCGGTTGTATGCAAATTCCACCAAGGGTAGGTGATCTTCCCATGAAGTCAGTTTACCTTTAACCATAGAACGTAGCATAGGCCCCAAGGTTCTATTTACTATCTCCGTTTGGCCATCGGTTTGTGGGTGACAAGACGTGGAGAAAAGTAACTTCGTTCCAAGTCTACCCCACATGGACTTCCAAAAGAGACTTAGGAACTTGGAGTCCCTATCGCTCACAATATTCCTCGGTACCCCGTGAAGCTTTACAACATGTGCAACAAATAATGAAGCTACACTACGAGCATCCTCGGTTTTAGCACATGGAATAAAATGAGCGATTTTAGAGAATCTATCAACAATAACAAAAATGCAATCTCGGCCCTTTCTAGTCCTTGGCAGCCCCAAAACAAAATCCATCGAAATGTCCAACCAAGGCCTAAAGAGAGTAGGGAGTGGGGTGTATAATCCTTGAGGTAGGAGACGAGACTTCGCACTTCGGCAGGCCACGCATTGACTACAAATTTTAGTGACGTCTTTGCGCATTTTGGGCCAATAGAAGTTCTCCTCTAAGATTCCGAGGGTCTTGTCTACCCCAAAGTGACCCATGAGGCCTCCGTCATGGGCCTCCCTCACAAATAATTCCCTCCAAGAACTAGAAGGAACACACAACCTCCTCCCCTTGAACAAATACCCATCGAACCGAGAGTAGGAGGAATGGTCATTCTCCTTAAGCCAACGGTCCCTTCCCCACTCTTCGCATTCCCTAAAAATAGGAGCAAAGGTAGGATCCTCGGGATACAACAATCGCAAGCTCTCAAAACCCATCAATTTCGAAGACAAGGTAGCAACAAGCACATGCTTCCTAGACAAGGCATCGGCAACAACATTTTCCTTTCCCCTTTTGTAATGAATTACATAAGGGAAAGTCTCGATGAACTCAATCCACTTAGCATGACGCCTATTCAACTTGTCTTGGCTCTTAAGGTGTTTCAACGACTCATGATCCGTTCATATCACAAACTCCTTAGGCCACAAATAATGTTGCCAATTTCCCAAGGCTCTAACAAGGGCGTACAACTCCAAATCATAAGTTGAGTAATTAAGAGTTGCCCCTTTGAGCTTTTCACTGAAATAAGCAATGGGCTTACCTTCTTGCATCAAAACATCCCCGATGCCAACCTTACTAGCATCACACTCTACTTCAAACATCTTATCAAAATCGGGCAATTGCAATAAAGGCGCCGAGATGAGCGTAGCTTTCAAGGCCTCAAAAGCCCTAGCCTGATCATCACCCCATTTAAAGGGTCCGTCCTTTCTAATTGCCTCGGTCAAGGGGGCTGCTATGGAACTAAATCCTTTGACAAACCTCCTATAAAAGCTTGCCAACCCGTGGAAACTTCGGATTTCTCCAATAGTTTTAGGGGTCGGCCAACTTCGAATAGAGTCTATCTTGGAATCGTCCACTTCCACACCCCTTGAGCTCACGATAAAACCCAAGAATATAACTTTATCAACACCAAAAGAACACTTCTCCATGTTGGCATACAGCTTCTCCTTTCGGAGCACATCAAACACACATCTCAAATGCATTACATGATCATCAATAGATTTACTATACACCAACACATCATCAAAGTAAACCACCACAAACTTTCCAATATAAGGCTTCATTACATGATTCATTAGCCTCATAAATGTGCTAGGAGCATTGGTAAGGCCGAAGGGCATGACCAGCCACTCATATAGACCGAATTTGGTCTTGAATGCGGTCTTCCACTCATCACCGGGTTGCATGTGAATTTGGTGATAGCCGCTCCTAAGGTCCACTTTAGAAAACAAACAAGATCCGTGGAGCTCATCTAACATATCATCTAGTCTAGGGATTGGATGACGATACCTTATCGTGATTTTTTTGATGGCTCTACAATCGACGCACATGCGCCAAGTTCCGTCCTTCTTTGGTACCAAAAGCACCGGAACAGCACACAGACTCATGCTTTCCTTGATATATCCCTTGTTGAGAAGCTCCTCAACTTGTCTTTCAAGCTCCTTAGTGTCCATGGGATTGCTCCTATAGGCCGGTTTGTTTGGAAGTTGTGAACCCGGCACCAAATCAATTTGGTGCTCAATTCCCCAAAGTGGGGGCAATCCTTGCGGAAGTTCTTGAGGAAATACATCTTCATACTCCTGCAACACACAAGAAATCAAAGGGGAAATGGAAGAATTAGTGGGGTTAGTATTAAAACAATGGGCCAAAAGTAACATCGGCTTGTTTTCATCATGGTCAACGAAGAGTTCTTTCCTCCTAGCCAACATCACTACGTTTTCCATCTCCCTTGTCGTTGGGACAGCCTCGGATGTCCCTACTTCCTCACCTATGGCATCCCCCCCCTTTTCTCCCTTTCCGGATTCCTTCCCCTTTTCCTTTAACTCTCTCATCTTTTGATGCCACTCATTTACTTGGGAGGGTGAAAGAGGGTGAAGTGTGACCTTTCGGCCATCCTTCTCAAGCGTATACCGGTTGGACCTCCCATCGTGTTTAGTAGACCTATCATATTGCCATGGTCTACCTAACAACAAGTGACATGCTTGCATTGGGATCACGTCACAAAGCACTTCATCGTGGTAGTTTCCCACCTTAAACCGAATCACACATTGCCTTGTGACCTTTAATTCACCACAATCGTTCAACCATTGTAGCTTGTAAGGACTAGTGTGTAGTGTAGTTGGTGGCTTCAAGAAATTTACCATAGCATGGCTCGCAACATTTGTACAACTACCACTATCAATCACCAAGGTGCACACGCTCCCCTTTACAAGACACTTAGTATGGAATAGATTTTCCCTTTGACTCGGGTCATCCATCGCCTTACTAATCATGACACGTCTAACCACAAAGTTTGGAACCACACACTCCCCTTCTTGTTGATAGACATCTTCACTACCATCTAATTCATCATCATTCGGCCCATTTTCAGCTCCCTCTCCATCTTGAGGATCGGCCTCATCCTCCCCCCTTTCGAAAACCACCTTCTCACCAAGGTAGTACACTCTCCCTTCTCATAGGATCACATTGCGCCGGTTCGGACATTCATTGGCCTTATGCCCCCAACCTTGGCACTTGAAGCATTGGAACCCCTTTGGGTTGGGATATTTGTGAGCCTCCAGTTTCGGAGGGAACTTAGGGACTGTTTTGGACTCGGGCAGCTTCGTAGGGGCGGGTTGGTCCTTCTTTTTGGGCCAACCCGAGGGGGGTTGTACCCTTGCCTTGAAGGTTGACCTCTCCTTAAGTTCCCTTTCAATCTCTAGGGCCGCTTGGAATATACCGTCAATGGTTTCAAACCGGTGAAGTGTCAAATGAGTGGCGATCTCTTTGTTCAACCCACACTTGAACCGGATGATGTCGTGACTGATTTGCTCCCCTCGATGATCAAGTTTCAACATTAGTTGTTGGAACTCGTCAAAATAGGCCATCACACTCTTGCCTCCTTGCCGCAAGCCATATAATCTAGTGAGCAACTCATGACGATATCTCTCGGGAAGGTATCGTTGTCTCATCAAATACCTCAACCGATACCAAGGTGGTGGCTGCCCATCCACTAATTCATTACCAAATCGTTTAACATACTCCCACCAAGTGTTAGCATAGCCCTCGAGGTGAGCTATAGCGTAGCAACTCTTCTTTTCTTCCGAGATGTCATTAACTTGGAAAACTTTATCACAAGCCGATTCCCAAGTTAAGTAGGTCTCGGGGTCACTTTCACCCTTAAAGATGGGTAGGCTCAACTTGATGGTGTTGATGCCTACGTCTCTCTCTTGGTGTCGGTTTCCCTTATCTCCATACCCCAGTATCTCCTAGGTTTTCCTCGACCCCCTCTTAACTCCTCCTCCCTCATATAAGCATCATCAAAGGCTCCATCTCCTTCATACTCCTCTCTACCGTATCCTTCAAAGTGGGCTGGCCGGCCTTGGTCGTTTTGATTCGGAGGATTTGGAATTTGCGGTCTTTGGGTTAATGGAGCTTGGAATGGAGGGTTCGGATTTAGTGGAGGTACTTGGCGTCCAAATCCCTCTTGTGGCATTGGAGGGTCTTGGAAATGTAGTGGTCTAGTGGAGTCTCGGTTTGGAGGAAAATAGGTAGTTTGGCATGCGGTATTAAGTGGAGCTTGGGGTGCATTTAGCATTTGGTGGACTGTTTCGGGGGTGATGGTTGCGGAGGAGGTCCTATCATGACCATTGGTAGATACATGTAGAGGAGTAGAAGGACGAGAGTTCCTTTGACTCTCCACTTGTTCTAATCTCCCACTAATAGTCGACACTTCCCCCCTTATTGCTGCCAAGTCCCCTCTCACGGCCCCAAATTCCGAATTCAACCTTTCAAGTGTCCGGGTAACGGCCTCAAGAGTGACCCTCATAGAATCAAGGGCATTAGTATCCACATTATGAGACATAGCTCCTTCCATTGTCAAGGTATTATCCGCTTTAGTTCAGCACAAGTTCGTGTTCCACAAGTGTTGTATAATTGGCTAGTAACCGTGAGAATTTTAAGGTATGAGGAAGCTCTTATCCGGAATGGATTCTTGTTTGAAGACTCAAAGAATTCTTGCCGGACTAGAGTCAAAAATCAGCAATTCGTTCAAACGAATAAAAGCACTCAAATAATCGTTGACACGAACAAACGGTTCAAGGAACTAGTTGACAACCTAGTAGGAAGGTACTAGTTTGTTAATTAGTTCTAGGACCAAGTAAGGGAAACCAAGGATCAACAATTAGCAACCAAAGAATATCCTAAGTTGAGCTTATAGCGACGTGGCAGCATGCAATGGTCCCACACGTTCTTCTTCTTTTTTTTTTTTTTGTTTTGTGTTAATATTCACACAACTTGTTATAGTTTGCAAAGTGTTTTGGTGGGAAAAATAAAATCTTGTAGTATTTCATCCTTTTCAAACTCAAGAAAGTGGGGTTTGGTTGACTAATCCCACAAAACAAGGCTCCTTGAATTAGGGAAAAGTGATTGACAAGACTAAAAGGTGATGGGTGCAAGTCTTTCACAACAACTTTATAGCTTGTCTTACCACTTGAGCACACAACAAGATGAACAAGTTCAAAAGATGAACACCTCAACAAACTTCATCAACTTCTTTAGCACATAAACACACAACCACCGATTTTTTTTTTTTTTTTTTGGTTATCAACAACATACAACTTTCGGCCACTTCAAGTCACTACACAATGTTCCTGTTTTCAAGCTCAACTTTTGGATCTAGACACTTTAGTGTTGGTGAGAAAGAAACCAACACTAGAAACTCACTAAACAAGCAAAATAACACCTAGATCTAAACATACAACATCATTCTTGGTTTCAACTTTTAATGGACAGATTTTCAGAATTTCTTTTTGGTGTAGTTTGTTTAAGCCGTGAACTAGCCCAAGATGGGTTATGTTGGAACACAACCGGTCTTTCTTTGATACCAAATGATACAAAATCAAACCAACAACACCAAGAGCTTCAAGTAGGCTCGGATTTCAGTCCAACAACACAAGAACAACAAGTTTAAGTTTCGGTTTTTCAGCCCACAACACAAGAACAACAAGATAGATAACAATGCTAGTGAATCGAAAAGAGCCCCACACGGCTTCACTAGACTTTAAGATAACGAAATCAACAACAACAACAAGATAAAGAAAGATAGATAACTTGACATATAACATTCAAGAAACTAAGAACCCTAACATCAAGAGAGGACCCTAAGTCTAATGAATATAAATACCAAGTTCTTACGAGGACCAAGAGGCACTCAACAACCTCAAAACCCTTGTTTCTAGCCAAAGAGACAACACAAGTATCCCTCTACTTGTGAGATAATAGGGGCGGCTTCAATGAGTGGAAGAGAGAGGAAATGTTTAGTGTTTTTAGGTTACAAAATCAGCATTCAAAAACTAAGGAACAACTCTCTAACATGTTCTATTTATACTACAAACAAAAGGGGTAAAATGACCCATCCGCCCTTGCTTCTTGTGCCAACCTTGGAGAGTAGTTTATTGCACATTAGGACCTCTCTTCACACATAAAAACATTTAGGTCCTTGGTTGGTTCAATCACCAACTCACACACGGCCATTTGTATGAACAAAGCTTGGAGCTTTTGTAATTCCCGAGCTTGGCTTCGTGTGAAAGGTCGTGTACCTGTGGAGGCTGCCCTAACCATATCAAATATCAACACCTATTAAGTCAATACAATTCTTAATCAATTTTTCACATCACAAGCACGATGGTCAAGAGTATAGAATATTCAAAATAAGTCATGAATTCTAGGTTTTAGCCCTTTACTATGCACTGGTACCTAAATAAATGCTCGTAGCCTCATCTATACAGTACCCCTTGAACTCCATTACTCTCAGTATAAACAAATAACAAATAAAATCTTAAAAATTACTGAAGAAAGTCTCAAGTTATCTAAAATAAGTTCAAAGTACAAATCAAGGCTTTAACATTCTAAAGACCCTTTGTACGAGCCCCATTCGGTCAAATATAAGTTTTATATAAGAAAATGAAACTAACAACAACCATATTGTTACACTTTGAATTTGGGTCCAAAAATTCAATCTAATCCCACAAAGGCAAACAATAATTTTATTGAAAAATTACTGTTATCGATAAAGAGTTTAATTATAAAATTTAATAAAAAACAAGGTTGAAATTGACCATGAAATTATTGATTTTAATAAACTTTAACTAGAAAAACTCCAAATCTTCAAGTTGAAAAATGAAGATTTGAGGATGAAATCATGAATTAATGATTGAAAAATATTGAATATGGTATAAAAATCTTACTCATGGGTTAAGGAACTTGAATATGAGGTTTGATTAAAAAATGAAGTAAAACTTGATCTTCAACTCTTAACCTTGATTTATCCCTAAAATTAAGGTACAATAGTGAGATAATCACAAATCTAAGGTTTGGGAACTTATTGCTTTTCAAGACAGAGAAAAGTCACCAAAAATCACTAGAAATAGAGCTCTAAAGTTCTGGTAATAGTGGCATTTTTGTTTGACCAAAATGCAAATAAAAATATGATTTTAAGTTACTGTTGCAAGCTTGGTGTTATCGTGCTCTTTGGCAACATCGCACTGAAGGACCAGATTCCTTCAGGCCTAACAATGCTATCCTAGCACTAAAAAACTCAAGAAGAACAATTCTTTTAGTGCAATTAAACTCTAGAAGCCTAATTCCTTAAGTTATTAGTGCTACAATGACTCCACTAACATCAACGAAACTAAATCCTTCAATGCTAATCGCACTAATATGTAACGACTAGCACTAACCAATATGTTTTTCTTTAGCTCAATTGAACTCCTTTAGCAGGATCGTGCATGCACAAGATATCAAGAATTTTAGCGAAACTTAAAACTTGCTTTGAACACCTTAAACTCATATGAAACCCTATACACATGAAACAGTAGTGCAATAAATCATAAAAAGCATTTAAGATTCAACAAAATTATTGGATTATCCAGCATAGGTCATTTTCAATGAATGTTGACCAAAGTAAGCTTTAGGCCTTAACTTTCCAACACTTTGCCAAAGCACTCAAAACTGCATTAAAAGCATCAGAACCCAAACAAAACATACTACTAACCCAAAATTAATGATTTAGAGTTGATGGAACTAAAAAAATTCTCATACAATGTTTAATTCTCCAAATATTAACCAAAGTCAACTCTACCCACTTTTAAGCCTTCCAAAATGAAAATCCCATGTAACAGAAAATCAAATGCCTTAAAAACCATGTCACCCACTCATGCTATAATACCCCACAAGATTCTAGATGATTATCTTGCTATTCATCCCATATTTAGAAGTTCCAAAGTCATTATTTCATACTAAGTACAAGTGACATGGTCATTTTAACACCCCAATATTTTAAACATTTTGTTTTTGGCCATCTCGGGTTATAAACATTGATTTATGAGTTGTAGTATATTTAGGATTACTAAAAGGGTAATCTAAGAGAGTATCAAAAATTTTAGAAGAGGTTTAGCATATTTTTGGACCATGGGGTAGTATACCTCCATGATTTTGCCATGCCACAGAGATTGGGCATTGGTGATACACATCGTGTCATGGAGGTTAGTCTACATGATACATAGTGTGTAATAGAGGCTACCCTATACGATAGCCTCTGTGCCAAGGAGGTTATGAAAATCCTACAGCTTCATTACATAGGTTAGGGGCATTTCGGTCTTTTCCCCTCTCCCTAATCACCAAATTCATGACTTAAAAACCTAAGAGGAGCATTATTTACTCCATTCATCATCATTTAACTACGTATAATCATATCCCATTCTCAATAACACCAAAATTAGGACTTCTTCCAAGAATTCACCCATTCAAGGTCCTAATTTCATGTTTTCTACAAGAATTCAAGCAACTTAGATGTGTGGGATATTCATCAATGGGTTCCATCCACCCATTGAGTCCCAATATTTCCTTGTTTTCAAGTACAAACCCTTTTTCCTCTTTTTATGAAATTTCAGTGATAAGCATGAATTTACTCAATTTTATCTTAATAACTTTGAATACAAATCATGACATTGTGTTCCCCATGTGAATTATACTCCTACATGCTTTATAATCTAAGAAATCCATATTATATTCAGTTGATACCATGTTAATTTATTAAGTTATGAATTAAATCATGTGAGCATATTGTCCTCATAAGTTTAATATATTGCCATACTTATAATCATGAACTTTATCAGTTTAGTGAAATATACTATGTTTTGGATCTATGAATCATGAACTTTCTTACAATATTGAGAATATGTCATTGTATTAAAGTATTATTCAGTGCTGGTGGGCTATGAACACATGATACATATATGTTTATGAATGTTTTTGCTATCAAGCAATAAATCAGTCAAATTATGATTTTACTACCATATTCAGATTATTATATGCATGTTGATCAATTATCAGTTGTGGGACCTATTAACTTTATTCAGTACTAGTGTCAGTTCAGTTGGGAGTAGGATTTAGCATTGATCAAACCTAGGAATTAAATCTCACCTGCTAGTAAAGGACTGCGATCTTTAGTAGCAGTCCTTAAGTTCCAAAACTACATAGCCAGCGTATGTTATGAGATGTCACCCGCTAGTACAGGACTAACACTTTCTTAGAGTTTAACTGCCTGTAGAGGACTAACACCCTAGTCCTTTGGGACACCAGTTAAGTGGATCTATACAACCAGTGTTTGTACCAGCAAGGTACTGATATATTCTGATTGTGGTTATAGGTTGGACCTAGATTAGCTCAGATTAGGGCATATCAGTTATATGATATCTCACACAGTCTTATATTAGTACTCAGGATATATCAGTACAGGTTTGCATTACCAAGTGTTCAGTTTGCCAATTATCCTATCAGTCAGTTTTACATATTATTTCTTTACTTGGTCTTAATGCATGTTTCATATTCATGTATTCATACTTACTATCTTTATGAACTTTAGTTATTTTCTTTGTAGCATACCAGTACATTCAAAGTGCTGACCACATACTCTCATTTGTGCTATGTTGTCTTATACCATAGGTTTGGATGATCAGTTCCCCGATTGCCCTTAGTTCATTTAGTGACACTTAACAGAAGTTATGGTGAGTCTTCATCTATTGAGAACAATTTCTTTACTATTATTTGTAGTATTTTCTTTATTTTTGTCAGTGGTGTTAGTTGGGGGTTTGTATCATCAACTCCTCATGTCTTAGAGGGTTTTAGATATTCAGACTTATTTTAGTTTTATCAATAGTTCAGACATGTTGGTTATTTTCTAAGTATTATATCTTAACAGGTTTTTATCAGTTTAGCTTCTATATATGATGTTAATTTAATACTTTATTTTGTGTTTACAACAGATACCAAATCATGGGATAGTTTGGGGTCACTTATGTCCTTAAGCACCGTATTACGACTAGGGGGTAGTCTCAGGTCATAAAAATATTGGTATCAGAGCCTAAGGTTTTAAAGTGTCCTAGGTTTTCTAAAATTCACATTGAGTAGAGTCTTATGCATGGATGTTAAGAGCACCACACTTATAGGCAAAAGGCCACAAGACATTTTAGGAAAATTTCACTTCTTTCAGTATCATGCCATGAAAAAAAGTGTAGGCTCTATTGAAATTACTTTTCTAACTCATCCTTCATCCGTTTATAGAAAATACCTCCCATAATAAATAACTAAAGAAGGAATGGGGATCAAGCTGTTCCACACCTATCAGGAAGACCCTTTAAACGAATATGTTTCCCATGCTGAATTCAGGATCACTTTTACTATTTTGGACCAGGCTATGGTTGCTCAGAATAATTAGCACGTTGTAGCCCTAGCCAATCAAACAATGAGCACAACAACATCTAGGATCTGAGACTTTACTCGGATGAACCCTCTATTGTTTTTTCTATCCAAGTCTAAGAAAGATCCATAAGACTTTCTAGATGGTAGGAAGAAAGTGACAGACATCATGGGTGTTACTTCTAGTGAGAGTGCTAACTTAGTCGCTTACCAATTGCAAGGAGTGGCTCATACTTTGTCTAGCAGTAGAAGGATGCCAGAGGTATTAAGGCAGGACCTATAGAGTGGGAGGAGTTTTCTATGACCTTTTTAGCCAGATTCTTTCAACTTAAATTAAGAGATGCCAAGGTACAGGAAAATATAAATTTGAAGAAAGGGAACATAAGTGTGAAGGAGTAATCACTCAAGTTTACCCAGTTAGAGAAGTATGCTCCAACTCTGGTGGATAATTCTAGGGCCAGATTGAGTAATTTTGTATCTGGTATGTCAAATGGTGTAGTCAAGGAGTGTAGAATAACTATGTTGATTATGGAGATGGATATTTCAAGGTTGATGGTTCATGCTTAACAGAGTGTGGATGAAAGGCTCAAAGAAAAAGAGAGAAAGAATAATAGGGCTAAAATAGTAGCTTCAACTTCTTACTGAAGAGGTATGATGGTGAAAATCATTCTCAGTTCTACCAAAAATCTTTAGTTCCATCCCCATATTCATCTAGTGCGTCAGTAACTAAGTTCAGGAAGGACAATAAAGATAATGTGCCAGGTTCTAATTCCCAAGGTAGCATGAATAGTAGTCGTACCAGTTCACTTTTTAGGAGATATACTAAAAACCATCAAGAAGAGTACAGGAAAGGTAGTGATGTAGATTTTGGATATGTCAAGCCAGTCCCACAGGATCATGGATTGCCTAGTGGTTCCATAGAAGGGAAAGGACTTTTATAAATAAGGTCAGTCCAATTTTTCATCAGCTCTAGTGGGCTGCTCAACTCAATAGGGCACCACCTCTAGTGCCACTAACAGGAAGAGTCAGAATTAGCTCTATGCTCTACAGACTTGGCAAGATCGGAAAAGTTCCCTTAATATGGTTACGGGTATGTTACAAGTCTTCCGCCTTCATATTTATGAATTGTTAGACCTTGAAACTTTACTTTATTTTATGACTCCTTATATAGCTATAGACTTCGATATCAGTCCCAATATATTAGAAGAGCCCTTCTTAGTGTCTACTATATTAGGTAGTTTGTTTATAGCCAAATGGGTATACAAAAATTGCCTAGTTATAGTGTCTTATAAAGTCACTTTAGTTGACCTTGTGGAGTTAGAGATGACTAATTTGGATTTTATTCTAGGCATAGATTGGATCTACTCTTGCTATGCCTCAGTTAACTGTAGAAATAGAATAGTTTAGTTCTAATTTCCCAATTTAGAATTGAGGGGTAGTACCTTAGTGCCTGTAGGATGATTAAACTCTTATCTTAAGGTAAGAAAGATAATATCTAAGGGTTGTATTTTCCATCTTATTTGAGTTAAAGACTTAAATTTTGAAACTCTGAGCCTTGAGATAGTTATAATAGTGAATGAGATTCTAGAGGTGTTCCCTAGAGTTCCTCTTAAAAGGGAATTGACCTCAGAATAGGTCTCCTCCAAGATACCCGGCTATCTCAATTCCACTTTACAGAATGACTCCATCTGAGATTTTCAATTAAAGAAATAGTTGAAATATCTCTTAGATAAGAGTTTCATCAGGCCTAGTATTTTTGCGTAGGGTGCTTCAGTTCTCTTCATGCACAAGAAAGATAGTTTCCTCATAATGTACATCGATTACCGTCAGTTGAACAAAGTAACAATCAAGAATAAGTATCCTCTCCCCATGATTGATGACTTGTTCATCCAGCTTCAGGGTGCAATTGATTTCTCTAAGATAGACCTCATATTCGCCTATCATCAGCTTAGAGTGAGATAATGTGACATTTTAAAGATATTCTTCAAAACTTGATATGGTTACTTCAAGATTTTAGTTATATTTTATGGACTAATGAATTCTCCTATAACTCTTTTAGACTTGATGAATAGGGTGTTAAAGCAGTACTTGGACATATTTGTCATAGTCTTCATAGATAACATCCTAGTTTATTCTCATAGTGAAGGTGATCTTCCAGATCATTTAAGGATTGTATTAAAGACCCTTAAGGATCACCAGTTATTTTCTAAGTTTAGTAAATGTGAATTATGGTTGAGATCATTATCTTTCCTTGGTTACATTATTTCTGATGATGGCATTCTAGTTGATATTCAAAAGACCAAAGTAGTAAGAAACTAGCCTAGACCCATTTCTCCATTAGATATCAGGTGTTTCTTAGGTTTAGCTGGTTACTATAGATAGTTTGTTAAAGGATTTTCTTTTATTGCTTCCCTCATGTCTCGACTGATCCAAAAAAAGGTCAAATTTCAGTGGTTAGATTCCTGTGAGCATTTTTTTCAGGAGTTAAAGACTCAACTCACTTCTGCTCCAATATTGACTTTAGTAGAGGGTTCAGATGGGTTTATAGTTTATTATGATGCTTTTAGAGTTAGTCTTGGTTGTGTTTTTATGCTGTGATGTAAGGTCATAACCTATACCTCTAGATAGCTTAAACCTCATAAGAAGAATTATCCAACCTATGACCTTGATTTAGCAGTAGTTTTCTTTGCCAAATAATTTAGAGGCATTACCTTAATAGGTTCCATATTGATATGTTCATGGATCATAAGAGTTTACAGTATGTGTTCACTCAGAAGGACCTAAATATTCATCAGAGAAGGTGACTTAAATTGTTGAAAGACTATGATATGAGTGTTTTATATCACCCAGGTAAGACTAATGTAGAGGCCGATGTCCCTGGTAGATCGTCTATGGGAAGTGTGCACATGCTAAGAAGGATAAGAAGGATTTAGTTCGTGAGGTTCATTAGCTTACTAGATTAGTTATTCGATTGTTTGACTCATTCGAAGGTAGTATAGGGTTTAGAATGCTTCAGAATCTTTATTTGTGTCTAAAGTGAAAAAAAAGCAAGACAGTGATCCTATTTTGGTCAAGTTGAAAGAGGCAGTTTGAAATAAAAAAGTTAAGGTCTTCTCCCAAGGGGGAGATGGTGTGCTGCATTGTCATGCCAGGTTATGTGTTTCGAGTATGGATGGCTTGAGATAGAAATAGAATTCCATTATGCACGATATTCTATTATCCCAGGAACCACTAAGATGTATCATGATTTGCAGTAAATCTATTGGTGGAATGGTATTAAGAAAGATATTGCGGAATTTGTGGCTAAGTGTTCAAATTGTTAGCAGGTTAAGGTTGAGCATGAATAGCCTAGTGGTAAGATTTAAGAGCTCAACATCCCCACTTAGAAGTAGGAAGTGGTGAACATGGATTTTATGATAGGGTTACCTCGTACATATTATCAATTACATGATTTGATTTGGGCCATTATATATTGAATGACTAAATCCACCTATTTATTTCTTGTTCATACTTTGTATTTAGTCAAGGATTGTGCTAGACTCTATCTCAGGGATTTGGTAAAGTTGTATGGGGTTCCGTTGATGAGTTGGTAAAGTTGCATGGGGTTCATTGACCATTATTTCAGAAAGAGGTGCCCAGTTTGCCTCCTATTTTTGGAAGGATTTTTATAAGGGTCTTGGTACCCAAGTTTGTCTCAGTACAACTTCTCATCCTCAAATAGATGGTCAGTCAGAGCAGACCATTCAGATGTTAGAGGATATGTTGAGAGCTTGTATTATCGATATCAAGGGTAGTTGGGATGACCACTTACCTGGGATTGAGTTTGCCTACCACAACAATTATTACTATAGTATTTAGATGGCTATATTTAAGGATCTCTATGGAAGGAGGTGTAAATCTCCTATTAGCTAATTTGAAGTAGATGAGGCTGCTTTGATAGGGCCAGATTTAGTGTATAAGGCAATGGACAAAGTTTAGTTAATTCGAGAAAGGCTAAAAATAGTCCAAAGACAACAGATATCATATGTTGATGTGAAGAGAAGAGATCTTGAGATTGATGTTGTTGACTTGGTATATTTGAAAATTTTGCCTATGAAAGGGGTAATGAGATTTGTCAAGAAAGGGAAGCTTATTCCCCGCTATATTGTCCCATATAGGATTTTGAGTCATTTTAGAAAGGTAGCTTATGAGTTAGAGTTGCCTGCAGATTGAGCATCAATTCATTTGGTGTTTCATGTCTCTTTGCTAAAGAAATGTATTGGTAACCTATCTTCTATCATACCTTTAGAGAGTGTGGGCGTGAAAGATAGTCTTTTCTATGAAGAAGTCCTAGTTGAGATCTTTGATCGTCAAATTCGTAGGTTGAGGAATAAAGACGTCCCTTTGTTTAAGGTTCTATGGAGAAATTAGTTCATTGAGAGAGATACTTAGGAAGCAAAAACAGGTATGAAAACAAGATATCCCCATCTTTCCTATATGAATTCATGTTAAGTTTGAGGTAATGGTTCTCTTAAACTGAATCTCTCATTTCCTATCTTAGCTATCCACCCATCCTCATGTCATAACATGGTCATTTTAACACCTCAAGATTTTTAACATTTTATTTTTGTCCTTCTTGAGTTTCAAAAATTGATGTATGAGTTTTAATATGTTTAGGGATGTAAAAAGGGTAATCCAAGAGAGTTACATAATTTTTAGAAAATGTATGGGGTTATTTTGGACCATGGAGTTAGTATGCCTTCGTGATTTTTTCGTGCCACAGAGTTTGTGTGAAACATCGTACGTTGCATGTACTTGTTCAATTTATATGTAACTTGGTATAGCCTTGTGGTAGGTAATGGATGAGATTTTTTATGCAAATATTAATGGTGTACATGGAATTCTAGACGGTTCCCGTACCTTTTTATGTGACACGATCAAGTTAACATCGATACAACTATTTAACTTGGAATCGTAAGTCGGCATTTGAATCTAAAGTTTAAAGTGACCAAGTGTGTACAAGTTTTAAGTTAGATTAAGGTGATTAGGAGCTGAAAATGGAATGAAATATTGAGGTGCTTGCTTGACTTAATTAAGTAAGTAGATGAGTCACCTACTTAAGCAATTTGGACCAAGTTAATGGACCCATGTCTATGGATCAGATTTCGGTGTATATTAATGTACTCATTAGGCCCAAATTGAATAAAAGAGAATAAATATGAAGAAATGACCCAACACACAAATATGCTAAGGCCTAAGTATAATTGAGACCAATTAGGAAATTAAGCAAGTAGGTGTATCACATACTTTGACCCTTTGAGCAGCTTAACCTCTTTAAGTAGGTGCATCACCTACTTGGGACAATTTGACCAAATTTGAGGTCCAAAATGCAGGTTAGTGGATGGCCAAAAAAAGGACCTTTATAAGACCAAGTTTCTGGTCATTTCCCTCATTCTTAAGTCACAAAAAAGGTTACAATTCACAAATTCTCTCTATTTCTTTAAAGCAACTAGGAGCAGCCCTATATTTCTGTTTAGAGTTCTTGGAGAAACCCTAACTTTTGCAGCCTAAGGTAAGTGAAAACACTTATGGTTTAGATTAATATCTCATGGAAGATTAGGAAAACATTCTGTAAGTGCTTCATTATTAATTCATGGCAGAATATAGAACAAGCTTCTTGCTTATTTTTTCTTTATTATTTAGAGATCTCTTTTCTTCTTTGGTTTAAAGTATGAAGGAAAGTGAAAGTTGAAGTTCTTGAGGAGTTCAAATTAAAAGAATAAGTTGCAGAATTGAGGTAAGGTGACTGCTCTATTTTGTTCTCCTTATATAAAAATTTGAGAGAGAATTATGGATGTGTTGTTATTGAGAACTCCAGAGATGATGAGTTCAATAATTGATTGCTACAATAAAAGAGATTTAGGGCTGTTTTGTGGACTATTTTTTATGTATATGTTATGGGCTTCTGGGTTGATGTTGGAGAAAGGTGAGACTAGTTTGAATTGAAATATAGAAGAAAGGTTTGGTAGTACACCATCGAACTAATTATTGCATATGTTTATTGCCCAATCCATTTTACGTACTGTTTGGAGGGTATAATGAAGCCAAGATGGTTTCGGTGAATATTATAAGAACATGTATGGTATGCGGGTGTAATTGGAGGGGAAAATTGTTAAAATAACACCCTTGATTGATAGGTTAAGGGCTTACTACCCGATTACTGTTTTGGTAAAGTTAAGTAGCTGAAATATGTTGGTTGGTTGCTAATATTAATTTACCATATATTCTATTATAGATAAGTAATCTAAAAGGTGGGAAGTCATTTTGGGTTAGTTTCGGAGGTTTATAACCAGGTATGTACGGTATACTCTATTTTTCACTCTTTGGCATACAATCGAACATTTGTTCCGTCAGATAAGCTTCCAAGGTTATCCCTATAACAAGTGATACAAAATAGTAGCGTATTACATTCCATTTAGCCAATGGCTTTTTTCCTACTCTGTAATGTGTTAAGACACCTCAAAACATGCTTATTATTAAACCTGCACGTCTATTTTCACAAGAAAACTTCAGAAGTTCTCCATTTACTCAAAAAAACCCAAGTGTATTTTCAGCTCCTAAACTCTTAATTTGTGTGCCAACAGCTCCCTACCTCATTGTTGTTGCAATAAGTTCCCATTTAAATATCTTTTATTGGTAGATTATTGTTTCAAGGTACCATAATGTTATGACCACCAAATTAACAATCTTAAAGGTTAAACAAACTAAGTAATGTAAAATCTGTAAAACAAGTGGCAGCTCAAGGACATAAGACAAGCATGGGTCGATCTCAATACCTTTATATGTGGGTGACAGCTTAGGGGCATAATCCTAGCATGGGCCGATCCCAATGTTCTTATATGGGTGGCAGTTCAGGGGCATAAGGCTAGCATGGGCCGATCCTGATTTAGCTATTTACCACTTATCAACTGGTCATTTGCAATATATGGCTTACAAATATTATAAAGTAAGAAAGGTAAAAATAAAGAAAAGAATGTAATTTACGCCGTCCCACAATTATATATAAAGGTGGTCTACTAGTACTACTTATACACTTGTATCTGATTTCTATTGAGCTCTTGTATCATGTCTTGTTACCTTCAGCCTTAAATATTTAGTACATATTTTTGTATTGATGTCCCTCACATGGGACCTATATTTCAGCTGCAGGCACAGGTACTTCAGCTAATACACCTTGCTAGTAGAAGCACAGGCTATTTAGTGACTATTGGTGAGATCCAGGTTGATTCGGGGCTTTCTGAGTTTGTTCCATATGTTATGTTTTTTCTTGTTATCAAGGGTAGGGCGGGGGTTCATCCCGACCCTAGCAAAGTCTATGTAGCTTTTAGAGTCTTTCTAGACTATTATAAAGTTAAACATAGTAGTGTCTTGTCTTTTAAATGTGTGGCCCCAATGACAATGTCTTATATATATAATTTTGAGCTTGCATATGTAATTATTCTTATCAATGCATCTTATCATATTGTTAGAACCTTTACTTGTCATAGTTACATACATGAGAGGTACAAGGTTATGGATTGGATCTCTTGGGCCTTTACGGCTACGGGTGCCATTATGCCCTAATAAGATTTGAGGCATAACAAAAGTGGTATCAGAGAAGGTCATCCTTGGGATTATACAAAGTTGTGTCTACATAGAGTCTTTCTTATGGGTATGTTATGCACCACATCTATAAATAATAGGAAATAGACAGTTAGGGGTTATTTCTTTTTTTTCACATCTTAGATCGTGCAATAGAGCCCAAGTTCTACTGACAAGATCTAATGAATGCAGTGTAATTGTTGGATCGTATAGTTACTGGACAAGTTCAAGGATAAATTGTTCCAACCGTAGGTTCTAGTGTTGCAGATAGGGCTGCTAGCCTAAGGACACAGGATTTTGTTAAATTGGATCCTCCCACATTCATTGGATTAAATCTTAATGGAGACCCGCAGGACTTTATTAATCAAATCCAAATGGATCTAGATGTCATGCATGTGTTGGGTAAGGAGAAAATTGAGCTAGCAACATATAGATTCAAAGGGAAGGCTATATTTGGGTATGAAGACTGGAAGCGATCTAGGGGTATCGATGCACCTTTAGATACTTGGAAAGAGTTCAAAGAGGCATTTCTTAATCATTACCTTCCATCTGATATTCGAAAGGCCCGTGCAGATCAATTCCTGAATCTTTGCTAAGGGAATATGAGCATGAGGAAGTACAGCCTCCGGTTTAACTCTTTGGCTAGGCATGCTCCTAATGTAGTAGCTACTATGAATGATAAAGTTCATTGATATATGGATAGGTTGGATCCTTATCTGGTTAAAGATGGTACTATTATTGCGTTGAACAAAGACATGGACATAGAAAGAATACAAGCTTTTGCATAAAAAATGGAGGATCAGATACAAAGAAGAAGAACACAAGAATTAGAAAGAGGGTATTCCAAGATGGCCAGATCAATGGGGTAGTTTATGGCATCCCAAGGATAGTTTAGGCCTCTATTTTTTACTAGACCGCCTAGGCCATTATCTTCTTATACTGTAACTAGTGCTCCACTATAGTTTCAAGGGGCCAAAGGCAATCATTTGGGCCAAGAAGTGAGAGTCAGAGTTCACGAATAATAGGGTATCAAAAGCAAGGGAGTATGAGCCAATTAAGACCTCCTCGGTAGCCATGTAAACAATGTGGAAAGATTTATTTTGGTGTATGTAAATTTGGGACAAATTCTTACTTTTGGTGTGATATGTCGAGGTATATAATGAGAGAATGACCATAACAGGGTATAAGTCGTACGCCACAACCTACTGGATCAGCCATTACATCATCATCATCTATGCCTTATTCAGGTAGAGGTGTAAAGCCTATGGGTTATGGTAGAGGTACTAAAGGAGCAGCTAGCTCTAGTGGAATTCAGAATCTTACATATGCTTTAGCGGATCGATAAAATTTAGAGGCCTCTCCAGATGTGGTTACAGGTACATTGTCCATGTTTTCACATAATGTATATGCATTAGTTGATTTGGGTTTTACATTACCATATGTTACTCCGTTGGCTGCTGGAAAGATCAAAAGAACACGAGAATTGCTAGTTAAGTCATTTGAAGTGTTTACGTCGATTGGTGAATCTATTACAACTAGGAAAGTGTATAGAAATTTTATAATAACTATTTGTGGTTGTGATATAATGGCTGACCTGGTTGAGTTAGAAATAGTAGAGTTTGATGCTATAATGGGTATGGATGAGTTGGTTTCTTATTATGCGATAGTAGATTACCGAACTAAGAGGGTGTATTTCCATTTTCCAAGAGAGGCAGTCCTTGAATGAAGGGGTAATATTGGTGCGCCAAGAGGTAAATTTATTTCTTACTTTAAGGCGAAAAGCATGATTTCCAAGAGTTACATATATCCTCTAGTTAGAGTGAAGGATACAAATACAGATCCACCAACTCTTCAAACTATTCCAGTGGTAAATGAATTTCCCAATGTATTAATATCCTGAAGATCTTCCAAGTTTGCCACTAAAATAAGTAGTGTTCTGTATTGATGTGATTCCAAGCACTCAACCAATCTCAATTTCTATGTATAGAATGGCCCCAAAAAAATTACGAGAGTTAAAAGAGGAATTAAAAGACTTACTAGAGAAGGGATTCATAAGTCCTAGTATGTCCCCTTGGGGCGCACCAATGTTATTTGTGCATAAGAAGGATGTCTTATTAGGAATGTGTATTGACTATTCGCAACTAAATAAAGTGACTTTTAAGAACAAATATCCTATTCCAAGAATTGATGACTTATTCAACAAGTTGTAAGGCGCTAAGTGTTTTTCAAAGATTGATTTGAGGTCAGGTTACCACCAAGTGAGGCTCTAAGAGAAATGCATACCAAAGACAGCCTTTCGAACACGGCACGGTCATTATGAATTTTTAGTCATGTCCTTTGTCCTAACTAATGCACCTGCAGCTTTTATGGATTTGATGAATAACGTGTTCAAGCCATTATTGGATGTATTTGTGATAGTTTTTATAGATGATATTCTGGTTTATTCGAGATCAAAGAAGGACCATGCCAGTCACTTTCAACAGGTGTTACAGATTCTTTATGATCGTAAGCTATATGCATAGTTCTCAAAATGTGAGTTTTGGTTCAAATCTGTAGCATTCTTGGGTCACATTATATCTAATGAGGGAATAAAGGTTGATACTCAAAAGATAGAACCTGTGAAGAACTGGCCAAGACCTATAACGCCTACGGAGGTTCGTAGTTTCCTTGGGTTGGTAAGTTATTATAGGAGGTTCGTTGAAGGTTTTTCTTCAATTTCTGCACCTTTAACAAAGCTAACACACAAAGCTCCTAAGTTTCAACGAAATGATGCATATGAAAGAAGTTTCCAAGATTTAAAGAATAAGTTGACTTCTACACTTGTATTGGTCCTTCCAGAAGGTACAGAAGGGTATGTCGTGCATTGTGATGCTTGAAGAATTGGCTTAGGATATGTGTTGATGTAGCATGTTAAAGTGATAGCATATGTCTCAAAACAATTGCGGCCACATGAGAAAAATTATTCAACATATGACCTTAAGCTAGCAGCGGTTATATTTGCCTTAAAAATATGGTGCCACTACCTGTATGGGATTCATGTTGACATATATACTAACCAAAAGAGATTGCAATATGTATTTAGCCAAAAGGACCTAAATTTGCGGCATCGTGGCTTGAGCTATTAAAAGACTATGATGTGGATATCTTGTATCATCCGAGGAAATCAAATATAATAGCAAATGCATTAAGTCATAAGAATATGGCATCGTCTATAGAAATATAAGGGATGACTAAATATCTGTACCAACTAGCTTATTTGGGGGTTCTCCTTTTTAAAACTCTAAATGATGGGCTTATTGTGCATAATACGGCAGAATCTTCATTAGTAGCTAAAGTGAAAGAGAAGTAATATGCAGATCCTATTCTATTACAACTTAAGGAGAATGTACAATGTGGTATGACAAAGGAATTTAAGCTTATGTAAGAGGGAGTACATCTATACCAAAACAAATTGTGTGTGCCGAATGTAGATTGGCTAAGAAAGATGATTATGATAGAGGCACGTCATTCAAGGTATTCCATCCATTTGGGATCAACTAAAATGTATCAGGATTTGAAAAAAATATATTGGTGTGTGCTATGAAGATGAACATTACAGAATTTGTAGCCGAATGTCCAAATTGTGAAAGAGTTAAAGTAGATCACTAAAAGCCCAGAGGTTATATGCAATGTATAGATCTTTCAATTTGGAAGTGGGACATGATCAACATGGATTTCATCACTATTTCCTCATACACCTCAAAAGTTTGATTCAATATGGGTGATAGTTGATAGGATTACCAAATCAGCACACTTCCTACCGGTTAAGACCACTTACACAGTTGAAGAGTGCGCAAAATTGTATATCAAAGAGATAGTTCGGCTACACGGAGTACCAACCTCTATTATATCAGATAGGGGAGCCTAATTTACTACAAATTTTTAGAAGTCCTTTCAGAGAAATTTGGGAACCCAGGTTACTTTAAGCACAACTTTTCACCCTCAAACAGATGGACAAGCAGAATGTACCATTCAAACACTTGAAGATATGCTACAAGCTTGTGTATTGGACTTTAAAAGTAGTTGGGATGATCATTTACCTCTCATCGAATTTTCATACAATAATAGCTATCGTTCAAGCATTAAAATGGCACCATAGGAACTTTTGTATGGAAGAAAGTTGTAATACCCTACATTTTGGCCTAGAATAAAAATTAGTTATTCCTATGCGTAGACGTTTCAAAAGCCTTGAATCCTATGTAAATTTAGTATGTTAATCAATTATCTAGTGTGGGTATATATTTGAGAATTAATTTAGATCGTATAGGTGCTCTAACTCAAGTACAAGTTGAAAGCTTTCCTATTGTTCAAGTTTTAGTGAGCGTCAAAACTTAAGTCAACTTCAATCGAACATAACCCATTGTATATGATGAACTGTCTGGCGTACTATATATCAAATGAAATCTATTTGAATTATCTTTCCAACAATACTAATTTCGCCTAAATCCGATATTAGAACAAGGAGTTATGCCTATTTTACTTTACCATGTCGGGATGGCCACTGTGTGACGACAATTTGGACGGCCTGTCACATTTGTGACGCCTTCTCAAAAATATCATCAGCTTAGACAGAATTCAGCTTCTATGTGACGACATTTTTGATGGCCTGTCACATTTTTGATGCCTTGTCACAAAAATCGTCAGCCTTAGGCAGAATCCAGCTTTTGTCTGACGATATTTTTGACGGTCTATCACATTTTTGATGCCTTATCCTAAATATCATCAGACTTAGGAAGAAACCATCAATTCCAGGTCCTGTGTGACGACATTTTTGATGGCTTGACACATTTTTGATGCCTTGTCACAAATGTCATTATCTATTATTTTCATGAACTAGAAATTTATTTCATAAGGGTATTTTGGTCTTTTCCCTTCACTCCCCAGACTTATAACCCTCAAGGAACATATTATCTTCCATTATCTTTAGTTAAAACATCTCAAAAAGCTCTCTCATACACTTTCAATCATAAGATTAGGGTTTCTTCTTAAGATCATCTCCTCAGGAACAAGAACATTCTTTCCCAAAGGGGAACCCTAGTCAAGAAAAATCAAGGGCAAGCCTAAGGATTTCTTCAGGAACCTTCAGAAACATTAGATCTCTTTCAAAATCAAGCTCTAAGGTATGCGTAGTGTTCATCCATGGGTCCCTTTCATCCATAGATCTCAAGAATCATATTTTCAATTATAAATTGTGATTTTTTTGTTGTTTTATGACTATATTCATGTTAATGATTGTTGTTTGGATTCAAGGTTGTGTCTTGATGTGTTTTTCATGAATCATGTGAATAGGTTAGTTGGAGACCCATGAATTTTGGTGGTTCAGGATTTCTAAATTTGTTAAGTACACCTATGCTCAATATTCAGCATGCAAGGTGATTGATAAAATTCTTAGGATACTAGAAATTCATGTTTACATGGTTCCATGATATCTAAATGACAAGTCCATGTTAGCTATATACTTCAATATAAATCCCATACTATTGATGTGTTGCTATTATTGTTGTATGAACCATGTATGATAATGGAGATCTACTATATGAACATGAAATATATCCATGCACTCCCTACCATGCTTAAGATATTGAAGAACTACATGAATATCCCCTACTTATGACAATATGAATTGTGGACTCCAATCTTATGATCAAGTCAGTCATGTTGTGTCAGTTTCCTTCAATCGAGTCCTGGGGGTATTTGTACCCAAAAATATAGCTGTGTACCTAGAACCATTTCATGTTATCATGATACTCTGATACGGTTAGGGCAGCCTCCACAGGTACACGGCCTTTCACACGAAGCCAAGCTCGGGAATTACAAAAACTCCAAGCTTTGTTCATGCAAATGGCCGTGTGTGAGTTGGTGATTGAACCAACCAAGGACCTAAACGTTTTTATGTGTGAAGAGAGGTCCTAATGTGTAATAAACTACTCTCCAAGGTTGGCACAAGAAGCAAGGGCGGATGGGTCATTTTACCCCTTTTGTTTGTAGTATAAATAGAACATGTTAGAGAGTTAGTCTTTAGTTTTTGAATGCTGATTTTTGTAACCTAAAAACACAAAACATTTCCTCTCTTTTCCACTCCAAGAAGCCGCCCCTATTATCTCACAAGTAGAGGGATACTTGTGTTGTCTCTTTGGCTAGAAACAAGGGTTTTGAGGTCGTTGAGTGCCTCTTGGTCCTCGTAAGAACTTGGTGTTTATATTCACTAGACTTAGGGTCCTCTCTTGATGTTAGGGTTCTTAGTTTCTTGAATGTTATATGTCAAGTTATCTATCTTTCTTTATCTTGTTGTTGTTGTTGATTTTGTTATCTTAAAGTCTAGTGAAGCCGTGTGGGGCTCTTTTCGATTCACTAGCATTGTTATCCATCTTGTTGTTCTTGTGTTGTGGGCTGGAAAAACGAAACTAAAACTTGTTGTGCTTGTGTTGTTGGACTGAAATCCGAGCCTCCTTGAAGTTCTTATTGTTGTTGGTTTGATCTTGTATCATTTGGTATCAAAGCAAGACCGGTTGTGTTCCAACATAACCCATCTTGGGGTAGCTCACGGATTAAACAAACTACACCAAAAAGAATTTCTGAAAAAAAATCTATCCATTAAAAGTAGAAACCGAGAATGATGTTGTATGTTTAGATCTAGGTGTTATTTTGCTTGTTTAGTGGGTTTCTAGTGTTGGTTTCTTTCTCACCAACACTAAAGTGTCTAGATCCAAAAGTTGATCTTGAAAACTTGAACATTGTGTAGTGACTTGAAGTGGCCGAAAGTTGTAAGCTGTTGATAACAAAAAAAAAAATCGGTGGTTGTGTGTTTATGTGCTAAAGAAGTTGATGAAGTTTGTTGAGGTGTTCATCTTTTGAATTTGTTCATCTTGTTGTGTGCTCAAGTGGTAAGACAAGCTATAAAGTTGTTGTGAAAGACTTGCACCCATCACCTTTTAGTCTTGTCAATCACTTTTTCCCTAATTCAAGGAGCCTTGTTTTGTGAGATTAGTCAACCAAACCCCACTTTCTTGAATTTGAAAAGGGTGAACTTCTACAAGATTTCATTTTTTCCACCAAAACACTTTGCAAACTATAACAAGTTGTGTGAATATTAACACAAAACAAAAAAAAAAGAGAGAAGAAAAACGTGTGGGACTTTTGCATGCTGCCACGTCACTATAAGCTCAACTTAGGATATTCTTTGGTTGCTAATTGTTGATCCTTGGTTTCCCTTACTTGGTCCTAGAACTAATTAACAAACTAGTACCTTCCTACTAGGTTGTCAACTAGTTCCTTGAGCCGTTTGTTGGTGTCAACGA
This sequence comes from Capsicum baccatum var. pendulum, assembly GCA_030864225.1. NCBI lineage: Eukaryota > Viridiplantae > Streptophyta > Magnoliopsida > Solanales > Solanaceae > Capsicum > Capsicum baccatum. The sequence goes on from CM061555.1 coordinate 139,046,243, forward strand.
TTATTTGAGTGCTTTTATTCGTTTGAACGAATTGCTGATTTTTGAATCTAGTCCGGCAAGAATTCTTTGAGTCTTCAAACAAGAATCCATTCCGGATAAGAGCTTACTCATACCTTAAAAATCTCACGGTTACTAGCCAATTATACAACACTTGTGGAACACGAACTTGTGGTGAACTAAAGCGGATAATACCTTGACAATGGAAGGAGCTACGTCTCATAATGTGGATACTAATGCCCTTGATTCTATGAGGGTCACTCTTGAGGCCGTTACCCGGACACTTGAAAGGTTGAATTCGGAATTTGGGGCCGTGAGAGGAGACTTGGCAGCAATAAGGGGGGAAGTATCGACTATTAGTGGGAGATTAGAACAAGTGGAGAGTCAAAGGAACTCTCGGCCTTCTACTCCTCTACATGTATCTACCAATGGTCATGATAGGACCTCCTCCGCAACCATCACCCCCGAAACAGTCCACCAAATGCTAAATGCACCCCAAGCTCCACTAAATACCGCAAGCCAAACTACCTATTTTCCTCCAAACCGAGACTCCACTAGACCACTACATTTCCAAGCCCCTCCAATTCCACAAGAGGGATTTGGATGCCAAGTACCTCCACTAAATCCGAACCCTCCATTCCAAGATCCATTAACCCAAAGACCGCAAATTCCAAATCCTTCAAATCAAAACGGCCAAGGCCGGCCAGCCCACTTTGAAGGATACGGTAGAGAGGAGTATGAAGGAGATGGAGCCTTTGATGATGCATATATGAGGGAGGAGGAGTTAAGAGGGGGTCGAGGAGAACCTAGGAGATACCGGGGGTATGGTGATAGGGGAAACCGACACTAAGAGAGAGACGTAGGCATCAACACCATCAAGTTGAGCCTACCCATCTTTAAGGGTGAAAGTGACCCCGAGACCTACTTAACTTGGGAATCGGCTTGTGACAAAGTTTTCCAAGTTAATGACATCTCGGAAGAAAAGAATAGTTGCTACGCTATAGCTCACCTCGAGGGCTATGCTAACACTTAGTGGGAGTATGTTAAATGATTTGGTAATGAATTAGTGGATGGGCAGCCACCACCTTGGTATCGGTTGAGGTATTTGATGAGACAATGATACCTTCCCGAGAGATATCGTCATGAGTTGCTCGCTAGATTATATGGCTTGCGGCAAGGGGGCAAAAGTGTGATGGCCTATTTTGATGAGTTCCGACAACTCATGTTGAAACTTGTTCATCGTGGGGAGTAAATCAGTCACGACATCATCCGGTTCAAGTGTGGGTTGAACAAAGAGATCTCCACTCATTTGACCCTTCACCGGTTTGAAACCATTGACGGTATATTCCAAGCGGCCCTAGAGATTGAAAGGGAACTTAAGGAGAGATCAGCTTTCAAGGCAAGGGTACAAACCCCCTCGGGTTGGCCCAAAAACAAGGACCAACCCGCCCCTACAAAGCTGCCCGAGTCCAAAACAATCCCTAAGTTCCCTCCGAAACCGGAGGCTCACAAATATCCCAACCCAAAGGGGTTCCAATGCTTCAAGTGCCAAGGTTGGGGGCATAAGGCCAATGAATGTCTGAACCGGCGCAATGTGATCCTACGAGAAGGGAAAGTTTACTACCTTGGTGAGGAGGTGGTTTCCGAAAGGGGGGAGGATGAGGCCGAGCCTCAAGATGGAGCGTGAGCTGAAAATGGGCCGAATGATGATGAATTAGATGGTAGTGAAGATGTCTACCCACAAGAAGGGGAGTGTGTGGTTCCAAACTTTGTGGTTAGGCGTGTCATGATTAGTAAGGCGATGGATGACCCGAGTCAAAGGGAAAATCTATTCCATACTAAGTGTCTTGTAAAGGGGAGTGTGTGCACCTTGGTGATTGATAGTGGTAGTTGTACAAATGTTGCGAGCCATGCTAAGGTAAATTTCTTGAAGCTACCAACTACACTACACACTAGTCCTTACAAGCTACAATGGTTGAACGATTGTGGTGAATTGAAGGTCACAAGGCAATGTGTGATTCGGTTTAAGGTGGGAAACTACCACGATGAAGTACTTTGTGACGTGATCCCAATGCAAGCATGTCACTTGTTTTTAGGTAGACCATGGCAATATGATAGGTCTACTAAACACGATGGGAGGTCCAACCGGTACACGCTTGAGAAGGATGGCCGAAAGGTCACACTTCACCCTCTTTCACCATCCCAAGTAAATGAGTGGCATCAAAAGATGAGAGAGTTAAAGGGAAAGGGGTAGGAATCCGGAAAGGGAGAAAAGGGGGGGGATGCCGTAGGTGAGGAAGTAGGGACATCCGAGGCTGTCCCAACGGCAAGGGAGATGGAAAACGTAGTGATGTTGGCTAGGAGGAAAGAACTCTTCATGGACCATGATGAAAACAAGCGGATGCTACTTTTGGCCCATTGTTTTAATACTAACCCCACTAATTCTTCCATTTCCCCTTTGATTTCTTGTGTGTTAAAGGAGTATGAAGATGTATTTCCTTAAGAACTTCCGCAAGGATTGCCCCCACTTTGGGGAATTGAGCACCAAATTGATTTGGTGCCGGGTTCACAACTTCCAAACAAACCGGCCTATAGGAGCAATCCCATGGACACTAAGGAGCTTGAAAAACAAGTTGAGGAGCTTCTCAACAAGGTATACATCAAGGAAATCATGAGTCCGTGTGCTGTTCCGGTGCTTTTGGTACCAAAGAAGGACGGAACTTGGCGCATGTGCGTCGATTGTAGAGCCATCAACAAAATCACGATAAGGTATCGTCATCCAATCCCTAGACTTGATGATATGTTAGATGAGCTCCACGGATCTTGTTTGTTTTCTAAAGTGGACCTTAGGAGCGGCTATCACCAAATTCGCATGCAACCCGGTGATGAGTGGAAGACCGCATTCAAGACCAAATTCGGTCTATATGAGTGGCTGGTCATGCCCTTCGGCCTTACCAATGCTCCTAGCAAATTTATGAGGCTAATGAATCATGTAATGAAGCCTTATATTGGAAAGTTTGTGGTGGTTTACTTTGATGATGTGTTGGTGTATAGTAAATCTATTGATGATCATGTAATGCATTTGAGATGTGTGTTTGATGTGCTCCGAAAGGAGAAGCTATATGCCAACATGGAGAAGTGTTCTTTTGGTGTTGATAAAGTTATATTCTTGGGTTTTGTCGTGAGCTCAAGGGGTGTGGAAGTGGACGATTCCAAGATAGACTCCATTCGAAGTTGGCCGACCCCTAAAACTATTGGAGAAATCCGAAGTTTCCATGGGTTGGCAAGCTTTTATAGGAGGTTTGTCAAAGGGTTTAGTTCCATAGCAGCCCCCTTGACCGGGGTAATTAGAAAGGACGGACCCTTTAAATGGGGTGATGAGCAGGCTAGGGCTTTTGAGGCCTTGAAAGCTACGCTCATCTCGGCGCCTTTATTGCAATTGCCCGATTTTGATAAGATGTTTGAAGTAGAGTGTGATGCTAGTAAGGTTGGCATCGGGGCTGTTTTGATGCAAGAAGGTAAGCCCGTTGCTTATTTCAGTGAAAAGCTCAAAGGGGCAACTCTTAATTACTCAACTTATGATTTGGAGTTGTACGCCCTTGTTAGAGCCTTGGGAAATTGGCAACATTATTTGTGGCCTAAGGAGTTTGTGATACGAACGGATCATAAGTCGTTGAAACACCTTAAGAGCCAAGACAAGTTGAATAGGCGTCATGCTAAGTGGATTGAGTTCATCGAGACTTTCCCTTATGTAATTCATTACAAAAGGGGGAAGGAAAATGTTGTTGCCGATGCCTTGTCTAGGAAGCATGTGCTTGTTGCTACCTTGTCTTCGAAATTGATGGGTTTTGAGAGCTTGCGGTTGTTGTATCCCGATGATCCTACCTTTGCTCCTATTTTTAAGGAATGCGAAGGGTGAGGAAGGGACCGTTGGCTTAAGGAGAATGACCATTCCTCCTACTCTCGGTTCGATGCGTATTTGTTCTAGGGGAGGAGGTTGTGTGTTCCTTCTAGTTCTTGGAGGGAATTATTTGTGAGGGAGGCCCATGACGGAGGCCTCATGGGTCATTTTGGGGTAGACAAGACCCTCGGAATCTTAGAGGAGAACTTCTATTGTCCCAAAATGCGCAAAGACGTCACTAAAATTTGTAGTCAATGCGTGGCCTGCCGGAGTGCGAAGTCTCGTCTCCTACCTCAAGGATTATACACCCCACTTCCTACTCCCCTTAGGCCTTGGTTGGACATTTCGATGGATTTTGTTTTGGGGCTGCCAAGGACTAGAAAGGGCCGAGATAGTATTTTTGTTATTGTTGATAGATTCTCTAAAATGGCTCATTTTATTCCATGTGCTAAAACCGAGGATGCTCGTAGTGTAGCTTCACTATTTGTTGCGCATGTTGTAAAGCTTCACGGGGTACCGAGGACTATTGTGAGCGATAGGGACTCCAAGTTCCTAAGTCTCTTTTGGAAGTCCATGTGGGGTAGGCTTGGAACGAAGTTACTTTTCTCCACGTCTTGTCACCCACAAACCGATGGCCAAACGGAGGTAGTAAATAGAACCTTGGGGTCTATGCTACGTTCTATGGTTAAAGGTAAACTGACTTCATGGGAAGATCACCTACCCTTGGTGGAATTTGCATACAACTGGGTAATACATTCGAGCACGGGAATGACTCCTTTTGAATGTGTTTACGGTCTGAATCCCCTTACCCCTTTAGATCTCACTCCTTTGTCTAGTGATCTCATGACCAGCTTAGATGGACACAAAAGAGCCGAGGCAATGAAGAAAATGCATGAGACGGTGCGGATCAAGCTTGAAAAGAAGAACCAAGAGGTTGCAAAAAGGGTAAACCAAGGAAGAAGGAGGCTTGTGCTTGAACCCGGAGATTGGGTGTGGGTGCATCTTCGAAAGGATCGGTTTCCAGCTCAAAGGAAGTCCAAATTGCTGCCAAGGGGTGATGGTCCGTTCCAAGTACTTGAGAGAATCAATGACAACGCCTACAAGATTGATCTTCCACCGGAATATCAAGTGCAGAACACATTCAACGTTGGTGATCTCTCCCTTGTGGATGCGGTTGAAGATGACCAAATGCTGAATTTGAGGCCAAATTCCTCTCAAGATGGAGAGGATGATACGGTTAGGGCAGCCTCCACAGGTACACGGCCTTTCACACGAAGCCAAGCTCGGGAATTACAAAAACTCCAAGCTTTGTTCATGCAAATGGCCGTGTGTGAGTTGGTGATTGAACCAACCAAGGACCTAAACGTTTTTATGTGTCAAGAGAGGTCCTAATGTGTAATAAACTACTCTCCAAGGTTGGCACAAGAAGCAAGGGCGGATGGGTCATTTTACCCCTTTTGTTTGTAGTATAAATAGAACATGTTAGAGAGTTAGTCTTTAGTTTTTGAATGCTGATTTTTGTAACCTAAAAACAAAAAACATTTCCTCTCTTTTCCACTCCAAGAAGCCGCCCCTATTATCTCACAAGTAGAGGGATACTTGTGTTGTCTCTTTGGCTAGAAACAAGGGTTTTGAGGTCGTTGAGTGCCTCTTGGTCCTCATAAGAACTTGGTGTTTATATTCACTAGACTTAGGGTCCTCTCTTGATGTTAGGGTTCTTAGTTTCTTAAATATTATATGTCAAGTTATCTATCTTTCTTTATCTTGTTGTTGTTGTTGATTTTGTTATCTTAAAGTCTAGTGAAGCCGTGTGGGGCTCTTTTCGATTCACTAGCATTGTTATCTATCTTGTTGTTCTTGTGTTGTGGGCTGAAAAACCGAAACTAAAACTTGTTGTGCTTGTGTTGTTGGACTGAAATCTGAGCCTCCTTGAAGTTCTTGTTGTTGTTGGTTTGATCTTGTATCATACTCCCAGTCAATCCATGATCTATTTAATTCAGTCAGTCATGTGACTCAGGAAAATCCAGTAACCTCAGTAATCTCAGTAGTTCAGTAATCTCAGTGATCTCAGTACTCAGTAATATCTATAACCTCAATATTCAAAGTCAATCTCAGTAATTTCAGTACTCTTAACCAGTCCTTAGAACTTATTACATTCCGTCAGTCATCGAAATTCAGTAAACTTCATTTAGTTCCACTAAACAATACCACTAGTATCAGTCTAGTTAATCAGTATCTGTTTAGCTTATCAGTTCAGTTTAGTTATTCAGTTTATCCCAATTATTTAGTCCTGTGCATTTCAGATGGGAGTAGGATAGCCTAGGGATGGGCACTCACCTGCTAGATTAGGACTGAGATCCTTAGAAGCATCCCTAAGTTCCAGAACTACGTAGCCAGCATAGGTACAATATGTCACCCGTTAGATAGGACTGACATACTCAGGGGTCACCCATTAGCACATTTATATGTATAGGACTAATCCCAGGATTCACCCACTAGATTAGGAATGACTCCACAATAGATGTATTTAATGGTGGCGCTGTACCGACACCCTTCCAGTCAGGGTAGAGATTGGACCCCAGTCATCTTAAATTGGGGCATGTCGATTAGATGAAAACATCCCACAGTTTTTATTACAGATTCAGTACTGTCAGATACAGTCAACTCAGTTTATTAGTATAAATTCAGTACTATTAGAGACAATCAATCCTTATCATTGTAAATAGACTTCAAGATCACCCATTAGCTAGGATTGATCTTAACTATGATTGATCAGTATCAAAATCATTAGATTTAAAGATCACCGACTAGATAGGACTGATCTCAGACTAAGTCAAATCATCCTTATTATCAGTATACTCATGATCACCCACTAGATAGGACTGATCTCATATTTAGTTACTCCAAGTAGAACGGAACTCAGATAGTTCCATAAGAACTTAGACTGTCTGATACAGTCGCTCAGTATCAGTTACATCGATTAGGCCGATCATCATATTTATATCAGTTATATCAGTTTTCTGAACTCATATATCAGTCATATCAGTTATTAGAATTTATGATATCAATATTCAGCTTCAGGACTGTCAGACACAATTAACCAGACCAGTTTTTCATAATTTGAACTGTCAAAAATAGTCGTTCATCTATTTAGTATCTTAGTATCAGTATGCTTATGTTGTTAGTATTCAGACTCAGTAGTCTATATCTCTACGAGTTCAGTTACAGTTATGTATGCATGTATATATTCTTACATTCATATTAGTCAGCATTGATCATGCATATAACCCTTTGCATTTAGCCTACCTCACTCATATACTCAGTACATTCAGACATACTAACACGTTTGCGCTATGGTCCTTTCTCTTATGTTACACCATAGGTTCAGAGGCACAAGCTCCCAATTAGCAGTAGCATTCTAGTGTTTAGAGTTTGCAGTGAGTCCTTCTCATTCAATAGCGATATGATAATCAATATATTTACTATTCAGTTGCTAGACGAAGTTAGTTAGATTCATGTTCCTTCAACTCCTTATTCAGTTCAGTTAGAGGCTTTCAGGCAAGATATCATATTATATATTTAGGGCTCATTATTTTCAGCATTTATGACTTGTTTTGGTATTGTTATACCTTCTTCAGATATTTTTTTATCAGACATTTATTAAGTTCGAACCTTATGGCCTTTCATGTTCATGTTTCCATATTTTATTATATATTATGTAGTATAAAGGTAAAGATATTATTCATGGGTTAGCTTGTGGTCCTTCGGGGTCATGAGCACCATGTAACATCCGATAGAGAAAAATCAGTGTGTTACAAACTTGGTAACAGAGCTAAGGCTCAATAGAGTCCTAGGAATTCTTAAAGCCGCATCTAGTAGAGTCTTGTACGTTCGTGTGTTGTGCACCACATTTATGTGCAGGAGGCTATGAGATTTTTAGTAATAGTTTCCCTTCTTTCATATCTCAGATCGTGCTATAGCAAGGTTCTCTAAGAAACTCATGTAGATTCTTATCATGATTCACTCATGTTAATTCCACCTTACGTTCAAGGTAACAGAAATAGTGAAGCTCAAGTCCTAAATATAAGGATTTCTTAGACAGTATCCCTCAATTCCTTTATGATCTATAGTTGTACGGATCTCATTCATGATTATGACAATTTATTCTCGGACCCAAATTTAGATATGTCATCAGATCCCTTCTCAAAATCTTATGATAGCATGTGACCCAGAGTTAGAAGCATGAACCCAGGATTTAGTAGTAGACAAGTTGGGATTCGATATCCAGGTTGAATAGATTATGTATTCATGGGGATACTTGTGCTTTAATGAATTAGTAGGCTTGAACAGTGTGAGATAGAAAATTTAATTTTAGTGACTTGAAATTAAGCATAATGGTGTGGATGTGATATTAGTTGTATGTGAGGAAACAGAGGCAGATGATGTGTTTAGTAAGGTGAGCATGTGTTGATCAGAGTGTAAGTATGTGATGATGATTACAGTTCAGTTCAGAGATTAGTTTAGTGTTCATAGACTAATGATGATGGCTTATATCCAAGGGGAAGATGGTAGATCAAGTACCCAAGTCAGGCTCTTAGATTCCAGTAGTAGTGCCAGTATGTACAGAAAATCAGTTAGGGAAGACGATTCCCGACCCATCCTTATCTCAGCATAAAGCTTCGTACTTCAGTCAGCATAATGCCTATGCATGCTTCATGTCTTAGATTCCATTCATATATATTATGTTCACACGTATTCCATAGAATTGTGTGTGCTTTCAGTTCCCAGTATAGGAAGTTTATTTCTAGATCACTCAGTGTTACAAATCGTGTTCCATGAACTCAGAAATTCCAGACTCTGATCATGAAGCTCATGAATCATGTACGCATATCATGTTTTACAATATACTTAGCTTTCATGACTCATGCTACATCCGTACTAATCAGTTAAATTCAGACTATGTCATGCATACCTTCAGTTTAGACCTTTTAGTCCACACATGGTATTTATATTCTATCTCTCAAACTTTAGCCAAGTGCCAAGTTTAGTTATGTGTCTATTCATGTTTCAGATTCTCCTGACTTAACCCCTTCAGTGAGCTCTCTTTGTGAAAATAGTGTAGTGTAGCGATGAGTAGTTGCTTAAATAAGAGAGTGAATGATTCATGTTAAGAGAAGGTTTTTTCATACTTTCTTTACACAAGGGTGTAGTTATGAAGATAGGCTTGAATATTCTGTTAGTATGCAATCAAGGAGCTAGCGAGAGGTAGTACTTAGAAATTGGGAATATTCAGAGTGTGAATATATATTCAAATCCTTGACTTATGTCAGCCTTCATTGTCCAATTATCACAACTTAGTTTCTATCTCAATTACATTTCAGTACTCAGTAATTAGTGTTCAGTCTCAGAATTAAGCACTTCAGTATCAGTTTAAACCTCAATTTCAGTATTCAGTTATCTGGACCCAGCATTTAGATCCAGTATGGATTCCCGTTACAGTCTTAAGTTATAGTTTCAGCATTAGATCAGTATTCAACTCAGATATTCAGTTCAATTTTATACTTTCTTGGCGATAGCATACAGTTATCAGCTACTTAGTTATAGGTATTTGAATACCTCAGTCTATGGAATGTTTCCAAATTATGTAATATGTTTGGTCCTGTAGTTTCAGACAATATAGCTTTCATGAAATCCATGATCAGTTACCTTATGTTACCCACTTAGTCCCTTATCATATGCATAAACTTTTTGGCCTCAGCCCATCTACTCAGATTAAGTGCAATTCAGTCTTGCATATCCAGCGTTCAGTTACCAGTTACTCAGTCAATCAGATAAGTCAGTATGTTTATGCATTCGTGCATCACGCTTCAAATTTATATCTCAGATAATCAATCACGATTTAGTACCTAGGTGCCTTGTGCATCACCTCAAATTCCTTAATATCTCAGCTAGGTCAGTCTAGCATCCTTCAAGGGATATAATATCGCAAGGGGGAGATACATTATAGCCCCCAAACTTCCATGATTTAAACATGTTATTTTCTTTGATGAATCTATCTAGGAGGAAGTGTTACTTATGAGCCGACTCTCTAGCCTTAAAACTCAGTCGTAGGCCATGAACTCAATGTCTCAGTTCAGTTCATGTATCACATTCCAAATTCAGTTATGTTCTCATATTTTCTCTTATGCATGTTTAGTAAACGATATCAGGATTCATTAGCATTTCCATTTAAGGTAACAGTTCTCTTTAAGCTTATTCAGCTTTATGTTAAGTATTCAGTACAAACTTGGTATTCAATTCCATGCTCAGTTCCCAGTTCAAACTTGGTATCTTTACCATTGCATATTCATTTGCATATTTACGAGCCAGTTCATTCATATATTCGTGCATCAGATATGCGTGATCAGCTTATTAGTACTCTCCCTCATGTAGTGTGTGAATCTATTTGAGCATTAATTTAGATCATATAGGTCCCCTAACTCAAGTACAAGTTGAAAGCTTTCCTATCGTTCAAGTTTTAGTGAGCATCAAAACTTGAGTCAACTTCAATCGACCATAACTCATTTTATATCACGAACTGGATGTCTTACTATATATCAAATGAAATCTCTTTGAATTATCTTTCCAACGATACCAATTTTGCCTAAATTTGATATCGGAGCAAGGAGTTATGCCTCTTTTACTCTAGCATATCGGGCTGGCAACTGTGTGAAGATAATTTTGATGGCCTGTCACATTTGTGACGCCTTGTCAAAAATGTCATCAGCCTTAGGCAGAATCCAGCTTCTGTGTGATGACATTTTTGATGGCCTGTCACATTTTTGATGCCTCATCACAAATATCGTTGCCTTAGGCAGAATCTAGCTTCTGCGTGATGACATTTTAGATGGCCTATCACATTTTTTATGGCTTGTCACAAATATCATCAGACTTAGGCAGAAACCATCAATTCCAGCTCATGTATGACAACATTTTTAATGGCTTTTCATATTTTTGATGCCTTGTCACAAATGTCATCAGCTATTATTTTCAGCAACTGGGAATTTATTTCATAAGGGTATTTTGATCTTTTCCCTTCACTTCCCACGACTTATAACCCTCATGGAACGTATTATCTTCCATTATCCATAGTTAAAACATCTCATAAATCTCTCTCACACACTTTCAACCATAAGAATAGGGTTTTCTCTAAAGATCATATCCTCAGGAACAAGAACATTCTTTCCCAAAAGGGTTAAACCCTAGTCAAGAAAAATCAAGGGCAATCCTAAGAATTTTTTCAGGAACCTTCAGAAACATTAGATCTCTTTCAAGAACAAGCTTTAAAGTATGCATAGTGTTCATCCATGGGCCCCTTTCATCCATGGAGCTCAAAAATCATGTTTTAAATTATAAATTGTGATTTTCTTGTTATTTTATGACTATATTCATGTTAATGATTGTTGTTTGGATTCAAGGTTGTGTCTTGATGTCTTTTTCATGAATCATGTGAATAGGTTAGTTGGAAACCCATGAATTTGGGTGGTTCAAGATTTCCAAATTTGTTAAGTACACCTATCCTCAATATTATGCATGGAAGGTGTTTGATAAAATGCTTAGGATGCTAGAAATTCATGTTTACATGGTTCCATGATATCTAAATGACAAGTCCATGTTCGCTATATACTTCAATATAAATCCCATGCTATTGATGTGTTGCTATTATTGTTGTATGAACCATGTATGATAATGGAGATATACTATATGCACATGAAATATATCCATGCACTCCCTACTATGCTTAAGATGTTGAAGAACTACATGAAGTATAATATCCCCTACTTATGACAAAGTGAATTGTGGACTCCAATCTTATGATCAAGTCAGTCATGTTGTGTCAGTTTCCTTCCATCGAGTCCTGAGGGTATTCGTACCCAAAAATATAGTTGTGTGCCTGAATACATTTCATGTTATCACGATACTCTCATTCACGCCATGATCTATAGAATTCAGTCAGTCATGTGACTCAGGAAAATCCAGTAACATCAGTAATCTCAGTAGTTCAGGATTCTCAGTGATCTCAGTACTCAGTAATATCTGTAACCTCAGTATTCAAAGTCAATCTTAGTAATTTCAGCACTCTTAAGTAGTCCTCAGAACTCAGTACATTTCGTTAGTCTTTGGAATCCAGTAAAATTAGTTTAGCTCCATTAAACAATACCACTAGTATCAATCTACTTAATCAGTATCAGTTCAGTTATTCAGTTTAGCCCAGTTATTTAGTTTAGTGTCTTTCTGATGGGAGTAAGATTCAGCACCGAGTGAGCCTAGGGATGGGGACTCACCCGCTAGATTAGGACTGAGATCCTTAGAAGCAATACCTAAGTTCCAAAACTATGTAGCCAGTGTAGGTACAAGATGTCACCCGTTAGATAGGGATGATATACTCAGGGATCACCCGTTAGCATATTTATATGTATAGGACTGATCCCAGGAGTCACCCGCTAGATTAGGACTGACTCCACAATAGATTCTTTAATGGTGGTGCAGTACTGACACCCTTCCATTCAGGGCAGAGATTGGACCCCAGTCAACTTAGCTTGGGGCATTTCGGTTAGATAAACACATCCCACAATTTTAGTTATAGATTCAGGACTGTCAGATACAGTCAACTCAGTTTAGTAGTACACATTCAGTACTGTTAGAGACAATCGATCCTTATCATTGTAAATAGGCTTCAAGATCACCCATTAGCTAGGACTGATCTCAATATGATTAATCAGTATCAGAATTATTAGATTTAAAGATCACCCGCTAGACAGGACTGATCTTAGACTAAGTCAAATCATCCTTCTTATCAGTATACTCATGATCACTCGCTAGATAGGACTAATCTTAGATTTAGTTACTCCAAGTAGAATTGAACTCAGATAGTTCCATCAGAACGTAGACTATCAGATATAGTCGCTCAGTATCAGTTAGAGTATTTAGGCTGATCATCATAGTTATATCAGTTTTCTGAACTCATGTGTTAGTTATATCAATTATCAGAATTTATGATATCAGTATTCAGCTTCAAGACTATCAGACACAGTCAACTAGACCAGTGCTTCATAATTCAAACTATTAGAAATAGTCGTTTATCTATTCGGTATCTCAGTATCAGTACACTCATGTTGTCAGTATTCAGACTTAGTAGTCAGTATCTCTATGAGTTTAGTTACAGTTATGTATGCATGTATGTATTCTCATATTCATATTAGTCAGCATTGTTCATGCTCATAACCTTTTTCATTTAGCCTACCTCACTCGTATATTCAGTACATTCAGACATACTAACGCATTTGCGCTATGATGCTTTCTCTTATGTTACACCATAGGTTCAAAGGCACGAGTTCCAAATCAGCAGTAGCATTCTAGTGTTTAGAGTTTGCAGTGAGTCCTTCTCATTCGAGGATGATATGATTATTGCTACATTTACTATTGAGTTGCTAGATGGAGTTATTTGGAGACATGTTCCTTCAACTTCTTATTCAGTTCAGTTAGAGGCTTTCAAACTAGATGTCAGATTAGATATTCAAATCTTATTATTTTCAGTATTTATGACTTGTTTGGTATTGTTATACCTTTTTCAAACATTTTAATATCAGACGTTTATTCAGTTCAAACCTTATGGACTTTCATGTTCATGTTTCATCATTTTATGATATATTATGCAGTATACAGGTACAGATATCAGTCATGGGTTAGATTGTGGTCCTTTGGGGTCATGAGCAGCGTGTAGCATTTCGGTTTAGAAAAATTGGGGTGTTATAAAAGTGTAGATCACTAATTTGATCATTCAAAGTGGGTTAAATTGCCTTGTTCGGGCCAGATCTTGTTCATCAAGCTATGTAAAAGGTTAAAGTGATCCAACAGTGTTTGGAAATAGCCCAAAGTCGACATAAAACATATTCGGATATTAGATAAAGGGGGCTAGAGTTTGCTATCGGTGATTGGGTGTTTTTAAAGGTGTCACCAATGAAAGATGTAATGAGATTTGGTATGAAAGGAAAGCTAAGTCCACGTTACAAAGGCCCATATAAGATTACTAAGAGGTTTGACCATGTTGCTTATGAATTAGAGCTACCCCAAGGGATCTCAACATTTATCCAGTCTTTCACGTCTTAATGCTTTGAAAGTGCATCGGAGATCCATCTCATATTACTCCCACAGAAGATGCACAGTTATAGAAGATCTTACTTATCAAGAAACACCTATTTCTATTCTAGATTGACAAGTTAAGAAGTTAAGGAATAAAGAAATAGCTTCTGTGAAAGTGCTTTGGAGAAATCAAGAAGTAAAAGAGATCACATGGGAAGTTGAAGAAGCGATGAAATCTAAGTACCCCTATTTATTTGAATATAAAGAGGAATTACAAGATTATGAATTGAAGAAATAACAAGTAAATATAATATATAAATACTATGTGATAATAGGGATATTTAACTTAGGCTTGAACTTATTTTGGTTGGACAGTTATGCAAACATTTGAGAATGAATGTTCCTGGGGGGGAGGATGTGACACCCCATAAACTACATGTACTTTTTCTATTTATATATAACTTGGTATTGCCTTATGGTAGGTAATGGATGAGATTTGTTATGCAAATATTAATGGGGTAGATGGAATTTTAGATACAAATAGCTAAGATTGATAAAAGTATTTAACTTGGAATCGTAAGTCGGTATTTGAATCTAAAGTTTAGAGTGACCAGGTGTGTACAAGTTGTAAGTTAGATTAAGGTGATTGGGAGCTGGAAATAGAAGGAATGATTGAGTTGCTTGCTTGACTTAATTAAGCTAGTAGGTGAGTCACCTACTTAAGCTATTTAGACCAAGTTAATGGACCCATGTCTATGGATCATATTTGGGCATATATTGTAATACTCCATACATTTCCAAACATAGACCCACTTAGCATAAACGAAAGTACTTAAACTCGAGATAGGTATTTGAGCTTAAAGTTAAAGGTGTTAAGTTAGGTAGAGGGATCAAGATTTTGGAAAAATAAGAGGAAATAAGTGATGTGCTTTCTTGACTTAATTAATCTAGTAGGAGAATCACCTAGGCCTATATTGTTAGATATATTAAAGGCCAAAATTAAGTGAAAGAAAAAGGGAAAGATGACCAGCCTGCCCAACACCTAAATTATTTAAGGCCCAATATGGTTTGATCCAATTAGAAATAAACCAAGTAGGTGTATCACCTACTTGGACTTTTTGAGCAGCATACATAGCCAAGTAGGTGCATCACCTACTTGGACTATTTTTTACCAATAGGTTGCTAGAAATGAGCTAAAAGAGGCAGTTTAACATGGCCCTTTTTAAACTCTAGGATCAGCACATTCTCAATTATTCCACTACAAAAAATTCAATTTTTCTATGCTCTCTTACTCTCTAAATTCCTCTAAGATCCTAACAATAGCCCTAAATTTCCATTAGGGTTCTTTAGGATTTTTCCTCCTCCAAGCTGAAGGTAGGCGAATAATTCACGTGTTTTACTAAATTTTACCATGGGATATTATGGAAATCATATTCTTTATGTGTATAGTGTAGGAAATCCCTCTTTAAATAATGGCATTCATATAGCTTATGTCTAAGAGAATATCTTCCTCTTTGGTTAAACATGAAAAAAAGTTTAAAGTCTGGAAGAATCTAATTTAGGGGGATAAAATTTTTAGAATTTTGAAGTAAGGTTCTTCCCCTATTTTCATTCCTCCTTATGTATATTATGGTGGGAAATTTTGTACATGTCACTTGTAAAGAACTTATAGGGTGGTGATTGAAAATACTCTCCCATTATGCCCAAATAAATATTGGGGAATGTTTTAGGCTGTTTTGTGCATACTGTCATGGTAGTAGTTGGATATCCTTATATAGTGGTTTTACTAAATAAAGGATGTGATCTTGTGCGAATGGTTTGGTGATTTATTTATGTTGTATTGTAACAAAGTGCTCCCTTTAGCATTAATTGAAAAATTAGATTTTTAACTATAATGTAGATGAAACTAATATGTTGATAACTATGCAATATATGAGTTCATATCGCAGGCCATATTATGATGTTTAGGTACTATTTTGTACCAATAGGACAAGGGGCGTAGCTGAAATGGTGGAGAAGTTATGGAATCATTCTAAGGTCTAAAAATGTTGAAGGTTATGGTGGTACACCACCAATTTGATGTTAGATGAGCTTAATGCCCACACACTTGTGCACACTATTTTATATGTTTCATCAAGCCAAAAGTATTGGAGAACCTTATAAGAAGGTTTTATGACTATAGATGAGATTAGACGAGAAGAGGCTGAAAGAAACACCCTTGATTTAATAAGTACGGGCTTACTTCCTGACTACTATTTTGGTGAGTCTAGGTAGTCCAAAAAGTTTTAACTAGCTACTAATACTAGTTTTACAACTTACCTTAGAACAGATAAATAGTCAGAAAAGAAGAAGGTCAATTCATGGTAATATCCAAATATGCAGCAAGGTATGTGAGGCTATTCTAATTCATATTCTTTGACATGATGTATTATACTCGTGTACCAATAAAGTAAGCTTCGTAGATGATCTTTTATGTTAAAAGATACATTGTTATGGTGTACCAACCCCACTATAGTTAATAGACCTATTATTTACTGCCTATGGTCTAAAAGTGTGTCAAAGTGTCACATGTTTCTCTTATATGAGTCAATAAGATCCAAGATTATACAAGTTAAGAGTGCCACATGCTGGATTACAATCTATCCGAAATTGCTTTAATTAATCATATACTTCTTTTGGCTGTAGATGTTTTTTTTGAATATCATTCCCATTATGTTGGGCATAAGGTGACCTTATGGAGTCTTTTCCTATTTAGTATAAAGTTTATATGTCCTTATATGGGATATATATTTGTTCCTAATTAGAATCTTCCAATATACTTCAATAGTACTCATTCTCATGTACCCTTCTATTTGTTATTACCTAGTAAGTATTTATTGTACAGTCTAAACCTCTTTAGTTGAGGAGTTATGTATCCCAAATTGGTATGCACATACCCCCCCCCCCCCATTTGAAACATCTAAATTTCTACACTTGAATCCACCCCAATTGCTATATGCTTTGTAAGATCACTAGAATCTGCCACAACCTATGCCATGTAATGTCACTTGCTTATTAGTTATACACCTTACTAGCTTATTTGGTGCATATCATTATATCCTCGCTTGTCACATACCTTCTTAGCTAATTAGTGAATATGTTTTATGCCTAGTGACGCTTATGGTGTCATATAAGTTCTAAAGTATTACCCTTTTTTCCTATATCATTGTTCTTATTTCGATCATATGCCTTCTTCTATTGGTTCATGGATCAAAAGCTCAATAATATTATGACGACAAAAATAACAATCTAAAAGATTAATGAAGTGACATGAAGTAAATATACTTATGTGTGAGTTCTAGCTTAGGGGCGAGAGCCTATCATGGGCCGATCTTAATTTATTGATTTATGGGTAGTATCCAAAGGGTGGATGGAACAGCTAGCTTGGGTCGATCCCATTATCGGGTGGTATCCCAGGGGTGAAAGGAAAGCCTAACATGGGTCAATCCTTATTTGTGTATTAATAAGGAACATATCCTAGGGGTATAATATCTAGCATGAGTCATCCTCTTTTACCAATGATCAGCTGGACATATGGATTATAAAGATTAAAAAGCAAATAAGACTAAAGTAATGAAAAACATGTAATGTACAGTCTTCCACAAGTGTAAGTAAAGGTGGTCATTCATCCTTATCTATAAGTTTATCTATATTGACCCCTAGTTTCATTTATTTCTTAATTCACTTATTGTTATCTCATGCCTTACATATTCAGTACATTAGTTAGTACTTATGTCTCTCATGGGGGACCAATGTTCTATGTTGCAGGAATAGGTTTTTAACGAGTAGATCTCCCCAATAGAACACAGGATACTCAGCAGTTGTTGGTGAGCTCCAAGTTGATTCGGGGCCTTGCTGAATCTTTAGTATATATATTTTGGTGGTTTTACAGTCATGTATTCCATTAGAGGCTTTGTAGATATTGTAAAGCAGTCATATGTATTCATAGATTCACATGTAATCTGTATCAATTTGGCTATTTGGTTGGTGTTAGATATATAATATTTTATCATCGATTCCATTTTTTTAGTGATTCATTTACTCATCTAGTTTATTTTTATATTATGTGTTCCTATAGTTTTTGTGCACCTCATCTAGTGTTGGGGTGTGACAAAAGTGGTATTAAAGCAGTTCATCCTAGGGAGTCTACAAAGCCGTGTCTAGTAGAGGAAATGTGTTGTGCACCATATTTATAATTAGGGGGCTACGGGGACATTTAGGAAATGTTACTTTCTTTCATATTCCATATAGTGTGATAGAGTAATGTTAAGGAGTCTATTCCCACTGATACTCTGATCTGGCATATTCACACTATCCCTACTATATAGTGAAGGTCAACGATGGCAAAAAGGCCAGCACCACTAATTCCCAAGAGGCAACCTACAAAGAAGGATCTCAAGTCATTGAAATTCATATTAGGGTGAGCCTATTTAGTCCAACCATCACGACCCATAATAGTGTAATGGATTTTGTGCTTCTTGCACATAAAGCTGTATTTGTACTATTTGTATTGTCTTGGTTGATTTGAGCAAGATATAATAAGCTTATTAATATTTTTGTATAATAAATGGTCAACTAAAAGATAGGTTGAAAATATTTCTTAGTGCGCTTCTTAAGAGGGCGTGAATGGTTCTTAGGTTTGAGATTTATTTCAGATAAATCCTTCAATATATAGGATTTAATACCACAGACGACATCTAGTACTTTGTTAGTAAATATATAGGGTATTAGGGTTACACACATTTTTAAAATAGAATCTCCTAAACTAGTTTTGTTGAAAGAGGCTAGTAGTATGGTCTGAAAGGTGAACCTTTCAATGTGATAGCATTATCTGGGATACCCCTATTTAGAAGATAAGGACCAAACACCTACTAGATATTATTTGTGATTTTAGTAATTATATTGTTATAAGGTATGTCTGTATGACCGCCCCAAAGAGGTAATGATAACATGCAATCCCTTTTGTGCTTAGAAAACTCTAGGATGAGCATTTCCAAATGTTCTACATAAGAGTATATTTAAACTTGGTTACTATGGTTAACTATGTTTTGGCTATAGAATGTTAGTATATGACTACAAATTATGGCTAAAAAAGGAATATTGATTGGTTAGACCTATGTGGTGTTTGTCTAGGCTATTTTGCATATTAGAATACATGAAGTGTTCCATTTTGGTTCAAAAGGGTATTTGTTAGACATGAATTAGGTAAGAGTGAGACCCAAATTACCTAATGTGAATAAATATTTGCTGCCTAGTCTTATTTTATGTGAGAATAGAGAGGCGATCAGAAGATATACACTTGGCCTAACCTAACATCTAAGGATGCATCTTTATTATCCCTGTCATAATAAGAGATAGTTTGTTACGATGTAAAAAGTTTTGATGGCTTATCAAAATTGCCGTGAAGTATAAGGTACTATTTTTTTCACTTAGCTCCCTGATATGGTAATTCCCTTGATGCATAGCTTATCTAGATTTCCTGACTAAAGGTATTAGATTGCCATCACTTGTTAAGACACAAGTTTTTATCCCTCCTTTATACTTACCCAATCAAGGATAACACTAACTAGTTAACATTTAATAACTTAAAAAAAATCCCCATAACACCTTGAGCATAGTACTACCTCCACACACAATATCACACTTGATCACAAACAAATAGACTTAAGCTCCCATACATACAGTTCAAACCTACTAAATCTCCTTCCTATCACTAATGTTATAGCAATTCAATCATTAGATTCATTTTTTTATCACCCGCTATACAAACTTAATAACTCTCTCTAACTACGATTAACAACAATTTCAACAACCATTTCCGTCTATCAAATGCCCCAAACATACTAGTCCACCAAAATCTCATAACGACAATAATCATCCACAATTCAATGGCCTATGCCATAATAATTTATGAACACCGCCTTCTACCACATTTTCAACCCCCCGGTTCCAACCAATGCAAGAACAATAGAGTAAACAGCTAGCTTCTAGTGAATCAAAATAGGCCTCACATAGCTTCACTAGACTTTGGTTTTATATTTTGAAAAAGGAAATAAATATCAAAACAATTATGCTAGTGAATTGAAATAAGCCCCACACGACTTCACTAGACTTCAAGTTTTCATCAAAAGATGATCAAAAAATATTTTCAAGAAATAAAAGCCTAGAACACCATAATCAAGGATCAGAGAATATGTGTCTCGCTTTACCTCAACTGAACAACTCAAGAGGGATGAGGGTACTTCTTGAAAGCTATGGAACCTTTGCTAGTAAGATCAGGAATATAATCAAGAGAGGAAATTACAACTAGTTAATCACTCTGTCTCAACATTAGTACACGGATAAGGAAAATATGAAATCACATCATGAATTCTAGGGAGAAATCCAAAAACACTTCTAACATAGGCTTAATGCGCAACCTTCAAGAACGTACATATGACACCTCAATTTTTCGAAACTCAAGAGCACTAATGAAATCATTTTTTTCTAGCTCACTTACAAGCCCGTAATATCAGAGGAGATATTACAAGGCAAAATGGCCCAATTTATGCAAGATATGAACCTATATGAACTTCTTAAGGAACCTTCTCACAGCACGATCTACGACTTGAAAGAAAGGGAACATTTTCCTAAATGCCTCATAGCCTCTCGAAGAAAAGTATAGACATCTCTGTACCGGTCCGCAAGACTCTACTAGACACGACTTCATAGACACCCTAGGACACTTAAACTCTGTGCTCTGGTACCAAGCTTGTAACACCCTGAAATCGGATCCCGAGACGTCACACGGTGCTTAAGGTCATAAGTGACCCCAAGCTAACCCTTCATCTGGCCTAACCCAAAGCAACTGAATAAAATACATAAAATTGAAGGAATAATGCGGAAACAACTCATAACTTAGTCTGACCAACATGAAAATAAATTTACATGGTCATAATTCTGCTCCTATATATACAAATCTGAAACTGAATACACTGACTACTAGTGACTGTCTATGAAGCCTCTACTAGCATTGACCAAAGATAGCCGGGTCATGACTCCCAACTACCCCTACTCAATATGACTAAATACAGAAAATACAATACACCTTAAATCTGAACAACTCAAGTCCCTGAATCAAAAGGACTAATCACCTGTCGATCGAGAGCTGCGACCCAGCTGAACATGATATGTGCGCTACAGCTTGTACCTATAATTTGATAAGAATGTAGCCCATGGAAATATGTGGGTCAGCACTTTGAAATGTACTGAGTATATGGAGGTGCATGCAACAATATAAATAATATAATCAATTTCATGAAAACATGCATACGGACAATGATGACTCACTTGGCTGGAGTTATATCAAATTATACTTTTCATAATTTCATAATAAATAATTCATATGATAAAATCTTGTAATCCACGTAAATCATTATAAATCATAAATTATTATAAATCATCATAATAGCCATCTTAACCCAAGAAGCTTCTGATATCTGAAGGAAAGATGAGTCTGGGGCAATTTCTCACTGCCTCAATCTTTTGCTGATTAACTCTAATTCCATCACCGAAAATAATATGGACAAGAAAATCTACTGATCTTAGCCAAAATTCATACTTACTAAATTTAGCAAACAACTGATGGGCTCTAAGAGTCTGTAATACTATTCAGAGATGGTCTGCATGATCATTTTCATTACGTGAGTAGACAAGCGAGTCATTAATGAAGGCTATGATGAATATGTCCAAGTAGTATTTGAACACTTGGTTTATCAAGTCCATATAGGCTCCTAGGGCATTCATAAGACCAAAGGATATGACTAGAAACTTGAAGTAGCCATATCGAGTTTTGAAAATTGTTTTTAGAATGTCATATTAACTGGCTCTGAACTGATGATAATCGAATCTGAGGTCTATCTTAGAAAAGTAACTGGCACCCTTAAGTTGGTTGAACAAGTCATCAATTCTGGTAAGAGGATATTTGTTTTTAATTGTGACTTTGTTCAACTGATGGTAGTCAATACACATTCTAAGAGAATCATCTTTCTTACACATAAACAGAACTGGTGGGCCCCACGGGGAGATGCTGGTCTTGATGAATCCCTTATCTAGGAGATCTTTCAACTGTTCTTTAAACTTTTTGAGTTTGGCTGGAGGCATTCTGTATGGCAGAATAGAGATAGGTTGAGTATCTTAAAGAAGGTCTATTCCAAAGTTAATTTCACTTTTAGGAGAAACTCCAGGAAGATCTTCAAGGAACACATCTAAAAATTCCCTCACTACTGCAACTGACTCAAGATTAAGAGTCTCAAAATTAGAGTCTTTGACTTAGACAAGATGATAAATACACCCTTTGGATAGCATCTTTCTCGCTCTAAGGTACAAAACAAGTTGATCCCTAAGTGTTGTAGTACTACCCCTCAATTCAAGGAATGGTTCATTTGGAAACTAAAAATAAACTATTCTATTTCTACAATCAATTGAAGCATAGCATGTGTGGAGCCAATCCATGTCGAGAATAACATTGAAATCCATTATGTCTAACTCCACAAGGTCTGCTGAAATGACTTTCTGAGATATTATCACCAGACAGTTCCTATATACCTACCTGGCTATAATAGAGACACTCATAGGGTAGATACTGAAAAAGGTTCTGCTAATATTTCAGGACTGACTCTGAAGTTGATGGTTATGTAAAAGGTTATAAAAAAAGAAAAGCTCCAGGGTTTAATAAACCCTAAACATGTAAATGAAAGACTTACGACGTACCAGTTACCACATCAGGAGAATTTTTTGATCCTGATGGGACTGAAAGGCATACAATCTATTTGAATGTTGACCACTGGTAACACTGGAAGCGGTACCCTGTTGAGTCGAGTAACCAACTAGAATATGGGATGACTGGACTGACCCTACTAACCACTCTTTAGACAATTCCTAACTCTGTGGCATAGATTGCCACACCCAAACCAAACATCACTACCGGCTCTACAAATACCCTAATGATTTCTACCATATTTCTAGCAAATAGGATTTGTACGAGCACTTTTAACAGTGCCTTAGGACTTAAAGCCTAGCACCCTATACCGATTGTCATTTTTGAACTTGGGCATGGGAACACTAGCAGAATATGGAGCGACGACTGAAGATTTCTAATAGAACTGAGGACGGTTACCACCTTATGACCTTGGCTGACTAAAATTAAAGCTACCTATTCTAGACCTTTTGTTCTCCCTCCCTTTCTCTCCTTAGTCTCTACTCCTAAATCTATTGAGCATGGACCATAAGACTAGACAAGTCCATCTCCTTAATCAACATTATAGTACTACACTCCTTGACCATACTATCAGATACACCAGACACAAACTTACTTATCTTAGACCTGCTATTATCTACAACATAAGGAGCATGCCTAGCTAACTGAGTAAACTTAAGGGAATTTTACTTCACAATCATGTTTCCATGCCCCAAGTTAATAAATTATAACATTTTGGATTCTCTCAACTCCAATGGAAAGAACTTATCTAAGAAGGCAGTAGCAAATTCTTCCTATTCTATAGGCCTTGCATCTGCGCCTCTATCTACCTTTCACTGCTTAAACCATCTATGAGCCACATCCTGCAACTAGTAATTAACCAATTTAGCTCTCTAACTAGAAATTACCCCCATAATATCTGTTACCTTCTACACCATGTCTAAGAATTCTTACATATACTCTTAAGATTTAGATCCTGAAAATAGTGGAGGATTCATTAGGGTAAAGTCTCAAATCTTAGCTGCGGTAATACTGGCGACTGGGTTGGCCGAAATAGTGGTTTTCTAAGCATTCTGAGCTACTATAGAAAGGGCAAGAGTAGTGAATTCAGCTTTGAACTTTGCATGAGAAACATGCTTATTCAGTGGATCTTTCTAGAAGGGCAGAGGTGTTGGCAGGTTTACGTTTCTTCTTCTATTTGTCTTTCTAGGAGGCATGTTCTATAAATGGAAGAGAGAATAGATTAGACAGAGATTTCAACATGAGCATCATGCTCAGTCGTATGACATGAACTCTGAAAGAAGAGAAACTTTTCTTAAAATGCCTCATAGCCTCTTGTCCATAAGTGTGGCATGCTTTACACCCATGCACAAGACTCTACTTGACGCTGCTTCAGACTTCCTAAGACACTTTAAAACCATAGACTCTGATACCAAGTTTGTAACGCCTTCAGAGTTCACCTTGGGCGGATATGCATGGTTTCATGTGAATGATTAATAAATGACTGAATAAATAGCATAAAAGACTGAATAGAACGCATAAAATCTGTAAGCACTAGAGATACATGAAATCTGATAAATACAGAAGTAGCATGACCAAGCATAAAACATATTCTAAATATAATTTGTAAACTAAGATACTGAAATATGATAACCGAATTAATGATATCTATATGCTATGGTCAAGCAACTGAAATTGAATAACTGAGCTAATTACAGTACTGAGATTGTGAGAGCTATCATCTAAACAACATACCCCAATGAGCAAGTTAGGGTCAACCTATAACCCAGTTGGAAGGATGTCAATACCGTGCCACGGGTACTAACACTGACTATGTGGATCCACTAAAATATTGTCCCGAAGGACTAAGGCTTACCCTCAACTGGTAGGTACTTGTATGAGGTAAACCCTCAACTGGTAGGTTAAAATGTTAACCTATGCTGGCTATAGAGTTTTGGAAACTGGGGATTGCTACTAAAGGTCATACCCTCAATTGGCAGGTGAACCCTCATCCCTGGGTTTTCTCTGTGCTAAATCCTACTCCTAACTGAACTGACTCAAAAACTGAATTATTCTAAGTTTAACTGATTATGATAACTGACTGAACTAATAATGCTCATAACATATTTTAAAACAAATCTGAAGATACTGAGACTAAGTAAACAACTAAGATTTTGGATATTCTTAACCCCAAGGACGCAATAGCAATAATAGTAAAATAATACTACAACTTGGGGGACATTATATAAAAGCATCATTCAAAATTCGTTCTTGTAGGCATTTCATCAAATAGTTGATTTTCATAGTTCAAGATAAGCATGATAATAGTTTAAAGAATGTAGAAATAGCATGATTTCAACAAAAGCATCACCAATTATGAATTAAATCAGTGAATAATAATATTAAACATGTGGGGTTTGACAAACTATTACGATTTCATGTAAACATGGTATAGAATTATAATACATGTCAGTTCATAGTTAAAATCACAATTTAAAATTATAGTAACTTGTAAAGATCATAAATTTGTATTTAAAATTGGATACTTGGACACCATGGGTGAAAGGGACCCATGAATGAACACTTAACATACCTTGATTAATGAATTTATGAGAATTCATAGTGAATTATTGAGATTTGATCTTAAATTTTGAAGGCTAGGGTTTTTGTTCTTGAAATAATATTAGTTTAATTTGAGCGAATTGTGAAATAATGAGCAAATAATGCTCTATTCAGACTTAAATCCCATGTTTTGATTGAATGAGGTAAAGGGAAAGGACTTAAATGCCCTTGGACAAATTAAAACTCATAACATGAACTGGAAATCCCAATTTTGACACCCGGCGCGATGCGGTGCAATTGCATCGGATCATTGTAAAGCTGACCACTGCAAAATGGGACCTTGGCGCGATGTGGCAGCATCGCGGTGCCTCACTGGAACATGATAATTGAGAAACTACCACTTGGTGTGATGCATTGGCAATTGCAGTGACACACTAGAAAAAGGACATACGAGAAATAGCACATCATCGCAATGCAGTGCTTATCGTATGGCACACTGGAATATTAAAAATGTGAATTTGGCCATCACAGTGACATGGCCTTATCTCATTGGGCTACTATTTTACACTAAAAGTTTCCTAACTTCTCACCCAAATATTAGATTTGGATGAAATTGGTATCATTGGAAAGATAATTCAATATCCTTTCATTTGGTGGGTCTTGAACTAGAAAATTCTAAGTAGCGCAAAATATATGCTCGTTTGAAGTTGACTAAATCAATATTAATATAAAAAAATTCAATCAGTAAGTATTATTTTGATTCTTCTAATAGACGGGAGTTATTTGAGACCTTAATATACATCAAACTAACTCATAAAACTATCAAAGAACCATAATATACTATTCATGATCTTGGAACATGATGCTAACATTGTTTTGGATTTCTTGGGTATTACACAAATTAAAGATCTATGGGTTTTCAGTTAACTTATTGACCATTTATTAAGCATCTTCCTGAGTAATATGTTATGATCATTTTTCTGAAGACTGTTCATGTTGAAAAGATAAAGGCGGTGTAAGGGTTCAGGTCTCTATAGTGATGGTATGTCTCTATAGCAATACAACAATATTTTATAGCCTATTTTTGATGGTTTGCATCCTCCAAACTCCAAAATTTCATTCCTAATTCCTAGAGGGGTGATTTTCTCTTGGTTTATGTGGAAATCCTTCATTGAAGAGATATTTTTGCTCCATTTTAATGATGTTTAATCTGTTCATCTTCTTGAATCATTTGAATATGGAATTTATTGTGAAATTTGTATGGTTTAGAACCTTCAATTCATGAAATTATGAGGAAAATTGATATAAAAAATCCCACAAAGGTCTCAAGAAATTCCATAAATCATAAAAATACAACTAGACAACACGTACAAGAAACAAGAGTCAAATCGACTATAAAATACAATTATGCTTAAAAGGAAGAAAGATAGATAACTTGACATAGTGTACATAAATTTTAGGAACTAAAGAGTGTCTCAAACTCAAGAACCCCTAAAATTATATAAACTAACACCAAGTTCTTACATTGAGCCCAAGAGGGACTCGATTCACCTTAAGAACTCGAGTTTCTAGTCAATGAACAACACAAGTGAAATTCTTCCTTGGGAGACCCTAATTTCGGTGACCTACTTTCCAAGAGAGAGGAATGGTGTTTCAAAATATCACAAACTCATTAATAAGCTAACTAACAAAACAAGACTAAGAAGTGTGTAATGGGGATGCCTTGGAGTGTTTTAAGACACTTAAGGCATTTCATCACACTTCAATACATACATTCCCTTGGATGGGCTTAAGGCATGCTCAAACACATCCATCTTCATGAATGTGCCTTGAAATATTTGTAGTCTCCGAGCTTGGATCCTAGTGAATGGTCTTGATCCATTAATTCCCATATCATCCTCTCTATATTGAAAGGATTTTGACCTCAAAGTCATGGCTTCATCATCTACAACTTTATCAATATGTGAAAGGTCACACACGTTGAATGTGTTATATATTTGGTATTTTGGAGGGAGTTTTATCTTTTACACATTATCATTGATCATTTCAAGCACTTAAAAAGGTTCATCACCTCTCGGCATAAACTTGGACTTCCTTTGGGTTGGAAGCCAACCTTTCCTAAGGTGTACCCACACCGAATCTCTCAGTTCAAACACAAGTCTTCTTCTCCCTTTATTGGCTCTCTTAGCAACTTCTTGGTTGTTTTTATCAAGTTTTAGCCATAACTTTTCATGTAACTTCTTCAAGGAATCGGTCCTTTTGCTTCTATCTAAGCTTGACATATGATCACTAGACAAATGGGCTAAATCCAAAGGGGTAAAGGGGTTTAGGCCGTATAGACACTCAAAGGGAGTCATACCTGTACTTTAATGGATAAAACAGTTGTAATCAAACTCAACTAAGAGTAGGTGATCCTCCCAAGAAGTCATTTTACCTTTAACCATGGATTATAGCATAGAACCTAAGGTCATATTTGCTACTTTTGTTTGTCCATCAGTTTGTGGGTGGCAATAGGTGGAGAATAACAACTTCGTAGCAAGCCTACCCCATATCGACTTCCAAAAGTGAATAACAAACTTGGAGTGCCTATAACTAACAATGGTCCTCGGAATGGCATGTAGCTTAACTGTATGTACTACAAACAATGAAGCTACACTTGAAGCATCCTTACTTTTAGAGCATGGAATGAAATGTGCCATTTTAGAGAATCGGTCAACCACCACAAATATGATATCCCTACCTTTTTCTTGTCCTTGGCAGCCCTAAAATAAATTCCATAGATATGTCAATCCAAGGATGTAACGAGGTGGGAAGCGGGGTATTCAAAACTTGAAGCGGGGTATTCAAACCTTGAGGGAGGAGGTGAGATTTGGCACTCCTACAATCTATACATTGGCTGCAAACTTTGCAAAATATCTTTGCATATCTGAGGCTAATAGAATTGTTCCTCCATGATTCCAAGGGTCTTCTCTACCCCAAAGTGACCCATTAGACCACCATCAGATGAATCTCTCATAAAAAATTCTCTCCGCGAACTTGAGGGAACACATAACCGTCTTTCCTTAAACAAGTAGCCATCAATCTTGGAATAGTAAGAGGAATTCCTATCCATGAGCCACCTTTCCCTAGACAACTCTTTAAATTCCCTATATATACTATCACGATAAGGGTCTTTAGGATACAATGACTTGAGGCTTTCAAATCCCATCAACTTGGTAAACAAGATAACAACAAGTACATGTTTCCTAGAAAATACAACGGAAACTACATTCTCTTTACCCTTTTTATATTGAATGGCATAGGGGAAGGTTTATAGGAATTCAATCCACTAGCATGCTGCTTGTTCAACTTTTTTTGGGTCTGAAGATGTTTTAAATATTCATAGTCCATTCATATCATAAACTCTTTGGGCCACAAGTAGTGTTGGCAATTACACAAAGCTCTAATCAAGGCGTACAAATCCAGATCATAAGTGGAATAATTAAGAGTCATGACCTTGAGATTTTCACTAAAGTAGGCAATGGGTTTAAGATTTTGTATCAAAAAAGCCCCTATACACTAGCATCATATTTAACTTCAAACATTTTATCGAAGTTGGGTAATTATAAAAAAAGAGGCAGAAATCAGCATAGCTTTCAAGGTCTCAAAGTCCTTAGCTTGTTCATCACCCCACTTGGATGGTTGGTCTTTCCGAATAACTTCGGTCAAGGAGGCAGCAGTGGTACTAAACCTTTTGACAAATCATCTATAAAAACTAGCCAATCTATGGATGCTTTGAACTTCACCAATGGATGGTAGAGTTGTCCAATTTTTAATAGAATTTATCTTGGGTTTATACACTTTGACCCCTCTTGAACTTACAAAAAAAAACAAGAAGAAAACTTCATCAACTCTAAAATAACACTTCTCAAAATTAGCATACAATTTTTCCCTTCTAAGGACATCAAAGTCACTTTACAAATGCAACATATGTTTTTTCATGGACTTACTATAGACCAAGATATAATCATAATAAATAACAACAAACCTTCCAATGAATGGTTTCATCACATGATTCATTAACTGCATGAAAGTGCTAGGATCATTAGTAAGTCCGAAAGGCATGACCATCCATTCATAGAGACCAAAGTTGGTCTTGAAGATGGTCTTTCATTCATCATCGGGTTGAAAACATGCAAGAACCATTCAACTCAACAAGCATGTCATCTAATCTAGGAATAGGATGGTGATACTTTATCGTGATTTTGGTAATGGCCCGGCATTCCACACACATCCACCATGTTCTATCTTAATTTGGCACTAATAACACCAGAACCGCACATGGACTAATTCTCTCTTTAATGTATCCTTTGTTGAGTAGTTCCTCAACTTGCCATTGTAGCTTCTTGGTGTCCGTAGGGTTACTTCTATAAGCCAGTTTCCATGGCAATTGTGATCCCGGTATGAAGTCAATTCGATGCTAAATGCCCCAAAGTGGGGGGAACCCCTGCGGCAACTCATTAGGAAGGATATCTTCAAATTCCTTCAAAATATTAGAAATAGAAGGGGATATAGACAAAGTATAAAGTTTAGTATGAAAAACATGAGCTAGGAGAATCATAGGTGAGGTGTAATCATACTTTTTGAAGAGATCCCTCTTCCTAGCCAACATTACCATAGCATCCTTACCTTTCAAATTTGGAACTCCCTCGGATCTCTTACTTTTCCCACTCTCGGCTTCATTTACCCTACTCCCAGGTTCCCTTTCCTTTCCTCGTTTTCCCTTCAACCCCTTCACTTGTTGATAATCCTCACTACTTGAGATGGTTAAAGTGGATGGAGGGTAAACTTTCGGCCCTTGAATTCAAAAGAAAAATGGTTGGCTCAACCATCATTCTTAGTAGACCTATCATATTTACATAGTCAACCCAATAATAAGTGGCAAGCTTATATGGGAATGATATCATAAAGTACTTCATCTTCATAGTTTCCCACCATAAACTGAATCACTAGTTGTTGGGTTAACTTTAATTATCCATACTCGTTCAACCATTTGAGCTTATATGGACTTACATGTGGAGTAGTGGGAAATTGCAATTAGTCCACCATTATGGTACTAGCAACATTGGCACAGCTTCCACTATCAACAATCAAGGAACACATACTAACCTTAATAAGGCACTTGGTATGAAATAGTTTCTCTCTTTGACTTGGATCATCCAATTCCTTACTAATCATAACTCTGCATACCACGAAATTAGGTACCTCAAGTTTACAAAATTGAGGCCATGTATCCTTCTCATCACAATCACTTGGCCTTTTGGCCTCCCTTCCCTCTCCATCTTGAGAGTTATCATCATTCTCAACTATTTTAATTCTAACTTCTTCCCCTAAGAAATACAATTTTCCTTCCCTTAGCATCATATTTCGCTTATTTGAACACTCACTAGCCTTCTGTCCCTACCCTTGGCATTTAACGCATTAAAACCCGTTGGAAGTTGAAGTAGTATTTGGTTTACCTTCATACCTTGGAGGTTGATGTCGAGAAGCCTTGGTCATGGGTTGAGGAGCATTTCATGGAGGAAATTTGGACTTGTTCCACCACAAATATGATTGATTCACCTCTTTGACTTTGATCAAACCCGAGGACCCTTGATGTCCCTTGACCTTGTATGCCGACCTCTCTTTGTTCTCCCTTTCAATCTATAATACCGCTTGAAAGATCCCTTAAATAGTTTCAAAATTATGAAGAGTCATGTGGGAGGATATTTCTTTATTTAGACCAACTTTGAAACTTATGATGTCGTAGCTCACTTTCTCCTCTCGATTACCAAGTTTCAAAATTAGTTGTTGAAACTTATCATAGTAATCCACTACGCTCTTGTTACCCTGCCTCAAGTAATACAACTCAGCAAGGAGCTCATGGTGATAGCTCTCGAGTAAGTACCTTTGTCTCATATGGTAACTTAACTAAAACCAAGGAGGGAGTTACCCCTCAATCAAGACATTTCCAAAACATTTAACATACTCTCAAAATATAGTAGCATAACTTTCAAAGTGAGCAATTGCATAACAACTCTTTTTATCCTCGGTAAGATCAATCATATGGAAGGCCCACTCACATGCAGATTCCCATTCAAGAAATTCTTTGGGATCACTCTCACCCTTGAGGATTGGAAGCTCCACCATGATGGTATTGATGATGCCTATGTCCCTATCTGTATTGCCTTGATGATTCTCGTGGCAAACTCTACCCTCATGCCCATAGAATTCCCTTGGATCCATCCGTCTCCCTATAATCCATTCCTCCATCAAGTAAGGGTCATCTTTAATTTGGAGGAGATTGAGGTGGAGGGTTTGGGTTTAACAGTGGTATTTGGGTTCCAAACTCTTCTTGTGGGACTTGGTGAAGTTGAGCAAGGATGGGTATCTCATGTTCTCGTCTTTGGGAGTAAAGGTAAGTTTAGATTGTGGCAATTGGCTATTGTTATAAGGGATTGAACAATTGGTGTAAATTTTCAGGAGTAATGGTTGATGGAGTGTTTTGAGGGGTAGAAGGTTGCGAAATTCTTTGTATTTCAACTCATTCTAACCTCTCACCAATAGTTGACATATCACCCTTTATTGATGCCACATCCGAGTCTAATTTTTCAATACCCGTATTCATCCTAGCCATGTCTCAAGAAACAGTTTCAAGGCGAGCCAAAATGACATTGGTCACATTACTGTCCATGGGTTGAGAGGTTAAAGCCTTGGGTTCCATTATAATTGTACCTAAAACAAACCTACAAAACAAAGAAAAAGTTAGTTCAAAACAACCTTACCACACTCTCACACTTGATTTCTCAAGTGTTGTAAACTGGCTAGCAACCCGTGAGAACTTGAGGGTGAGTCTACTCTTTGGAGACTCAAAGAAGAAATGTTCGAACTTGAACTAAGAAATGCTATGATTCGAAATAATAAAAACACAAAAATAACGCTAACACGAAGAAACATATTCAATAACTAATTTACATCTAAGTAGGTATTTACTAGTTGCAAATTAGTATAAGAATCAACAAGATAGAAACTAATTGGAACAAAGAAGAGAACTTGGAATTCCAAATTCTTGAGCTTATGATGACATGGCAATCAACTATTGGTTGTTGTGATGTTGTTGAAGTTGGAAAAAAAATTTGTTCCAAGAATTTAGTTGTTCAATTTCACACTTGGAAGAAGAAGTTTCGGCTATATGTTTAGGCAAAAACAAGGTCTTAGACTGTCTTTTCAAAATTCAAAAGGTTTTGACCTACTTACACTCTTTTGGAAAGACACTTTTTGGAAATCTTGTCCCCTTTTTCCCTTTTGGACAATCTGGAAAAGTAACCTAACTCTTTCTGGGTAGTAAGGCTTTTAGGGATCTTTTTGTTCTTTCCCTTTTTGGTGATGTCTTGGGAGTGTTTCCAAGACAAACAAGAACACATACTTTTTCTCCTTTGAATTTTGGATCAAACAAATCTATTTTTTAAGCTCCACCACAACACAAGAACACAAGAACAATAACAACTAGCTGCCCAATAACACCACAATACAACTTGAAATTTTAGCTCAAGCACTTGGATATAGATACTATAAGTGTTAGGGAGAAATAATCCAACACAAGAAACACCAAAAACACATAAAATACTCCAAGATCTAAGTCAAAATCTTGGCCAAGATTCAAGAACAACTACTGCTCTTTTTTTTTTTAATTTTCAAGTGAGCTAGCCTAAGATTGAATCCATGATACGGTTAGGGCAGCCTCCACAGGTACACGGCCTTTCACACGAAGCCAAGCTCAGGAATTACAAAAGCTCCAAGCTTTGTTCATGCAAATGGCCGTGTGTGAGTTGGTGATTGAACCAACCAAGGACCTAAACGTTTTTATGTGTGAAGAGAGGTCCTAATTTGTAATAAACTACTCACCAAGGTTGGCACAAGAAGCAAGGGCGGATGGGTCATTTTACCCCTTTTGTTTGTAGTATAAATAGAACATGTTAGAGAGTTGTTCGTTAGTTTTTGAATGCTGATTTTGTAACCTAAAAACACTAAACATTTCCTCTCTCTTCCACTCATTGAAGCCGCCCCTATTATCTCACAAGTAGAGGGATACTTGTGTTGTCTCTTTGGCTAGAAACAAGGGTTTTGAGGTTGTTGAGTGCCTCTTGGTCCTCGTAAGAACTTGGTGTTTATATTCATTAGACTTAGGGTCCTCTCTTGATGTTAGGGTTCTTAGTTTCTTGAATGTTATATGTCATGTTATCTATCTTTCTTTATCTTGTTGTTGTTGTTTATTTTGTTATCTTAAAGTCTAGTGAAGCCGTGTGGGGCTCTTTTCGATTCACTAGCATTGTTATCTATCTTGTTGTTCTTGTGTTGTGGGCTGAAAAACCGAAACTTAAACTTGTTGTTCTTGTGTTGTTGGACTGAAATCCGAGCCTACTTGAAGCTCTTGGTGTTGTTGGTTTGATTTTGTATCATTTGGTATCAAAGCAAGACCGGTTGTGTTCCAACATAACCCATCTTGGGCTAGTTCACGGCTTAAACAAACTACACCAAAAACAAATTCTGAAAATCTGTCCATTAAAAGTTGAAACCAAGAATGATGTTGTATGTTTAGATCTAGGTATTATTTTGCTTGTTTAGTGAGTTTCTAGTGTTGGTTTCTTTCTCACCAACACTAAAGTGTCTAGATCCAAAAGTTGAGCTTGAAAACTTGAACATTGTGTAGTGACTTGAAGTGGCCGAAAGTTGTATGTTGTTGATAACCAAAAAAAAAATCGGTGGTTGTGTGTTTATGTGCTAAAGAAGTTGATGAAGTTTGTTGAGGTGTTCATCTTTTGAACTTGTTCATATTGTTGTGTGCTCAAGTGGTCAGACAAGCTATAAAGTTGTTGTGAAAGACTTGCACCCATCACCTTTTAGTCTTGTCAATCACTTTTCCCTAATTCAAGGAGCCTTGTTTTGTGGGATTAGTCAACCAAACCCCACTTTCTTGAGTTTGAAAAGGGTGAAATACTACAAGATTTTATTTTTCCCACCAAAACACTTTGCAAACTATAACAAGTTGTGTGAATATTAACACAAAACAAAAAAAAAAAAAAGAGAAGAAGAACGTGTGGGACCATTGCATGCTGCCACGTCGCTATAAGCTCAACTTAGGATATTCTTTGGTTGCTAATTGTTGATCCTTGGTTTCCCTTACTTGGTCCTAGAACTAATTAACAAACTAGTACCTTCCTACTAGGTTGTCAACTAGTTCCTTGAACCGTTTGTTCGTGTGAACGATTATTTGAGTGCTTTTATTCGTTTGAACGAATTGCTGATTTTTGACTCTAGTCCGGCAAGAATTCTTTGAGTATTCAAACAAGAATCCATTCCGGATAAGAGCTTACTCATACCTTAAAAATCTCACGGTTACTAGCCAATTATACAACACTTGTGGAACACGAACTTGTGGGGAACTAAAGCTGATAATACCTTGACAATGGAAGGAGCTACGTCTCATAATGTGGATACTAATGCCCTTGATTCTATGAGGGTCACTCTTGAGGCCGTTACCCGGACACTTGAAAGGTTGAATTCGGAATTTGGGCCGTGAGAGGGGACTTGGCAGCAATAAGGGGGGAAGTGTCGACTATTAGTGGTAGATTAGAACAAGTGGAGAGTCAAAGGAACTCTCGTCCTTCTACTCCTCTACATGTATCTACCAATGGTCATGATAGGACCTCCTCCGCAACCATCACCCCCGAAACAGTCCACCAAATGCTAAATGCACCCCAAGCTCCACTTAATACCGCAAGCCAAACTACTTATTTTCCTCCAAACCGAGACTCCACTAGACCACTACATTTCCAAGCCCCTCCAATGCCACAAGAGGGATTTGGACGCCAAGTACCTCCACTAAATCCGAACCCTCCATTCCAAGCTCCATTAACCCAAAGACCGCAAATTCCAAATCCTCCGAATCAAAACGGCCAAGGCCGGCCAGCCCACTTTGAAGGATACGGTAGAGAGGAGTATGAAGAAGATGGAGACTTTGATGATGCTTATATGAGGGAGGAGGAGTTAAGAGGGGGTCGAGGAGAACCTAGGAGATACCGGGGGTATGGAGATAGGGGAAACCGACACCAAGAGAGAGACGTAGGCATCAACACCATCAAGTTGAGCCTACCCATCTTTAAGGGTGAAAGTGACCCCGAGACCTACTTAACTTGGGAATCGGCTTGTGATAAAAATTTTCCAAGTTAATGACATCTCGGAAGAAAAGAAGAGTTGCTATGCTATAGCTCACCTCGAGGGCTATGCTAACACTTGGTGGGACTATGTTAAACGATTTGGTAATGAATTAGTGGATG
Source organism: Capsicum baccatum var. pendulum (assembly GCA_030864225.1). Classification (NCBI taxonomy): domain Eukaryota; kingdom Viridiplantae; phylum Streptophyta; class Magnoliopsida; order Solanales; family Solanaceae; genus Capsicum; species Capsicum baccatum. Next base: position 139,081,956 of record CM061555.1, read on the forward strand.
GGAAGCCACCACCTTGGTATCGGTTGAGGTATTTGATGAGACAACGATACCTTCCCGAGAGATATCGTCATGAGTTGCTCGCTAGATTATATGGCTTGCGGCAAGGAGGCAAGAGTGTGATGGCCTATTTTGACGAGTTCCAACAACTCATGTTGAAACTTGATCTTCGTGGGGAGCAAATCAGTCACGACATCATCCGGTTCAAGTGTGGGTTGAACAAAGAGATCGCCACTCATTTGACCCTTCACCGGTTTGAAACCATTGACGGTATATTCCAAGCGGCCCTAGAGATTGAAAGGGAACTTAAGGAGAGGTCAAACTTCAAGGCAAGGGTACAAACCCCCTCGGGTTGGCCCAAAAACAAGGACCAACCCGCCCCTACGAAGCTGCCCGAGTCCAAAACAGTCCCTAAGTTCCCTCCGAAACCGGAGGCTCACAAATATCCCAACCCAAAGGGGTTCCAATGCTTCAAGTGCCAAGGTTGGGGTCATAAGGCCAATGAATGTCCGAACCGGCGCAATGTGATCCTACGATAAGGGAGAGTGTACTACCTTGGTGAGGAGGTGGTTTCCGAAAGGGGGGAGGATGAGGCCGAGCCTCAAGATGGAGAGGGAGCTAAAAATGGGCCGAATGATGATGAATTAGATGGTAGTGAAGATGTCTATCCACAAGAAGGGGAGTGTGTGGTTCCAAACTTTGTGGTTAGACGTGTCGTGATTAGTAAGGCGATGGATGACCCGAGTCAAAGGGAAAATCTATTCCATACTAAGTGTCTTGTAAAGGGGAGCGTGTGCACCCTGGTGATTGATAGTGGTAGTTGTACAAATGTTGCGAGCCATGCTATGGTAAATTTCTTGAAGCTACCAACTACACTACACACTAGTCCTTAGAAGCTACAATGGCTGAACGATTGTGGTGAATTAAAGGTCACAAGGCAATGTGTGATTCGGTTTAAGGTGGGAAACTACCACGATGAAGTGCTTTGTGACGTATCACCCAATGCAAGCATGTCACTTGTTGTTAGGTAGACCATGGCAATATGATAGGTCTACTAAACACGATGGGAGGTCCAACCGGTATACGCTTGAGAAGGATGGCCGAAAGGTCACACTTCACCCTCTTTCACCCTCCCAAGTAAATGAGTGGCATCAAAAGATGAGAGAGTTAAAGGGAAAGGGGAAGGAATCCGGAAAGGGAGAAAAGCGGGGGGATGCCGTAGGTGAGGAAGTAGGGACATCCGAGGCTGTCCCAACGATAAGGAAGATGGAAAACGTAGTGATGTTGGCTACGAGGAAAGAACTCTTTGTGGACCATGATGAAAACAAGCCGATGTTACTTTTGGCCCATTGTTTTAATACTAACCCCACTAATTCTTCCATTTCCCCTTTGATTTCTTGTGTGTTGCAGGAGTATGAAGATGTATTTCCTCAAGAACTTCCGCAAGGATTGCTCCCACTACGGGGAATTGAGCACCAAATTGATTTGCTGCCGGGTTCACAACTTCCAAACAAACCGGCCTATAGGAGCAATCCCATGGACACTAAGGAGCTTGAAAGACAAGTTGAGGAGCTTCTCAACAAGGGATACATCAAGGAAAGCATGAGTCCGTGTGCTGTTCCGGTGCTTTTGGTACCAAAGAAGGACGGAACTTGGCGCATGTGTGTCGATTGTAGAGCCATCAACAAAATCACGATAAGGTATCGTCATCCAATCCCTAGACTAGATGATATGTTAGATGAGCTCCACGGATCTTGTTTGTTTTCTAAAGTGGACCTTAGGAGCGGCTATCACCAAATTCGCATGCAACCCGGTGATGAGTGGAAGACCGCATTCAAGACCAAATTCGGTCTATATGAGTGGCTGGTCATGCCCTTCGGCCTTACCAATGCTCCTAGCACATTTATGAGGCTAATGATCATGTAATGAAGCCTTATATTGGAAAGTTTGTGGTGGTTTACTTTGATGATGTGTTGGTGTATAGTAAATCTATTGATGATCATGTAATGCATTTGAGATGTGTGTTTGATTTGCTCCGAAAGGAGAAGCTGTATGCCAACATGGAGAAGTGTTCTTTTGGTGTTGACAAAGTTATATTCTTGGGTTTTGTCGTGAGCTCAAGGGGTGTGGAAGTGGACGATTCCAAGATAGACTCTATTCGAAGTTGGCCGACCCCTAAAACTATTGGAGAAATTCGAAGTTTCCACGGGTTGGCAAGCTTTTATAGGAGGTTTGTCAAAGGATTTAGTTCCATAGCAGCCCCCTTTACCGAGGCAATTAGAAAGGACGGACCCTTTAAATGGGGTGATGAGCAGGCTAGGGCTTTTGAGGCCTTGAAAGCTACGCTCATCTCGGCGCCTTTATTGCAATTGCCCGATTTTGATAAGATGTTTAAAGTAGAGTGTGATGCTAGTAAGGTTGGCATCGGGGCTGTTTTGATGCAAGAAGGTAAGCCCGTTGCTTATTTCAGTGAAAAGCTCAAAGGGGCAACTCTTAATTACTCAACTTATGATATGGAGTTGTACGCCCTTGTTAGAGCCTTGGGAAATTGGCAACATTATTTGTGGCCTAAGGAGTTTGTGATACGAACGGATCATGAGTCGTTGAAACACCTTAAGATCCAAGACAAGTTGAATAGGCGTCATGCTAAGTGGATTGAGTTCATCGAGACTTTCCCTTATGTAATTCATTACAAAAGGGGAAAGGAAAATGTTGTTGCCGATGCCTTGTCTAGGAAGCATGTGCTTGTTGCTACCTTGTCTTCGAAATTGATGGGTTTTGAGAGCTTGCGGTTGTTGTATCCCGAGGATCCTACCTTTGCTCCTATTTTTAGGGTATGCGAAGAGTGGGGAAGGGACCGTTGGCTTAAGGAGAATGACCATTCCTCCTACTCTCGGTTCGATGGGTATTTGTTCAAGGGGAGGAGGTTGTGTGTTCCTTCTAGTTCTTGGAGGGAATTATTTGTGAGGGAGGCCCATGACGGAGGCCTCATGGGTCACTTTGGGGTAGACAAGACCCTCAGAATCTTAGAGGAGAACTTCTATTGGCCCAAAATGCGCAAAGACGTCACTAAAATTTGTAGTCAATGCGTGGCCTGCCGGAGTGCGAAGTCTCGTCTCCTACCTCAAGGATTATACACCCCACTCCCTAATCCCCTTAGGCCTTGGTTGGACATTTCGATGGATTTTGTTTTGGGGCTGCCAAGGACTAGAAAGGGCCGAGATAGCATTTTTGTTATTGTTGATAGATTCTCTAAAATGGCTCATTTTATTCCATGTGCTAAAACTGAGGATGCCCGTAGTGTAGCTTCATTATTTGTTGCACATGTTGTAAAGCTTCACGGGGTACCAAGGACTATTATGAGCGATAGGGACTCCAAGTTCCTAAGTCTCTTTTGGAAGTCCATGTGGGGTAGACTTGGAACGAAGTTACTTTTCTCCATGTCTTATCACCCACAAACCGATGGCCAAACGGAGGTAGTAAATAGAACCTTGGGGTCTATGCTACGTTCTATGGTTAAAGGTAAACTGACTTCATGGGAAGATCACCTACCCTTGGTGGAATTTGCATACAACCGGGTAATACATTCGAGCACGGGAATGACTCCCTTTGAATGTGTTTACGGCCTGAATCCCCTTACCCCTTTAGATCTCACTCCTTTGTCTAGTGATCTCATGACCAGCTTAGATGGAAATAAAAGAGCCGAGGCAATGAAGAAAATGCATGAGACGGTGCGGATCAAGCTTGAAAAGAAGAACCAAGAGATTGCAAAAAGGGTAAACAAAGGGAGAAGAAGGCTTGTGCTTGAACCCGGAGATTGGGTGTGGGTGCATCTTCGAAAGGATCGGTTTCCAGCTCAAAGGAAGTCCAAATTGATGCCAAGGGGTGATGGTCCTTTCCAAGTACTTGAGAGAATCAATGACAACTCCTACAAGATTGACCTTCCACCGGAATATCAAGTGCACAACACTTTCAATGTTGGTGATCTCTCCCTTGTGGATGTGGTTGAAGATGACCAAATGCTGAATTTGAGGTCAAATTCCTCTCAAGATGGAGAGGATGATACGGTTAGGGAAGCCTCCACAGGTACACGGCCTTTCACACGAAGCCAAGCTCGGGAATTACAAAAGCTCCAAGCTTTGTTCATGCAAATGGCCGTGTGTGAGTTGGTGATTGAACCAACCAAGGACCTAAACGTTTTTATGTGTGAAGAGAGGTCCTAATGTGTAATAAACTACTCTCCAAGGTTGGCACAAGAATCAAGGGCGGATGGGTCATTTTACCCCTTTTGTTTGTAGTATAAATAGAACATGTTAGAGAGTTGTTCCTTAGTTTTTGAATGCTGATTTTGTAACCTAAAAACACTAAACATTTCCTCTCCCTTCCACTCATTGAAGCCGCCCCTATTATCTCACAAGTAGAGGGATACTTGTGTTGTCTCTTTGGCTAGAAACAAGGGTTTTGAGGTTGTTGAGTGCCTCTTGGTCCTCATAAGAACTTGGTGTTTATATTCATTAGACTTAGGGTCCTCTCTTGATGTTAGGGTTCTTAGTTTCTTGAATGTTATATGTCAAGTTATCTATCTTTCTTTATCTTGTTGTTGTTGTTGATTTTGTTATCTTAAAGTCTAGTGAAGCCGTGTGGGGCTCTTTTCGATTCACTAGCATTGTTATCTATCTTGTTGTTCTTGTGTTGTGGGCTGAAAAACCGAAACTTAAACTTGTTGTTCTTGTGTTGTTGGACTGAAATCTGAGCCTACTTGAAGCTCTTGGTGTTGTTGGTTTGATTTTGTATCAATCCATAAGAATGAAATCAACCACATTATCTGATACCAAATGTATAAAACAGCCCACAAAGGTCTCAAAATAGTATACAAATCTCAAGAAAACAACTAAATAACACATTCAAGAAACAAAACTCAAATCGGATACAAGATGCAAACAATCTTAATAGGAAGAAAGATAGATAACTTGACATAAAGTGTACATAAATTTTAGGAACTATAGAGTATCTAAAACTCAATAACCCAAAAAATCATGTAAACTAACACCAAGTTCTTACGTTGAAACCAAGAGGGACTCGGTTAACCTCAAGAACTCAAGTTTCTTGCAAAAGAACAACACAAGTTAAATCCTCACTTGTGAAACCCTAATTTTAGTGGTCTACTCTCTAAGAAAGAGGAATGGTGTTTAAAAATATTAAAAAATCAATAATAATCTAACTAAGAAAATAAGACAAAGGAAATCCTACTTATAGTCTATTACAAAAGGGATGAGAAATGACCCATTTGCCCTCAATGAAGGGGTGGGTTTGGAATATGCATTCCCTTGTACGGGCTTAAGACATGCTCAAAGACATCCATCTTCATGAACATGCCATGAAGGTTTTGTAGTTCCCGAGCTTGGCTCCTAGTGAATAGTCTTGAGCCCTTGATTCCCGTATCAACAGCCCATGGGTATATGTATTTTCTCCTAGAATTGATTATAGTTTGTGTTATAACACCTTCTAGTGTGGAATTAAAATTTAAAAATATGAAATTATATAGTTGGGGATTTTGAATTCAATAAAGGTGGAAACTTTAGCCAAAAAAAATCCACAATGGAGTTGGGATAAGATTGAAGGAACTATTTGATAGTTAATTGACCCTTGGATAATTTTATTGAAACACCCTAAACTTTTGCCCTTGCAATATTTTTTGAGTTTTGGACATTCTAGACAAGGTACGGTTTTAGAATACTTCTCGTATGTTATGGTAAGGATTGGTGTCCCTCTTTCGTATAAGAGTCATTGTGTTTGGGTTTGTTACTGTCCAAGATATGACTAAGAATCAAACTAGTCGTATTGCAGAATGCGAGGTGTATGATGCCAAGTTGTATGACGCGTATTGATTATCCTCGATGAATCTGTCTAAGGTACAGGTTAAGGGTACTTATCATACCTTAGGGTACGAGTTTTGCATGTGTTTTCATATGATGATCAGTTTGGAGGTCCATGGTGAAGTCTAGGGTACGAGTTAGGGTATCAATCATACCCTAGGGTATGACTAAGAAGGGTTGGTTGTACCCTTCTATGGGCATATTCTTAACTTTTAAGCTCACGGTATTCCGGATATTTCCCACCCCAAAAGCCTTAGGTCCCAATGTTATCTAACATGTTGTGGCCTCTAATAGAACTCATTAGAAGATCAGAAAACTCCAAATACTCTCTTTAAACACTCTCTTTAAGATTAAGGCTAGGGTTTCTACAAGTGTTCTTCAAAGGGCTCAAGAGTCAAGTTCTCTCCGTGAATCTTTGTTAATAAGTCATGTACTCCTCCCTCATTGTTAGTTCCAACTAAAGACATGTTTTGATATGTTTTAAACATTGATTATGAATCTTTCACAATGTGATTTCCTCAGGTCATGATGACGCCTAGCAGAACTCACCAGAAGGGAAGCATACCCATAGTCCGGAATAATATAAGGAAAAGAATGCGGAATACATGAAAGAAGGATCAATACATAGAAAAATCCCAAAACCTGGTGGTATCAGTATAAGAGCTTCTAATATAAAAAGAGTACAAAGGTGAAATATCAAGAGAAATACAATGATACTACTTATCTCTGTATACAACTTAGAGACTAGTCTAATACATAAGAGAGAGATAAGTAATACTCCAAATGTCAGGACCTCACTTTAAGTCTCTAAACCAAGCTGCTTCGCATAATGCACACATCAACAGCGATAGCCCATACTATGATCTGCAGGCTGCAAATGTATATTATGAGTACCAAACGAATGGTACTTAGTAGACTACTGCCAACTAAACTCCAAAGATAAAGAAAATATACACAACATATAAACAGAATGAAAACTACACCCAAGAGTCTAGAAATCATATACAAGTCAATAAAAATAAAAAGGGACAATTATCCCGTTTATCTCCAAGAGTCTAACATAGTAAGACTACGGAAGTATCAAGGTGAACTATCCTATTCCAGCCACATTCAGTATACATCAATGTTATACCATACACCTCGAGTCAATATACAAAAAAAGAGCAAAAGAATGATATATAGTAATATAAAAGGCAAAGTAACGGCTATACAAAATGAATAACAAGGAAGCGATATATGGTAGTATCATAGCTTCATATAGCTAGTTATATATATATATAGGTATAACTACATATAATCACGGGGTTATCACAACGCATAACCTATATCATCATATTCTCATTCTAAGACCTCATTATAATACTATTATGATTTAAATACTACCATACTCGAGGATTCTAATCCACTTGGCTAGACATGAAATAATCATGAACAATAATGCATCATAAGATAGGAGAGGATAAAGACATACCTAAAATCCCGATACCGGATCAATGACCAATCTGTCATAAGTTAGCCATAATAATAATCATAACAATGATAACAATATATCAATAACAACGTGAATAATCGGCTACTCTGGAAAACCAATTACCTAGTAGAGCCTACGTGTACCCCCACTACACCAGGATCGGAAGGTTCAATACACATACAGCAACACTAGATATATCCTTCACCCATATCTATGCAACCATCCCATACCAGCTGATAAATATAGGTGCCTACTGGTTATAGGCAATGCACATGTAGGAATGAATGCAAAGTATATAAACAATATCACAACTCATCAAAACTGTCCTCATTTGGACCATCATCATCATATTCAACCTCCGACCTCACCGGGTATCAATATCATCTCAATAGTATCCTCTAAACTCGAATCGGGTATTAATATCATCACAATATCCTCTGGACTTTCCGGGTATCAGTATCATCTCAATAGTATCCTCCGGACTTAAACCGGATATCAAATCATCATAATATCCTCCGGCCTTGACGGGTATCAATATGTCATCACAGTATCCTCCGATCTTGCCGGGTATCAATATATCATCAAAACTATCAACACATAAATATAGGCATATAATAAGTGCATAAACACAAGTCGGCATACTCATAATCGTAAAGATATCTATCTTGTCAATACATCCCAACTAATAGTTATTAGCTAACCAACGTTTATGATTATTAAACCGCTTATTCGCTATTCATCACGGAAGCATAATCACCATTTATCCATTATTAAGTATTATCAACTAATTATTATATATCCGATAATCATCATTAGCCAACAAATTTTCAATTATCATCTGACCATCTTTTATTGACTGACACCAATCATTAACTAATTATCGTTTACAAACTAATCCTCATTATTCAACTAATCCTCATTCTTAGCTAGTCAAAATTATTAAGTCAGTATTATCTTCATTTTTGCATTGTTATTAACTAGGCGTCATTATCACTAACTTTCTTTATCATCTAGCAATATTATGCCACATTATACTTACTTAACAACTAATTGGCGTCATAACTTTGTTATCAATAGCAACTAATCATTATCATAGATAAACACATTTTCATATTGAGTCAATATCATATTCATATTCATGAATTGTAGTCACATTATTTACAATGATAGACACTTCTCGGCAATTAATTCAATATCATAAAATGGACCTTGGCCAATCAATTTATCTGGAATAATCATAACATTATAATCATAGCCTTAGGCCCATACAAATATCTGGGACTTATATTAGTAATCATATTCATAAGTTGTATCATATCTCTAATTATCTCACACATAAGAGGCATCTCTCATATAGGAGGCATAATATCAATAAGTATGTAATCATCTCTCACTCAAGAGGCACCTCATATCGAGAAGGCATAATATAGATATATATGTAATTTTCTATAGTATATCGTATACCAATAGTTCATACATCATGACATTGAGAAATGTTTCTTCTCTAGGACATTTTACATATCCGAGAGGAATATTATCTCTATAGGTCCAACAATCATAACTAAAGGAAATAGCAACTCTAGAGGTCAATTATCAAGTCTAAGAAGAAATAGCATCTTGTAACGCCCAAAAATGAGTCCCGAGATGTCACAAGGTGCTTAGGACACAAGTGACCCCAAGCTAACCCTTCTACTAGAATAACTCATAAGCAACTAAATAAAATAGCTAAATATGTACAAAATTAGTGAAAGATAACTCTTTTCTAAAATCAGTTCAATACATTATATTCAGATGATTACAACTCTGTTTTTACAAAGAAAACTGAAACTTAATGCATTAACTCTACTATCTGTCTATGAAGCCTCTACTAATATGACTATAGAAAAATTGGAAGCTACTCCAACTATCGCTAATTAATACGTATGAATGAGAAAGTAAAAAAAAATATAAATATAAATAAGTATAACTAAAGTCCCCAAAGTAGGAGGACTCATCATCTCACGGGCTGGAATCTGCAACTGTTTGAGTCTGAATGTGCATACTGAAACTTGTACCTACAATATGAGACAATATAGCACATAGACATATATATGGATTATTACTTTGAGGATGTACTGAGTATATGGGGGTGAATGCATAAGTAAAAACATATCTCGTAGTCATTATTTATAAAATAATGCATGCTAAATGTAAGTGACTCACATAAGCTGGAATATTTGAAATACAGAAATAAGTAGCAATAAGAAGCTAAACATGCTTTACGATTCTCGTGAGCCATAACATTTAGTTCTAAAATATGTATTCTCTTCTTGCTCTCATAATTTTGAAAACTAAATGAAATCTGAAATTTCATTCCGCATAACAAATACTTTATCTCAATTCATATAGGCTAAGTGAAAAAGGAGCTCACCTTTGTCTAAAAACTAAAGTTGTAACTCTGTAACTGAAAATCTCAAGTAATTCAATATCTGAATAAATTTTGTGATCACTTTACACTTATTTCCTAAATTCATTAGGAAAAATACTTACCTTAAGAAATATACTCAAAAGTTGTTATTTACTTTTACTAGCAGGGAGAAATACTTTCTTTAAGGGAAAATATACTTTAAGAAACTACTCTGAAAAGTCTTACTATTACGGAGGTTCTCTTAACCGACATAAACCATGCAAGCTACATGGAGTCCAACGTTTTGTCCTCCTGAGGAAGAAACCTCACATTGGGGAGAGGCATCATACTCTTGCCAGGGAGTATAACTTTCACTTAGTGATCACTATCTCAGCCTCAGGCCAATAAATCTCAATCCTACGGTGATACGTAGTTTTCGAAATCCACTATAAAGTGATCTTATGGTTCATAAAGAACCCAACTATAAAATCTGTAATCTCATTTCGTAAAGTGGATTTCAAAGCTACTATGACCATCAAGGTCAAAACTTTCTCAATAATCTCAAAATACTAAAATCATGGGTGCTTATAGCACAAAAGTTCATAAAACCAAAATCTCAAGTAGGGCTTAATGACCCATAATTCAATCTCAAGTTAAGACACATTAAAATGCATTCTAGATATCATAGAGATTCATAAATCATATAGAAATATGGACATTTTCAGCAATATGCATTGTAATCTCAACATACTCATGTACTTCAATTTCTAAAACATTGAAACCATCATAACCTCAAGAAACAATAACCTAGGGTAAAACCCCATACTTCAATTTCATAAGAAAACATGTAAAACCATAAATCCTTCTAACTAAAATAACTTTTGGGCACAAGGACGAAAGGAGTGTCCTTGTTCAAACCCTACATACCTTAGATGATGAACTAGATACACAAGCTTGCTTTTTTGAGACTCTATTTGCACTCTTGAATGAGGGTTCTTGAAGTTTTTGACTTGGGAGTCTTGAATCTTGACTCAATTTGTAAAAACAATGGTGAACTCTTGAGTTTTTTGGAAGAGGATTTGGATTCTTAGGGTTTTTTTTGGAAGAGAATGAGGATTTAGGGCATAAAGAACTTTGTAATGTGATAGATTTTATGTTTTGGACGTATTGTGGGTATGATAATTGTTCGAAATCCCACTTTTAACCCTTAGTGAAACATGAAAAATATAGCTGGAAGCCCGATTTTATGGGCCACCGCGATGCACCACTATCACGGTGGCTCACTGTAAATTGATGAATGGGAATATAGGGGTCACCGCGATGCGGAGCCATCAGTTATCCCACTGGTTGGGACCTGTAACTTCAGTGTGATGTGCCACAATCGTGCTAGGCTACTAGAAATTGACTATTGGGAAATTGGGATCCTCTGCGATGCGCCAACATCGTGGAGTCCCACTGGAATCGGACAATTGCTAATTAAGCCCTCTCCGCGATGTGCTAAACATTAGAATGACGGTGTTTTACGACTAGAATTTAAATTAGTCGTAACTTCTTGCCAGGTTATTGGAATTAGGCGAATCTTATATCATTGGAAAGCTAACTTTATTGGCCACATGACGTATCTATATGATTTAAACATTACACACTTTAGAATTCATCCCTAAATCTCCTGGAGATGAAATTAGGCTTGAAAAAAGTTCAAAGTATTACACATCTCTATAGGCCATATGATGTATCTAGGTGGAATATCATCTCTAAATGCCCAACATCACTTCCGCTAGGAGCATCATAACCATAACTAAAAGTAACAATCCAGGAACATCAATACAAGTTACCATGTTATGAAGTAACCTTATTCTAAGGTTTACTAGCCTCATCTATGTCTAACATCCACAACTAAGTCTACAAGACTTAACACAAACTTCAGCCAAAGTAGGCTGAACGATCCTACTTCTAATCCACCATTTCCATAATTAGGCATACTATGCCTGAGTCTTATCCGCACAGCCTTATCACGGAGAACTCAAAGGATTGAAGCTGATCCGCTGAAAGTCGATAAGGCAAACATAAGAATAAGCTCATAAGGCATTATTTAGGAGTACAAATAGAGATAATCACAGAATGCAATCCATGCCAATGCTGCAACCAGTCCAGATGAAAATCAAACTAAAATCTTAAAATCTAAGGTATAACTACTTATCACTAAATATTCCACTATAGCATGTCTCATCCATCGAGAATGAAGACATACTGAATCCAACTCGAGAATATTACTCCCCCTGACTAAATCATCCAAAATTCCCAAAGAAAACTAAAACTTGAGGCGAAAACTGAAATAACCAATACGAGACCCATGGGCTATCATCTGAACACATATCAACTATAATCAAGTAGAAGTCTAGAGGACTGAATAGCCAACCATGGAGTATGCTCAACCAGCTATAAATTAAATCCAAACTAAAACAATTCCAAAATGAAGGTTGCACAACAGCTCTACAACACCAAACTGAAATCTCAGTACCAAGGCTGAACCGCTCAATCTCAAATATCCAAATAAAAACTAAAAATGGGTAGGCATTAATGCTCCAAATCTATCATACTTCCAAATTGCCATTCCAAGGAGTCAAAATAAAAAATTAGGCCAGTAAGGCTATATCATGTCAACTATCTCAAATTGACTCTGGTATAAAAAATTTGACATACCCGAGATAAACCATACCAAGCCACAATCAAGACATATCTAGAGAATAAAATTGCCACAGGGATAACGACTGACTGATAACACAAGAAAACAACTCTATATCAGATGGAGGGAATCAAACATAGCCACAAAATAGGAATTATGCCAAAGAAAAAAAATCACTAGCTGAAAATGCATATAACACACTCTATATCAGCTGGAGGGTATGAACTATCCAAACATACTCAAAATTTCTCAAGGTTGAAAACCACATTAATGAAGGCAAAAACTTTAGCAACTCGAAGAAATGCAACTTAAGCCGGAACTAACCAATCCAATACTTTATTTAGGTAAAGAAATAGCCACAGGCTCATATAATCAAGGAGATATACGAATCTCAAAACCAAGGTGAAGGTCGAAAACACCACTAGAGTACCAACAACTTGAGCTAAAGATTTTTTAATTTACCAACTTAAGAATTGATCACAAAAAAGGCCACCTACCTCATTCCAATTCCACTAGGAAAAACCATATCACAGAAACAAAGGAGTATCCACTCTACACACTACCAACAGGGAAAACCATCCCAAGGGAACGAACCCATCAAACCTATGAGATGAATCCACGATATCTCAACTTCAATATCAAAATTACCATCAGACGGAGAAATAGCCACAAACAATGAACAAAACTCAAACTGGTCCATCTCACAAATGGGTTATGCTAGAAAGGATAGCGAAACATAAGCTTTTGCAACCCATAAGGCACATTTAAGAATCTCAAACTCAAAAATGGGCAACATAACTAAATTCCCAAAATCAAAAACACAAAGAACTATGAAAGATCAACTTACCTTCTATACCATAGTACATCCTCGAAATCGATCTATTACAGCCAACCAAGAGGGAACACAATCAACCTCACCATGCTAGGAGAAATAAATCATTAAGTCGGGTTATATCTACTCAAGCCACTAATAATATAACAAGAAAATAAAAGTCTAACTAGATAACACTAGTTTATACAACTACCCAACAAAAATTAAATTCATCACATAAAAATAATCAAGTAATAATATCAAGTCATTTCAATAACCTCACATAGTGGTAGCAATAGAAACAGCAATATCAATATCAACATACTGATGAGGCGGTACCAAAATAAATATCAATATCATGTACCACTCAATAGCCACAATAAGGCTAATGTGACAAGATAAATGGGACTCAAACCCAAAACCACTCCTATAGGGGAAAACATCAATATAGATCTACTCCATCACTACTAAAAGAAATAAACAATGGAGTAGTAACATAATTATGAATCTAATAACAAGGCACATAATAATTGATATCAATTCATCAAGGCATATCATCATCAATAGGTATGAAAACCTTGATAAACTTAATAAGAGATAAGGTGAGAAATAAAAGCATACCAATATTGGTGATATTTTTCGTCACATGCCTAACGGTCATAGCAAAACAAATCAGAACGGGTATAAATCAACCCGACCAGCTGAATCATCAATTGAGGTGCGAAACATACCATCTATAACTGAAGTTGTTACAACATCACAAGCTAATCTAACTAAGCTGAATGACTGGAATCTCATGCCATGGACACTCCCTAGTTGGTCTCTCTACAGTCGTAGAAATTCCTGAAGCATCAATATAAAGAGTACATAAACTAAGCCCAAATGGCTGGCCAACTGATTCTAGGAGAAATTTGCAAGATTATGTCCAAACTTCCAAAATCATAGCCTATCTTAGAAACTCTAGGCTGGTGGGGAATACAGTCTAACTCTAGCTGATCACCTAACTCATACTAGGGGCATTCTCTTAACCAATATCCCAACATAACACAAGAAAACCAAGGTCCTAAAATAGTTTGAGATACATCCCTCATAGTCCATAATAGTCTTCATAGCCTAAAGAACCATACCACACTCCCCAAATCTGATGGGGACTCTGCCCAAATACTTTTGGGTACTACTAAAGATCATCAACATCCATCTCCAACTCTTTAATACGATGTTGTGCTGAAATTCTAGAAATGCATTCTAGAGTCTTATCCGTATCTGTCAAAAATCTCACATCATCCATCGAGGATAGAATAGAGTCAAAGAATGTCTTCAAGGTTCATATGAATGTGGACACATGATACATAGTCATGAAGTGAATTTTCTAAAATATCATTGTAGCATCCCAAAAATAGGTTACGAACGTATCTGCACTGATCTGTAGGACTCAACTAACACTTAGCTGTTGCACTAAGACACCAATGAAACCTAGGGTTTAATACCAATTTATCATGACCCAATTTCCTCAAGTCATGATGGCATCTACTATAACTCACCAGTAGGAAAGTCAACCCATAATTTGAAATGGCTTGTAATCGACAACTCAATAATATAAGGAAACGAATGCAGAATATATGAAATAAATATCAATATATAGAACAATCCCAAAATCTGGTGGTATCAGGAAAAGAGATTCTAATATAAAAAGAGTACAAAGGTAAAATATAAATAGAAATACAATGGTACAACTTATCTTTTAATACAACTTAGAGACTAGTCTACTAAATAAGAGAGATATAAGTAATACTCCAAATATTAGGAGCTTACTCTAAGTCTCTGAACTAGGGTTGCTTTGCAATATGCACACGTCAATGACGATAACCCATACTATAATCTGCAGGTTGCAAGTGTATAGTATGAGTACACAATGAATGGTACTCAGTAGGCTACTACTGATACGCCCAAATTACAACTCTCGTGAGAAAGTGTAAGCGGTCGCTGTCAAATATAGAACCCAACTGGGTTGGGTGTCGAATCTCACAGGGAATACTCTAGTCACTAAGTATTGCGATTATTATTAGACTGTTGGTCAAAAATTCCAAGGTAAAGGGGGGTTTTAGTTTAAGTGAACAATAGTGTAACGAATGAGATGATATAAGTAATAGGATTTGATTACAGAGAATAACAAGTTAGGGTTCTGTCCACCTTGTAGTTTCTACTTATTTATTAACTATGAGTGATGCGGAGTTTATACATGCATGCACATATAGAGAGTTGTATTCTAATTCTAAATCCAAGTGTTTTTCAACCATCAAGGATTTACTCACTTTAGCTCTCTCGAACCTAAAGTGTACAACAAATGGTACGAATTCTCCAAGAAATTAATACTGCTAGGGCATTAACGTGTAAATACAGGTTAGAAACCCTATTTTCTTGTCACACTCTCTTTTCCAAACATGTAAATTTTCTATCGAACAAGTTAATGCTATAATGGCGCATTCCCTATGTTTGCAACTATGAGAATTGAATCAAAATGAAGAGAGTAATGATATAAGTGGCATGACACATCATAACTTCACAAACTAATAGCAATAGAGAGTATATTACAAGGTTTCGATAACCCTAATAGATAAGCTTAGCTACTCATGAATACAACAGAAATCAAAACAGACATAATCATCATACCAAAACTTAGAATAATATTCACGATGGAGATGATTAGTGACAATAAGAGAAGAACGTGTTTCTCTCTAGCTGTTGCTCAAGCCTAGCCATTTTTCTCTCTTCCAAAACTATTACAGAATCTGAATAATGAATAATGAATGATAATGCTGAAAATTCAGCAATAAGGTTTTTAATAATATCCTTCTCTACTAAGTTGCTACTGCATCCTTAAGTATTCAAAAATACTGAGTTTGCCCAGGAAAAAGTTCCCATGCATCACATTAAGTCCAAACGTTGTCTTCCCTCTTATGTGAAGTTTTCCTTTGCTGTCCACAGGTCCCCAAAGTGCTGAAATCTTCCTCATTGGTACCTGAAAAGTATGCTAATCACATAGGTCAGCTCACTTAGTTGAAAATAAACTAAAAGTGCAGGAATTATGTATTTTATCCTCAAAACTTAGCTAAAACATGGGTAGGTTTTGGTGTTTGGACGTGTAAATACGCCCAACATCACCACCCCACACTTAAAGCTTTGTTTGTCCTCGAACAATATATTGCATCCATGCGAATACCTAACTAAAATTTTCAAGAGCAACACAAAATTGTCTACAAGACATACACTGTAGTTATTAACAAAGAGTAGATTTCTTGATCATTACTAGAAACGACTCACCCTCCAACATAGACTCATTAGGACGGTTAATTCGTATACGTAAGTTAAGCCACAGAATCAGATAAGACTACCCAACAATCATCAAGCATGTGTGCTCACACAAAATGTTACCCATAACCACTCATAGTTTTGCATTTTTCGAAACATAGGTATAAGACTTTGCTTGCTCTCACTCTCACAAAGAATTCTTAGAATACAACTGATGACCATATGCTTGCCCTTAGCGTAATGCTCCACTAATATCAGAATGCCAAGGCTAGGATCAAATAAGTCTTTACGGGTTGTAATGTAGGCTAAGGGACAGGTAGGACTATTTTGGCCAGAAATGGTGACTACATTCCCCAAGCGCTTTAATACACTACCTTATGCCATTTACACTAACTTTTAACAACCACTCTACCTCTCTTTCATCTACCAACACCCTTTCACCCAATTTGTTATTCAATCAGAAACACAATGATGGGAATATACAACTCTTTTTTTTTCTTTTTTTTTATTATTTTTTTTTATAAGCATCCTTATGATAGCCACTCTTTTTCACCAAATTTTCAAGTACCAATACACTCTGTGGCATTACTTTTACCATTTTTCTCTTATTTTGCCACACTTTTTACTCAACTTGATTCTACAATTTAAAGCGCTTAGGAGCTTTTGGATCGAAATTATGGTCTTAAAAAATGGATTAGGCTACATATGAGGCTGCCAAAGAAAATAGCTAAAGGCTCAAAGGGTGTTCACTAGGACAATGTACAAAGGTAGGTAAAAAAAGATAAACAAAATCAGGGCTGCCAAAGAAATGCCTAAATCATCTCCTAAACTCACAATCTTTATTTCGCTTCACACACACACCAGGCAAGTTCTAGAATCAGTCACAACAAAGAATATACAATAACCTCACACACACAAGGCACATGGTCAACTTAATTGGGAGAATTACAGATTCCTAACCCAACAGATGAATGAATTAAACCACAAACAATTATCACACAGTGAGTCACAACTTAGAGCCTAAATGTTTCAATAGTAATGGTTCAGCACAAACTCTTATTATAATGCCATGTCGTCTATTAGAACAATTTCATGCAGAATCTTGCTCAGTATTACTCATTACAACTAACTAACTACGACTAAATCAAATGACTAAGAATAAATGTAGGAAAGTAGTACACAATACAGCAGACATATACCCGCACCTCACACTTAGATGGAATACATTGCCCTCAGTGTAAATAAATAAGCAAAACCTGATTAGTCAGACTCCTCCTCTATATGTGGGGTCATACCCCCTGCGTCAGAATCATCATCAGAGTCATCATCATCAGAGTTGTCCTCTACATCTAAGTCTGGCAGTCGGTGATCATCGTCAGTCGGCACATCATCATCTAGAGGTTCCTCAAAATTTATCCCCACTCCACACATGGCCCGAGCATGCTCGTTAAGCGGGTAGTCATAGTCCAACTGCCGCAGCTCTACATCAATTGGCACACGACCCCCACTCATCGTGGTAAACCTAGTCATGCCATACAGATGATGGAAAAAACTTTCATCTCGAGCATGTCTCTCAGCAGTGGTAAGGTTTATGCCTTGACCAGTTTCTGGCTCTTTGATTTTCGTGAGATCTACCTTCTTCGGGTTGTGTGGCAGCTTATGGTCTGCTGGCTCCTCCTCAATGTGCTCGTTCCTTAAGATTGCAGTCAACAAATTTCCAAAACTAAAATGGGACCTTTTGTGCAGCCTTGCTTTGCACATTGACGATCGTATAACCGCACCAATGTTGATGGGAACATTTTTCATTAGAGCATACACTAAGCAGACTCGATCACGCGTGATCTTAGTGTATTGTGTCCCAGGAATCAAGCAGGAGTTGACTATCCTTAACCATATGCGAGCTTCTCTGTTCAAGGAAGCATACGGGTAAGAATTGTGACGACCATTATCCTTGTAACGAGTCCACCGGGTCATAGACCTTGATCCACACAATGTATGTCTGATGGCCCTGTAGGGAGGTCTGTGATAAAGCTCCTTGAGTGGTGATTGATCCACACTTGGAGTACCCAGAAAAGAGTTGAAGAAATCAGCGTTCAATTGCAAGATTAGGCCCCGAATCTTTACTTCACTTCCGGTAGTCCTTGGGGACCAGTTGGCATAAAACTCTAGAGTTAGATCAAGATTGCATTCCCCCATATCTCAGAAGATGAAGTCAAGATTTAGTGCCATGATTTTAGCCAAAATGCGTGGGTCTCTCTTTGCTAAACTTTCCTTCTGCATCAAATCCACATGAACATATTTATTTACTTTATTGTTCTTATACCATTCCTTCCCTTCCTCCTCCAGAACCCACCTGATCCCAAAAGTGCATCGAGGTACTTGAAGAGAGGAGGACTCAGCCTGGTCTTTTCTTGACCTTATCTGACCTTTTTGTGAGGTGGACGCTTTCTCTTTTCCCTGTCGTCCTTTTGGATCCATTCTACCTGAGATCACAATAGAGTCATGTTAGTTTCATCTCGGAAGATTCACTATAATTGACAAAGAAAATAGTGATGGCACCACCCCACACTTAATTTGTTTGCACAAACTAATTGAGTGAGTGATGTCGATTACTCAAACTTCATCAACACACATTTAGGTGGTATGTGCCAACAACAATATTAGCACTGTCACACTTTCAATCCTTCACTTTACATAACAATTTCTCAGTTTGATATAGAGAAGCAGCACACAATGGTCATGTAATCTTGACTATCTTTTCCAACTTTATTTCATTGGATTAATGCAATCTTTGAACAAGACTACCACATAGAAATTTTATCATGTTATCGCATAGAAACAATCACACTATCTTAGGCTAGTGGTCAATCATGATCATTACATCGATGAACGAGTCATTCAAACATTCAAGCTTACAACTCTCAAGATTATGCATTAACTTCAAAATTTCAACTCCATAAAAATTTATGACAGTGAATACCAATCAATACATGTTGGAGTAAAGTCAAGAATACCCACAAGAATCCTTTTACTCAATTAGATGTATTCTTCAAAAAATCATAACAAACTAACCACACTCTTATCACCAAGCACCACTACAAAATCGAATTAACCATTATAAGCGTAGCACTGCAACACTTACTGAATATGGAAGAACAACTTACTTGGTGATGGATCGGGAAGATGAGCTTGCAAGATTAGATGAGAAAAGAGGAAAACTTGGAGAGGATAAGGGAGCTTGGGCGGCGCCTAGGTTCAACAAACAATTGAGTGGTGTTCAAAGGTAGAGGGTATATTTATAGGATAAGCCAAGGGTCAGTTTGATCTATCTACAACCGGGTTAGTAGGCAAAAAGCATAAGTAGGCGGCGCCTATAGGTTTACCTATGCATAAGTAGGCGGTGCCTTTAGCATTGCCTATGTTAGCATAGGCGGCGCCTATAGCATTGCCTACATTGGCATAGGCGGCGCCTTTCCCATTACCTATGTGAGGCAGTGAGCATAGGCAATGGGATAGACGGTGCCTTTCCCATCGCCTATGTGAGGCAGTGAGCATAGGCAATGGCATAAGCGGCGCCTTGCCCATTGCCTATGTTAGCATAGGCGGCGCCTAGCCTATTTCCTACATTGGCATAGGCGGCGCCTAGCCTATAGCCTTTGCTCCATCATTCCTAGACTTACCACCATTGGCATAGCTCACTTTCAAATAAAAATTTGGGTCTAATATCCTCCTTTGTACTCCATGCACCTACACTTAATCAAAAACAACAAAAATTATTAGAAGGATGGGTTGCCTCCCACCAAGCGCCTTAGTTTTGGTCGTGGCTCGACTCTTCTTTTTGGACTTTTATTTATCAAAAACAAACTCCTAATAATGGGTTGCCTCCCATGTAGCGCTTGATTTATTATTGCGGCACGACATAGTTATCTCGATTACTCAGACATCATCGAGATATATGGTGGCTATATATTTTATCGAGTCGGGTGGACCGATATATGGCTTCACTTGTTGGCCATTCACCTTAAAGACACCACCATCATTGTTTTCTAACTCCACTACTCTAGATGAGTAAAATTGGCTAATTCTGAATGGACCAAACTATTTAGACTTCAAATTACCTGGAAATTGCTTCAGTCTGGAGTTGAAAAGAAGTACCAAATCTCCCTTCTGAAAGTTTCATTGGATAATCCTCCGATCATGGTACTTTTTCATCTTTTCTTTGTAGAGATCTGCTCTTTTATACGCATGTAGATAGAATTCATCCATCTCATTCAGCTGTCCCAATCTCATATTAATAGCATCATCCCAGTTCAGGTTAAGCTGCTTCAATGCCCACAGTGCTTTATGTTCTAGCTCAATTGGCAAGTGACAAGCCTTCCCATAAACTAGTTGGTATGGTGACATGCCAATTGGTGTCTTAAACGTTGTCCTATATGCCCATAAGGCATCTTCCAGCTTTCTGGACCAATCTTTCCTACTGGCATTCACAGTCTTAGCAAGGATCAGCTTGATCTCCCGATTTGAAACCTCTACCTGCCCACTAGTTTATGGGTGGTACGGTGTAGCTACCTTATGTTACTTAACCCCATATTTTATCAGTACGGCTCTGAATAGCTTGTTGCAAAAATGTGATCCTCCATCGCTTATGATGGTATGAGGTACCCCAAAACGAGAGAAGATATTTCTCTTTAAGAACGCTACAACACTCTTACCTTCATTATCAGCTAGCGCGATTGCTTCGACCCACTTGGATACATAGTCCACAGCAACTAGGATATATTTCATCCCAAATGCACTCATAAATGGACCCATGAAATCAATACCCCAGACATCAAATAACTTTACTTCAAGCATTTTAGACATGGGCATCTCATGGTGCTTTGAGATAGAGCCTTGCCTCTGACATTGATCACATCTTCTTACAAAATCGTAGGCATCCTTGAATAATGAAGGCCAATAATAACCACTTTGCAATACTTTTCTAGTCGTTCGATCACCTGCATGGTGACCCCCAACTTGGGAAGCATGACTTGCTTCCAGTATGCTAGGCACCTCCGCATCTGGGATGCATCGCCTAATAATACCATCAGCACATCGTCAAAAAAGATAAGGCTCATCCCAAAAGTATTGTTTCACATCATGCATGAATTTTTCTTTTGATGAAAGGAGAGATGCTCAGGAATCACCTTACTTACCACGTAGTTAGCAAAGTCTGGATACCACGGTAAGTCTTCCACCATAGTTGCTAGAATATCTTCGTCGGGGAATGAATCATCAATATCAAGGTCGGTTTGCACTATGTGCTCACTCTCAAGTATAGATAGATGATCAGCTACTTGGTTTTCGCAACCTTTTCTATCCTTCACCTCGAAATCGAATTCTTAAAGCAGTAATACCCACCTAATTAGCCTTGGCTTAGCATCCTTCTTTGCCACTAGATATCTTAGAGCCTCATGATCTGTATGAACCACTACTTTGGTTCCCAACAAGTAAGCACGGAACTTTTCGAAAGCATAAACAACTGCTAAAAGCTTTTGTTCAGTGATGGTATAGCTCTTCTGTGCTCCATTCAAGGCCTTGCTTGCATAGTAGATTGGATGAAATAGCCTTTCTCTTTTCTGACCAAGTACAGCACCCAAGGCCACCCCACTTGCATCACACATAACTTCAAAAGGTAGAGACCAATCAGGTGCTACAATAATAGGAGCTTCGATTAGCTTTCCTTTGAGGCATTCAAATGCCTTCAAGCAATCTTCACCAAAGTAAAACTTTGCCTCCTCCAAAAGTTTGCATAATGGGCTAGCAATCTTGGAGAAGTCTTTAATAAACCTCCGATAAAAAACTGCATGACCGAGAAAATTACGAACCCCCTTTACAGAAATTGGAGGTGGTAGTCTCTTGATAACTTCAATCTTGGCTCGATCAACCTCAATTACCTTTTCAGAGACTTTATGCCCAAGAAAAATGCCTTCCTTAACCATAAAATGACACTTTTCCCAATTTAGCACCAGATTGAATTCAACACATCTCTGCAAAGCCATACTCAAATTTACCAAGCATAACTCAAATGACTCACCTACAACCGAAAAGTCGTCCATAAAAACCTCTAAGGTGTCTTCAACCATATCAGAGAAAATGGACATCACACATCACTGAAAAGTGGCAGGTGCATTGCATAGCCCAAATGGCATTCGTTTGAATGTAAAAGTACCATATGGGCATGTAAAAGTGGTCTTCTCCTGATCTTCAGGAGCAATGCAAATCTGATTATATCCAGAATAACCATCTAAGAAACAGAACCATCCCTTCCCTGTCAATCGATCAAGCATTTGATCCATGAATGGCATTGGGAAGTGATCCTTTAACGTCCACAAATTCAGCTTCCGATAATCCATGCACACTCTCTACCCTATGACAGGTCTGAGTAGAATTAGCTCATTCTTTTCATTTGCGATTACTGTCATGCCCCCTTTCTTGGGCACATATTGTACCGGACTCACCCATTTTTTGTCAGAGATTGGATACACCACCCCTGCATCTAACCATTTTATGATTTCTTTCTTCACCACCTCTTACATAGGTGGATTCAGATGATGTTGATGCTCAATAGTGGGCATGCAATCTTTCTCGAGCTGAATCTTGTGCATACATATCCCAGGAGGGATACCAATTATATCAACAATAGTCCAACCAATGGCTCTCTTGTACCTCTTCAAAACCGAGATGAGGGCTGCCACTTGTTGTTCACCTAAATCGGCAGCAACAATAACTGAAAGTGTATTTCCACTTCCTAAGAACGCATATTTTAGATAACTGGGTAGCTCTTTCAATTCTAGCACTGGTGGCTCTTCAATGGATGGCTTCGCTGGTGGTGAAGGTCGATTCTTAAGGTCAAGGTCCAGCTTCTTAGGGGCATATAAATATGACCCCATTCCTGTCAGAGCACAGATAGTTTCTTCGTATTCTTCAACATCCTCACGCTCAAAATTCAAAAGCACAGCAGCCAATGGCTTAACAGTAAGCTGCTTCTCTAAAGATAATTCCTTCTTATCCTCATAATAAACATCAGCTATAGAGAACACATTCATATCTTTGGGCTGCTTCATTGATTTGCATACATCAAAATGTACCACTGCTTCATTCATCCGAAATAAAAGCTCATTTGCTCGTAAATCAATAAGCACACTTCCTGTTGCGAGGAAAGGACGACCCAAAATTATGGGAACTTTAAAATCCACCTTATAATCCAAAATAACAAAGTCTGCAGGAAAAATGAAGGTAGAAACCTTCACTAGTATATCATATAAGATACCAACAGGTTATTTTACCGACCTATCTGCCATTACGAGCCGCATGTTGGTTGGCGTAGGATCGCCCAACCCCAACTGTCTATTAATGTCTAGTGGCATCAAATTAATGCTAGCCCCCAAATCGCACAACACCTTAGCAAAATCCAAAGATCCAACTATGCAAGGAATAGTGAAAGCACCCGAATCCGCCTTTTTCTGTACTAAAAACCTCGTGGCAATTGCACTGCAATGATGAAAATTATCTGCCAGCTCATAGCTTGCTGCCCTTTTCTTTGTCAAAAGGGCTTTCATAAATTTGGCGTACCCTGGCATCTGCTCTAGTGCCTCCACCAAAGGCACATTAATAGTCAGCTGCTTCAACATAGTCATGAATTTACTGAACCTGGTGTCATCAGCCTTCTTCTTCAATCTCTGAGAAAAAGGTGGTGGTGGATTTAGAAGAGTTTTCTCCACCCCTTCCTTTTTATTTTGCTTCTCATTATCAATATTTTCAGACTGCTGATATCTGGTGTAGTATTATGAACGTTCTCATTCTGATTTTCAGCTTCTACAGAATCATCACAATCTGCTTCAATAACATTCTCTTCAATATTATCAACTACCGGCTTGCCTTTGGATGGGTTTTCCAACACCTTACCACTCCTGGTAGTAATAGACAAACATGATCCATCATTCCTTGGATTTTGCACAGTGTCACTAGGTAAAGTGAAAGCTTTTCTTTGATTAAATACCGCTGATAGTTGACTCATTTGTTGTTCCAGCTATTTTATTGCAGTGGAATGCGAGTCAACCAATTGATTTATGGAGGATAAATTATTTTTTACTTCAGTTACTCCCGTGTTGGTTGCCTCCACTCCTTTCAATAGCTTAGCCATCATGTCCTCCATGGACATCTTCCCAGAACCAGACGCAGTAGCTTCAAGATTTCTAGGAGGAACATACAAACCACTCCTGTCAGTCTTATTCTTCCAACTTCCTTGGTCTCGGTCCTTGTATCCGGATTTATCATAATAGTTCCGACCTTGGTTTTCTTGGGCATTGCCTGGGAAACCCCCCTGATTATTCAAGTAATTTTCTTCCTCTTCAGAATCAGAGTCATTTCTTCCCTGTGATACAACAGCCTTAACCTTTTCTGTCTTTCCTGTAATAAATGCTTGGTATGAAGGTCCATCTGTGTTTTCATGTGAGCCATATCCTGGTCACGTTCCTCTTCTCTTCGCCTCTGTTCTGCTATCATGCCAATAGATACAGTAGAGCTTGCTACCTCAGAATCCCTGGTATGCCAAGCTCTACTCTGCTTTGTCATACGATCTAGCATATCACTTGCCTCAATAATAGTAAGGTCCATGAATGACCCACCCACAACATTATCAACCACTGGCTTAGTCACCAAGTTCAAAGCCCTATATAATATTTCTATCAAGTGGATATTGGTCATCTGATGATTTGGGCACCGCATAAGCTTTTTCTTGAACCCCTCCCATGTTTAGTGGAGAGCTTCAGTTGGAAGCTGTCGAAAATTGCTTATCTCATCTCTTAATTGTGCTCTCTTGTATGGAGAAAAGAATCTTTTTAGGAAAGCGTCTTTCAGTTGCCTCCAATTAGTAATAGAGTCAGGAGTTAGCCCATTCACCATAGAGTTGCCTCTCCAGATAGAGATAATGGAAATAAGCGCAGCTGCATCGCATTCTGTCCAACCCCTGGATTGTCAAATGACTTGCATGTTGAGATAAAATTAATCAGATGCATATTCGGATCGTCGCCTGCAAGTCCACCAAATAAACCTTTGAGTTGTAATAGCTGGATCATGGTGCTAGTGATATTGAACTTTGCTCCGGGTGCCAAGGGCGGAGGAATAATAGCCCCTGTGGAACCAGCCCCATCCAAATCGTCATCATCATCATCAAAAGGGACCTACACAGCTCGGCGTTCAGGTCTTATTCTAGCTTGATGATCTCTATTGACATTCCTATTCACAGGTGCAGCCACATCATCTGCACGTCTTGGGTTTAATAATTCATCATCACCCAGGTCCTCATCATCAAAATTTGTTTCCCGACCTGGGTTATCAGCATTCTGTTGATTTACTTGTGCAGCTGCCAATGCAGCTAATCTAGCCTGCTCCAGTTGAGCAGCCCTTCTTTCAATGTCTCGTTGTGCATCCATTCTGCCAATAATATGTGGTTCAGGATTTAGAGGTAATAATGGCTGACCAGAACTTCGTGTATTTGGCATGTACTCTACCAAACCTGAACAAAACAAAAACAACAAACAAAAAGTAAAATTTGGGAATCTTTGAACAAAGGGTCTATTAACTATCACAAACTTAGTTGACAACCGTATTCCTCGGCAATGGCGCCAAAATTTAACACGCCCAAATTACAACTCTCGTGAGAAAGTGTAAGCGGTCACTGTCAAATATAGAACCCAACTGGGTTGGGTGTCAAATCCCACAAGGAATACTCTGGTCACTAAGCATTGCGATTATTATTAGACTGTTGGACGAATGAGACGATATTAGTAATAGGATTTGATCACAGAGAATAACAACTTAGGGTTATGTACACCTTGTAGTTTCTACTTCTCTATTAACTATGAGTAATGCGGAGTTTATACATGCATGCACTTATAGAGAGTCGTATTCTAATTCTAAATCCAAGTGTTTTTCAACCATCAAGGATTTACTCACCTTAGCTCTCTCGAACCTAAAGTGTACAACAAATGGTACGAATTCTCCAAGAAGTTAATCCTGCTAGGAAATTAACGTGTAAATAGAGGTTGGAAACCCTATTTTCTTGTCACACTCTCTTTTCCAAACATGTAACTTTTCTATCGAACAAGTTAATGCTATAATGGCGCATTCCCTATGTTTGCAACCATGAGAATTCAATCAAAATAAAGAGAGTAATGATATAAGTGGCATGACACATCATAACTTCAAAAACTCATAGCAATAGAGAGTATATTACAAGGTTTCCATAACCCTAACAGATAAACTTAGCTACTCATGAATACAACAAAAATCAAAACAGACATAATCATCATACCAAAACTTAGAATAATCTTCGCGATGGAGATGATTAGAGATAATAAGAGAAGAACGTGTTTCTCTCTAGCTGTTGCTCAAGCCTAGCCGTTTTTCTCTCTTCCAAAACTATTACAGAATCTGAATAATGAATAATGAATGATAATGCTAAAAATTCAGCAATAAGGTTTTTAATAATATCCTTCTCTACTAAGTTGCTACTGCATCCTTAAGTATTTTAAAATACTGAGTTTACCTGGGAAAAAGTTCTCATGCATCACATTCAGTCCAAAAGCTGTCTTCCCTCTTATGTGAAGTTTTCCTTTGCTGTCCACAGGTCCCCAAAGTGCTGAAATCTTCCTCATTGGTACCTGAAAAGTATGCTAATCACATAGGTCATCTCACTTAGTTGAAAATAAACTAAAAGTGCTGGAATTATGTATTTTATCCTCAAAACTTAGCTAAAACATGGGTAGGTTTTGGTGCTTGGATGTGTAAATACGCCCAACATCAACTACTAACTAAGCTCCAAAGATAAAGCTAATATACACAGCATATAAACAGAAAGAAAACTACACCTAAGAGTCCAAAAATCATATACAAGTCAATGATAATAATAAGGGACAACTATCCTATTTATGTCAAAAAGTCTAACATAGTAAGACTAAGGAAGAATCATGATAAACTATGTTATTCCAGAAAAATTAAATATACATTAATGTTATACCATACATCCTGGGTTAATACGAATAAAGAGCAAAGGAAAGATATATAGCAATATACAAGGCAAACTAATGACTATACAAAATGAACAACAAGGAAGAGATATACGATAGTACCTTAGCTTCATATAGCTATATATATATATATATAGGTCTAAGTACATATTAACATGAGGTCATCTTAATTCATAACCTATATCATCATATTCTTATTTTGAGACCTCATTATAATACTATCATGATTTAGATACTATCATAATTGAGGATTCTAATTCACATGGATAGACAAGAAATAATCGTGCATAATAATGCAATCATAAGCTAGGAAAGCCCAAAGACATAACTCAAATCCCGATACCGGATTAATGACCAATATGTCATAAGCTAGCCATAATAATAATCATAACAATGATAACAACAAAATCAATAAAAGGGTGAATAACCAGCTACTTCGGACTACTAAATACCTAGCCGAGCCTATGCGTACCCCCACCACCCTAGGCTTAGAAGGTTTAATCAACATATAACAACACGATACATATCCCTCACTCATACTATGAAACCGTACCATATCAGCTGATAAATATAGGTGCATACTTATAATAGATAATGCTCATGTAGGAATAAATGCAAAGTATACCAAAAATACCAAACTCATCACTATCCTCATCAGAACCATCATCATCGTAATTAACCTCCGGCCTAATCGGGTATCAATATTATCTTAACAGTATTTTTTAGACTTGAAATGAGTATCAATATCATAAAAATATCCTTCAGCCTTTTCGGGTATCAATATTATATAATATCCTCTGGACTCAAATCGGGTATCAATATCATCATAATATCCTCCATCCTTGCTAGGTATTAATGTCATCACAATATCCTCTGTCCTTGTCAAGTATCAATATATCATCATAACTATCAACTTAAAAATATTGACATATAATTGGTGCACAGATGCAAGCCAATATACTCATAACCGTAAAGATATTTATCTTGTCAATACATTCCAACTACTCGTTAATAGCTAACAAACTCTTGTGATTATTAAACTGCTAATACTCTATTCATCACAAAAACATATTCACCATTTTCTACTATTAATTATTATCAACTAATTATCATATATCTGATCATGATCATTAGCCAACAAATTTCCAATTATCATCTCAATATCTTTTATTAACTAACACTAATCATTAATAACCCTCATTTACCAACTAATCCTCATTATTCAACTAATCCTGAATATTATCTAGTCAACATTATTAACTCGGTATTATCTTTATCTAGGCATCGTTATTAACTAGGCATCATTATCACTAACTTCCTTTATCATCTAGCAATATTAAGAAACATTATCCTTACTTAATAACAAATTGGCATTACAACTTTGTTATTAATAGAAACTAATCATTATCATAGATAAACCCATTTTCATGGCCATGTATCGACTCTAATCATTAACTACCATTGCTTTTCCAACTAATTGCTTAGCTACATTAGTTTTCTTGGCCAACTAATTACTTAACAACTCTAATTGTTAGTTTTCATGACCATCTAATTGCTTAGCTAAAAATTTTCAACTAAGCAAGGTCATTAACTAGTACATTAGATTCTTTCAATCAAGTGCTACTGCTGTCAATTAGGAAGAACAGTCATAAGGTCATATTTTAACTAGAATCAGATCAATTATCGATATAATAATCATGTATATACCAAACCTATGCATGTCCTCGCCAGTATTCAATCAGTGGATAGTAAGCATTATACCACATCTTCATCCATCCCATACTAGAGAGATGTATACAACCATATATATATTCATATTCATGACCTATAAGTGCAATACCCTGAGAAATTTTTCATTGAAATTTTATGCGTAAATATGTTGGGTTCTATCTTCTAGAATGAATTAAAAAATTTTCGTGCGGAATGTCTTAGATTATAACCCACCATTGCATATACTATCGAATAAGATTTTCAACAATATGTGGATCATCCAAAACAGACACCAGAGCGATAAGGTATGAACATTCTGATCGAACTGCGAATAGTAGTGAACAGTAAAACGTGCAGGAAAAAGTACTGAGGCCTGACATATTTTTTCACTAACTTTAAACAATCATAACTCCTTGTACATAATGATCTGGGTGATCTACTATATATCAACGGAAAGATCTACTAGTCCTCTTTCCAATTAAATTAGTTTCATCTAGTTTTCCTATCGGAGCAAAAAGTTATGGTCGATCTACTTCAGCCTATCAAAAGTGAATTTTTGGGTCAACTTCAAACAATCATAACTCCTCATACACAATGATCTGGGTGAGATACTATATATCAACGTAAATACATGAGAGTCCTCTTTCTAATGAAATTGGTTTTATTCAATTTTCATATTGTAGTAAAACATTATGGTTGATCTTGTTCAGACTATCAAAACAGTTCACCAAAGGACAGATTCGATAATTATTTGATTTGTAGGGGCGTTTTGATCATTCCCCCTTACCCAAAATCCGTCCAAACCCTATATTAAAGCCTATTAGAAGTATTATATATTATATTTCATCAAATTTCCTGAAAACGAAAACCCTAAGCTCCTACATCCAACTTCAAGAAACTTCAAAGTTCACCATTAATTCTACAAATTTATTCAAGATTCCAAGTTTCTAGTTCAAGAACTTCAAGAACCTCCAAAGATCACAATTAATTCTGCAAATTTATTCAAGATTTCAAGTTCCTAATTCAAGAACTCCAAGAACCATCATGCAAAGGTACGATTAACATCTCAAAAATGAGTATCGATCTAAAGTTCATCATTCAAGGTATGTGGAATTTTTCAACAAGAACTCTCTTTCGTTCTTGTGCCCAAAAGTAATTTTCTTTACAAAGGCATGATTTTTATTTGATTTTTATGAATTTGAAGCATGAACCCATATCTTATGATGGTTATTATGAAATCTTGATGTTTATGATTTTAAAAGATGAATTTATATGTGTGAAGATATAAAGCATGAATCTTGAACGATATTTATCATGATTTTGATATTTGGATCGTGAATCCCATTTGAAAATTGTGTTTTTTTAGAAAGTGTGTGTTATAAGCACGTTGATGTTGAATATTTGAGATATTTTGAATGATTTGACATTTTGGTCTTAATGGAGTTGTTTTGAACTCGAGTGTGAAAGAAATCCACAACGTGGTTGATTTTGATAGATGGGAAGCATGATGGCTCACGATGTATATTTCTATATTACTGAAATTGTTTTGTTATGGATTGTCTTTAAAATGATCTGAGCTAAGTCCGGGAGAAATCTTTAGCACCAAGTGGGAGGTATAAAGTGACCTTACATCCCTAGAACTACGTACCCCCATAGGAGTGAGCCTCAGACTGATTTTTTATAGTGATCTAATTTGTGTGGATTTGATATTGATAGTCCTACTCTAATGGCAAGGATAGGATGGCTCTCCCCAATGTGGGTTGTACGTTGCACTCCATGTAGCTCACATGGTTTATGTCGGTTATAGGATCTCCCAGTGTGTGTTTAATTTCCTTGTGTCTATGGTGGATGGTGAAGTGATTTGAAAGTGGAATTGTGAAAGTTATTCTTTTGAAAGATTTAAATGATATTTACATTATGAGAATTGATTTTCTTGATGAACTAAAAGTGATTGACAAATTATATAATGACTCATATGAGTTATTGTACTTATTTCATCCTCTCATGATTATGATGATTTTCTTCAGGCTATGTGAGTCTTTCATACATCCTTTATATTTCTTATAAATATTTATGATGATGATATTTATACAACTATATACACCCCCATACACTCGGTTCTTTTCCATGGTATAGACCCTCATCTTCGGATGTGGGCTACATTTTCTCAAAATATAGGTTCAGGTGAGTTCTAGGTTCGACAGTGATTCTTCGGGCACGCTGTTTTACATCCTTTGTTGTGGTGAGTCCTCATGTTCCGAGGACGTGATGTCTGATGTTGGTTTCACGGAATTATTTACATTTGATAACTGAGATGAGTCAGTTGGGACATGTCTCAATGGCTCGCTGGTTTTATTGATTTTCTTAAAGGCTTGTCAGACTAGTATAGATGTTGGGAGTTGACTAATAAGTCTTATTTTGTTATCTTTCTAAATTATTTTATTCTTGGATGATGATTACTCTGTTGATATTTGAGGGTTTCTTATGGAAACCCCGTTGATTTGTGTTAAACTGAATGAAAATGGCTCAAAGGGTTAGCTTGGGGCTACTTATAGCCTCAAGCACCGTGTGATGCTTTGGGACCCATTTTTTGGGGCATTACAATAAGTCATATCATTTGAAATGATAGATACTTCTCGTCTATTGATTCAATATCATAACATGGACCTTGGACCATCAATTTATCCAGAATAATCAGAACATCCTAATCATAGCTTCAAGACCATACACTTATTCGGGACTCATAACAGCAATCATATTCATAAGCTAAAGCATGTATCTAATCATCTCACATATAGGAGACATAATACCAATAAATATATAATTATCTCTCACACAAGAGGCATGTCACATTAAGGAGGAATAATAAGATAGATATTAATTGACTATAGTATATCGTATATCAATAGGTCATACATGATGACATAGAGGAATATCACTTCTTTTAGCAAATTTACATATCCGAGATGAACATCGTCTCTATAGGTCCAACAATCATAAGTAAAGAAAATAGCAACTCTATAGGCCAATAATCATGTCAAAAAAAAATTAGCGTCTCTATAGGCCATATAATGTATCTAGGAGGTATATCATCTCAAAATGGCCAATATCACTTACGCTAGGAGCATCATAATCATAACTAAAAGCCACAATCTGGGAACATCAATAAAAGTTACCATGTTATGAAGTAACCTTATTTTAAGGTGTATGTAACTCCTCGATTTTCTTAACCGAATCGCTACACGGTGCCCATGATCCTGAGGGACCACAATCTAACCCATGACTGATATCTGTACTTGTATACTACAATATATAACGTAATAATGCAGAAAACATGAACAATAGGACATAAGGTTCAACTGCATAGAATACCTAACAAATCATAACATCCATAGGAGGTAATGAATACCCAAAATAAATAAAATCTGAATCAAATCTGAGCTAAATCTGAATGCCTCTAAATACTGTCTGAATAAAGAGTTGAAGGAATATGTGTCCAACAAAATCCGTCTAGAAAAACTAAACTGAATTAATAAATGAAATAAATAATATCGTCCTAGAATAGATGAGGACTCACTACAACTCTGCAACTAGAATTCTACTGCTACTGCTGATCTAGAGCTCGTATTTGTGAACCTATGGAGTAACGTGAAAGAAAGAACCATAGCACAAATGCGTCAGTACAACTGGGAATGCTGAGTATACGAGAAAGATAGGCTAAATGCAAAAGGCTTTACATGCATGAACGATACTAACTGATTGACTGATATGAACGTAAGAGTGCAAACATGCATACATAGTAACTGAGATTGTGATTACATGATATCTAGATATGGACACTAATATATGATCTACTGATATCTAGCATGAAAAATACTAAAATTCTGATAACATAGATGACTGTGTATGGCAGTCTTGAATCTAATGGAACATTTGTATTCCATTCTGTAACTGAATTGACTATATCTAATAGTCCTAATATACTAAAATCTAAAGAACTATTTGAGTTTTTTTACTGAGACTGGGACTAAAACTGTGGGAGGTAGTTGTTTGACCGAGATGCCCCAATAATGTATATAGCTAAGTTAGGGTCCAATCTCTGCCCCAGACTGGAAGGGTGTCAATACCACACCATTGGTAAGGACAGCTGTGAGTGACCCATAGCTGGCAGGTACTCAAAATGAGAATGGTGGTAACCCTAAACTGATGGATTAAGCCACCTCATCAACTTTAATCTTACAGGTTAGGATGTCTCAGCCTACGCTGGCTACCTAGTTCTGGAACACAAGGATGATTACTAAGAATTACACCCTAAACTGGCAGGTGAGTTCCAATCCTTGGGTTCACTCGGTGCTAACTTCTACTCCCATCTAAAGAGATTGGATGTTATTTAACTGACAGTACATAGACTGAGTAACTAACTTCCATTGACTGATGGATTAGTTCTACTATTTGAGAATCAAGTGAGATAATGAGATTTTCGAGGTTTCTTAAGTCACATGCCCAACTGAGTTCTATAGATCATGGATTGACTGGGATTATCGTGATAACATGACATGGCTCTAGGAAACATCTATATCTTTTGGGTACAAGTACCTCCAGGACTCAATGGAAGGAAACTGACACACATGACTGACTTGTCGTAATAGTAGAGTTCACAATTTATCTTATCATGAGTAGGGGATTTCACACTAAGAATAGTTCTCAACATCTTATACATGGAAGGGAAATTCATACAACATGTATATACTAGTATACCTTCAATATCATTGTCAATCCATATCACAACAACAACGCATATCACTTACACGGAATTAATGAGAAATCGTAAAGCATAGAGCATGGACTTGTCATTTAAGCACTATTAAATCATGGGACATGAATTCTATCATCTAGGCATATTATCAAACACTTTGCATGCATTCTTTTAGCTTAAGTGTGTTCATGAACTTCACCATATTAAGCCATATAAGGATCATAGGTTTCAACTAACAAATGCATATACTTCATGAAATCACCTTTAGATATCTTCTTGAAACTTAAACAACAATCATCAACATGTACATGCTCATATCACAACAAAACAATCAGAAAATAATATTTAAAACATGGTTCTTGAGCTCTATGAATGAAATGGATCCATAGATAAACACTACGCATACCGACTCAAGGTTCTTGATGTTTTTGAACTTGAAGGATTTGAAATCCTTTCATTTCTGAATAAGATTGGGTCTTGCTCTTTGAAATTAAAGTTAGAGAGAAACCCTAGTTTTTATTTGTGAAATAATAATGAGAAAAATGGATGAATTCAGACTCATCTGGGTATATATGGCGAGTGGTAAGTTACCAAAATACCCTTATTAAAATGGCCTAGAAATAAACTAAACGTGGCATGTGACGAGCCGACTGATGGTCCATCAAGAACTTGACGGTCCATCATTTCGACCGTCATACGTGGACCAAAAATAGGGTTCACTGGATAAGAGTTGATGGCCTGGATGACGGTCCATAAAAAATCTAACGGTTTGTCAACTCGTCCGTCGATATTTTCCAGAACGTGGCCCTACTGCCTTGGCTGTGATGGTCAAAGTGGCAGTCCGTCACTTGTTTGGCGGTCCGTCAACTTGGACATCGCACATGGGCATTTTGGTCAGTTCTGAGTAAAACATCCACAACTTCCTCGCCTGGTGTCAGATTTGGAAAAAATTGGTATCGTTTAAAAGCTAACTCAATTTACCATATGATAGAACATAGAAATATAAAAAATACAACAGGTACAAAAATAGATTTGTATTTCAAAGCAAGTACTAGCATCTTTGAGATGATTTCTAGCTAGGAATAAGCACGGGTATTACAATATCTCCCCCTTGAGAACATTCATCCTTGAATGAGACTAACTAAGAGGGAAAATAATAAATGAACATGAACTGAACCTGAGTGACTGAGACATGACTTCATGACTGACATGCTAAATATACTGAATTCATGCACATCTGATGCATGGCTAACTAGTACATGAATGCGTGACTGAGTGTTCTGATAAAATGAGTTTCTCAACACAAAAATGCATAGCTAATGCATGATTTTATAACTGAACTGATACATGAATGCATCACAGAGTATGAAATGGTAGTAGATACCACCTTTTTAATGGGAAAATGAATATGAAACAAAATACGCTAAAGGCGAACTATTACCTTAGGCTTGATCTGAATCGGTGGAGAATGAGGTAAGGATACTTGGTACGCATATCTAATTTTGATTCCCAAGTATCTCCCTCGATGGATTGATTTCACCAAAGAACCTTAACTATAGGGATCACTTTGTTCCTCAATCGACGAGTTTGATAGTCTAAGATTTTGACTGGAATCTCTTCATAAGAGAGACTGTTCTGAACATCAATGCTCTAAATAGGGACTACAACTGCTAGGTCACCTACGCACTTCTTGAACAAGGATACATGGAAGACCGGATAAACTGAGGCTAAATCTAAAGGCAATTCGAGCTTATAAGCTACCTTGCCTAAACGACTGAGAATACTGAAGAGACCGATATAGTGGGGAGTGATTTTCCCTTTCTTGTCGAACCTCATCACTCCCTTCATGGGAGAGATCTTGGGATAGACATAGTCATTGACCTCAAACTCGAGATCCTTTGTACGAACATCAGCATAAGATTTCTGTCAGCTATGAGCAGCCCAGAGTATCTCTCTGATCAACTAAACTTTCTCTAAGGCATCGAAAACCAAGTCAGGACCTATGACTGAGGGATCACTAACTTCAAACCAACCAATTGGAGATCTACACCTCCTTCCATAGAGAACTTTGAATGGAGCCATTTTAATACTGGAATGATGCTATTGTTGTATGCAAACTCAATGAAAGGCAAATAGTTATCCCAACTTCCCTTAAAATCAATTGCATATGACCTTAGCATATCTTTAAGATTCTGAATGGTCCTTTCTACTTGACCATCTATCTAAGGATGAAAGGTTGTACTAAGATGGACTTAGGTACCAAGACCCTTTTGGAACACTATCCAGAAGTGAGAGGTGAACTGGGTACCTCTGTCTGAAATAATAGATAATGGAACACAGTGTAATTTGACCAACTCCCTGATATACAGTTTTGCGTAATCCTCAGCTGAATAAAAGGTACGAACTAGAAGGAAATGAGCTTACTTGGTCATCTTATCTACAATAACCCAAACTGAATCGTCTTGATGATGAGTTGGCGGCAAACCTGTCACAAAGTTCATGTACACTTCTTCCCACTTCCAAGTAGGAATGGTGAACTCCTGCATAGGTCCACTAGGCTTCTGATGCTCTATCTTAACTTTTTGACAGGTAGAGCACTTAGCCACGAACTCTACAATATCTCTCTTCATCCCATTCCATCAGTAGATTTCCCGCAGGTCGCGGTACATCTTACTGTCCCCTTGATGAATAGAGTATCGTACACCATGCATTTATGCAAGAATCTACTACTTTAAGTCATCTACACCTAGAATGCACAGACGACCCTGACAACGAAGAACCCCATCTCCCCCTTGGGAGAAAACCTCTACTCTCTGATTCTGAACTGACTTTTTTAGCTTGACAAGGCTAGGATCCCTGTCTTGCTTATCTTTCACCTCAGAAACTAGAGATGACTCTGAACTACTCTGAACACATACACCACCCTTTGAATAATTGACTAAGAGAACACCTAGTCTGGTGAACTAATGGATTTCCTGAGCTATATTTTTCTTGTTGTCCTCGATGTGAGAAACACTACCTATAGAGAGTCTACTAAGAGCGTCGGCCACAACGTTGTCCCTGCCCGGATGGTAAAGGACACTCATGTCATAATCTTTCACAATCTCTAACTACCTTCTTTGATGAAGATTGAGATCTTTCTGATAAAAGACATACTGAAGACTCTTATGATTCGTGAAGAAATCTACATGAACTCCATATTGATAATGCCTCAAATATTTAAGGCGAATACTACGACTGCTAACTCAAGATCATGAGTAGGATAATTCTTCCCATGGGGCTTTAACTGTATGGAGGCGTAGGCTATGACCTTACTATGCTACATGAGTACACAACCTAAACCCACTCTGGATGCATCACAAACCTCTGGAAGAGCCAGAACTGGAGCTAAGGTGATTCGAGTCTTTAACACTTGAAAACTCTTATCACAAAGATCTGACCACTAAAACTTAACCTTCTTCTGAGTCAATCTGGAAATGGGGGATGCAATAGAAGAAAATCCCACGACAAAACATCTGTAATAGCCAGCTAATTCCAAGAAACTCCTGATATCTGATGAAGAGATGGGGTGGGGCCAGTTTCTTATCACTTCAGTCTTCTGAGGATCTACTCTAATGCCATCACCATAAATAATATGGCCAAGGAACGCTACTGATTTTAGCTAAAACTCGTGCTTACTGAATTTGGTGAATAGTTGGTGATCTCTGAGAGTCCGAAGAACAATCCTAAGATGGTCTGAATTATCATGCTCTGTACGGGAATAGACCAAGATATCTTTTATGAATACTATGACGAACATGTCCAAGTACTGCTTGAACAAATGGTTTATCAAATCCAGGAAAGTTGATGGGCATTGGTAAGACTAAAAGACATAACTAGAAACTAGAAGTGACCATACCGAGTATGGAAAACTATCTTCGGGATGTCACATTCTCTAACTCTGAGCTGATGATAGCCTAATCTGAGGTCTATTTTAGAGAAATAATTGGCTCCCTAAAGTTGGTAAAACAAGTAATCTATTCTGGAAAGAGGATACTTGTTCTTGATCGTAACTTTGTTGAGATGATGGTAGTCAATACACATCCTGAGAGAACCATCTTTATTGCGCATGAATAAGACTGGTAGACCCCATGGGGATACACTAGGCTTGATAAATTCCTTATGCAAGAGATCCTTCAAATAATCTTTCAGTTCCTTGAGTTCTTCTGGTGCCATTCTGTATGGTGGAATAGAAATAGGTTGAGTATCTGGAATATGGTCAATGCCAAAGTCTATTTCCCTTTTGGGAGGAATTCCTGGAAGATCTTTGGGAAACACATCTGAATACTCATTTACAACTGGGACTGATTCAAGACTAGGAGATTCAGAACTAAAATCTTTAATATGCACGAGATGATACACCCACCCCTTAGAAATTATTTTTCTTGCTCGAAGGTAGGAAATAAGTTGACCCCTGAAAGATGAAGTACTTCCCTTCCACTATAGGATGGGATCATTCGGGAACTAAAACTGAACTTACCCTTGTTCTGCAGCCGACTGTGGCATAGCATTAATGAAGCCAATCCATGCTGAGAATGATAACAAAATTAGTCATCTCTAACTCGACTAAATCTACTAACGTGACTTTCTGAAATATCATAATCGGGTAGTTTCGATATACCCGCCGAGCTATGATGGTTTTACCTACTGGGTTAGAGACTGAAAAGAGCTCTGCTAAAATTTTAGGACTGATTCTGAAATCGCCTGCTATATAAGGAATAACAAAAGACAAGGGTGCACCTGGATATATCAAAGCATAAATAAGAACATGGAAAATCTGTAATGTACCAGTAACGACATCAGGAGAATTTTCCTGATCCTGTCGGGTCTGAAGAGAATAGAGTCTATTTAGGCGT
Organism: Capsicum baccatum var. pendulum; assembly: GCA_030864225.1. Taxonomy (NCBI): domain Eukaryota; kingdom Viridiplantae; phylum Streptophyta; class Magnoliopsida; order Solanales; family Solanaceae; genus Capsicum; species Capsicum baccatum. Next base: position 139,120,925 of record CM061555.1, read on the forward strand.
TGCCCACTTGTAGCATTGGAAGCAACACTCTGCTGATTTGGGCGATCGGACTGGGCTGTTGAGCGATTCTGCTAACCCTGTAGACCTGACTATGGACACTCTCTAATCCTATGGCCTAGCTTGCAACAACCGAAACAAACATCACTACCAGCTCTACAGGTACCCTTGTGATTCTTGCCACAAGTCTGACACAGGGGATTAGTTCGTGCACTGCTGACACTGCCCTGAGACTTAGATCTTGGTTCTCAATCTTTATTGTCGTCTCTAAATTTTGGCACTGGGGCACTAGTGGAGGAAGGGGCTGTAATTGGTGTCTTAGGACAAAACTGCGAACGGTTTCCTTCTTCTGATTTTGGTTGAGCAAAATTAAAACTGCCTGACCTTGTTCTTTTTTTCTACTTATCCCTAGTCCTTATCTTCTACTCCTCTATTTGTTGAGCATGAGTCATGAGCCTGGCTAAAGTCATATCTCTATTCAGCATCGCAGACCTTCACTCGTTTACCCCGCTATCATTCATCCCTGACACAAACTTGATCATCTTAGCCCTATTATCTGCAACCACATGAGGGGTATATCTGGCTAGCTGAGTAAATCTCAGAGAATACTCCTTAACCATCATATTTCCCTACCTAAGATTGATGAACTCTAGAACTTTTTCCTCCCTCATCTCTTGGGGAAAGAATCTATCAAAGAAAGTCATGACAAATTCCTCCCACTCTATAGGACCTACATCATCTAACCTCTCAAACTTTCACTATTTGTACCAAGTGTGAGCAACGTCCTGAAACTGTTAAGCCGCTAACTCGGCACTCTGACAAAAAGTAACTCCCATGACATCTATGATCTTTTGGACTTGGTCAATAAATTCCTGAGGGTCTTCATCAGACTTAGACCCAAAGAAAGATAGAGGGTTCATTCGGGTGAAGTCTCGAATCCTAGCTGTGGTTGAGTTGGCAACTGGATTGACCGAAATAACTGGTGTCCTTTCATTTTAGGCAGCCACAGACTGAGCAAATATTGTGAATGCAGCCCTAAACTCTGCATGAGAAACATATTCGCCCAAAGGATCTTCAGGCTGAGGAGCTGGCTGGTTTCTTCTCTTTGGATGCATTTTCTTAAATAAGAGAAGAAAGGATTAGACAGAGAGTTTAACTTGAGATATGATCACTAGAACAATATGAATACCGAAAGAAGGCAAACTGTTCCTAAAACATCTTATAGACTCTTGCACATAAATGTGGCGTGCAACACACTCATGCACAAGACTCTGCTAGATGTGGCTTTCAGACTTCCTAGGACTCTATTGAACCTTAGGCTCTGATATCAAGTTTGTAACGCCCTAGTTTTCTGAACTTGATCGCTACACAATGCCCTTGATCTCGAGGGACCACAAGCTAACCCATGACTAATATATGTACCTACATACTGCAATATATGACATAATAATGTGAAAAACATGAACAATAGGCCATAAGGTTCAACAGCATAGAATACCTGACAAATCATAATATCCATATGGGGTAACGAATAACCAAAACAACTGAAATCTGAATCAAATCTGAGCTAAATCTAAAAGTCTCTAAATACTGTTTGAATAAGGAGTTGAAGGAACATGTCTCCAACTAACTCCGTTTAGCAAAACTAAACTGAATTAATAAATGAAATAAATAATATCATCCTCGAATGGATGAGGTCACTCTGCACCTCTGCAATAGGAATGCTACTGCAACTGCTGATCTAGAACTCGTATCTGTGAACCTATGGTATAACATGAAAAAAAGAACCATAGTGCAAATGCGTCAGTACAACTGGAGTACTAAGTATACAAGTAAGGTAGGGTAAGTACAAAAGGGTTTACATGCATGAACGATGCTAACTGACTGAATTATATGAATGTAAGAGTGCAAACATGCATACGTAGTAACTGAGATCGTGATTACGTGATGTCTAGGATGACAAATACTAAAATTCTGATAACATAGATGACTGTGTATGGAAGTGTTGAATGTAATAGAACTATCTGTGTTCCATTCTATAACTGAATAGATTATATCTGACAAACCTGATATACGAAAATTGAAGAACTATCTGAGTTCTTTTACTGAGACTAAGACTGAAACTGTAGGTGGTAGTTATTTGACTGACATGCCTCAATAACTCATTTATCTAAATTGGGATCCAATGTCCGCCACAACTGGAAGGGTGTCAATACCGCGCCACTAGTAAGGACAGTTGTGAGTGACCCTTAGCTGGCAGGTACTCAAAATGAGAATGGTGGGATCCCTAAACTAATGGATTAAGCCACCTCATCAACCCTAATTTGACAGGTTAGGATGTCTCCATCTACGCTGGCTATGTAGTTCTGGAACACAAGGATGATTACTAAGAATCACACCCTAAACTGGAAGGTGAATTTGAATCCTTGGGTTCACTCGGTGCCAACATCTACTCCCATCTGAAGAGACTGAATATTATTTAACTGGTGTTACATGGACTGAGTAACTGACTTCCTTTGACTGACAGATTAGTGCTACTATTTGAGAATCAAGTGAGATAATTAGATATCTGAGGTTTCCTGAGTCACATGCCCGACTGAGTTCTATAGATCATGGCTTGACTGAGATTATCGTGATAACATGACATGGCTATAGGCACATATCTATATCTTACAAGTACCCCTAGGACTCAATGGAAGGAAACTGACACACATGACTGACTTGATCGTAAGAGTATTGTCCATAATTTAACATATCATGAGTAGGGGATTTAACAGTAAGCATAGTTCTCAACATCTTATACATGGAAGGGAAATTCATACAACATGTATATACTTGCATAGATCCAATATCACGGTCAATCCATTTCACAACAACGATGTATATCACTCACATGGAATTCATGGGAAATCGTAAAGCATAGAGCATGGACTTGCCATTTAAGCACTATTGAATCATGGGACATGAATTCTCTCATCTAGTCATATTATCAAACACTTTACATGCATTCTTTTAGCTCAAGTGTGTTCAGGAATTTCACCATATTAAGCCACATAAGGATCATAGGTTTCAACTAACAAACACATATACTTCATGAAATCACCTTTAGATATCATCTTGAAACTTAAACAACAAACATCAACATGTACATGCTCATATCACAACAAGATAATCACAAAATAATATTTAAAACATGTTTCTTGAGCTCTATGAATGAAATAGATCCATAGATGAACACTATGCATACCTGACTCAAGGTTCTTGATTTTTTTGAACTTGAAAGATTTGAAATCCTTTGATTTTTGAAGAAGATTGGGTATTGTTCCTTGAGATTAAAGTTAGAGAGAAACCATTGTTTTTGTTTGTGAAATAATTATGAGCAAAATGGCTGAATTCGGACTTATCTGGGTATATAAAAATGAGTGGTAAGTGACCAAAATACCCTTGTTAAAATGCCCTGGAAGTAAATTGAACATGGTGTGTGATGACCCAACTGATGGTCCGTCAAGAACTTGATGGTCCGTCTTTTCGACCATTATACGTGGACCAAAAATGAGGTTCACTGTATAAGAGTTGGCGGCCTGGATGATGGTCCGTCAAAAATCTAACGATTTGTCAACTCATCCGTCAATCCTTATCCAGAACGTCGCCCTACTGCCTTGGCTGTGATAGTCAAAGTGGCGATTTGTCACTTGTTTGGCGGTCCATCAACTTGGACGTCGCACCTGGGCGTTTAGGTCAGTTCTGAGTAAAACATCCATAACTTCCTCGTTTTGTGTCAGATTTGGACAAAATTGGTATCGTTAGAAAGCTAACTCAATTTCCCTCATGATAGAAAGTAGAAATCTCAAAAATACCACAGGTTAAAAAAAATATATTTGTATTTCAAAGCAAATACTAGCATCCTTGTGATGATTTCTAGCTAGGAATAAGCATGGGTATTACAGTTTACTAGCCTCATCTATGTATAACATCCACAACTAAGTCCACCAGACTTAACAAAAGCTTAGGCCAAAATTGGCTGAACAATCCCACTTCTAATCCACAATTTCCTTAATTAGGCATACTATGTTCCAGACTAGTCTATGGTATCTAGTTCGTCTTCTAGATATCGAGTACGCCATCTTCAAGCCTAATATAGCAACTTTGACTAAAAATAAGGGTACTCAAGTCCACTCTACCCAACTTATGGTTTCAAGATTACCACACTAGCCCAATAAGGCTAAATACACAAATCATGCTCCAAAAGCTAAAACCATATTCCAAACATAGCATTATATCATATCTATTCTATAACTAATCTAAACTAAAGAGAAAAGTCAATAGGTTACAAAAGGGTTATAAACATGTCATTTTACGGGTCAAAAACACTCAACCAATACCCAAACATCAACAATCAAGGCCAATCTATCCTACTCATAATCAAGCCTAACATTCATATTCACACGCAATATATATCACACATCATCTATGAAGAATAGTTAATAGAAGCCAACCTAAAGGCCAAACCGCAAAACTTGATGTCATGCACCACATGTTCCTCTTTACTTTACAATTCTCAAAACGCCATCTCACTATAAGAACCATAATATACTCATCAATATAAGTCTAATGTTAACTATATTTCAATAGTGAGCTTCGGGTCAAGAAATGACGTTGTAATGACTTGATTTTTCTGGAACCGAAACATCACATGGTGCTAATGATCCTAGAGGACCAAAAGCTAACCCTCTACTGATATCTATACCTAAGCACTGCATAATATCTGTAATAAATATGAAAAACTGGCAAAACTAGCCATAAGGTTCAAAACGTCTAGAATACTCAAAACTGAAAACTAAATACTAATACATTTGTTTTTTGAAAAGCGTCTAAACTGTCTGAACTGTGGAGTTGATGGGACATGTCCCTAACTAACTCCATCTACTGAAAATAAACTTAATCTAATAAGATAATAAAATAAGGATCATCCTCGAATAAACACGGCTCACTACTACGTATATTGCTGCTGATTGGGACTGAGCTGCTGGGATACTCTGGATCTCGTGCCTCTGAACCTATGGTGTCAAATAAAACACCATAGCATAAATGCATCAGCGCGGGAATGTACTTAGTATGAAGATGAGGTAAACCTAAATCTAAGGGCTTATGCATGAACAATTACTTAACTAAATAATCATAAGAATACTCAATGGGGACATATGCATGAATGCACAAACCATAACTAAGAACATCGCAACTCAAAATACTGAAACATCGATACTGCTTTACTAATATCTGAACTCACTACTAACACTGAGATACTAAACAACTAAATCTACTAATATAGAAAACTGAGTACTGAAGTTGAGATCAGTCCCATCTAGTGAGTGATCTCGGAAACTGATGATACTGAAGTTGATTAATTGAATCTACTCATATCAATGACTGACAGCTGAGCTTACTAATCTTGACTGTCTAAATATAAAATCAAACCTCTCCAACAGATGATCCCTAAATCTACTATCAATGATAAGAAAAGATTATGTCTAAGATCAAACCTATCTAGCAGAAGATCTATGAATCTGATAATGAGAATACTCAACTAAATCTAAGACTAAGATCGAGCCTATCTAACGAGTGATCTCTGGATCTGATAATGAGATTACTCAACTGAATCTGAGACTGATATCAAGCCTATCTAGCGGGTGATCTTTGAATCTGATAATGAGATTACTTAATTGAATCTGAGACTAAGATGAAGCCTATCTAACGGGTGATCTCTAGATCTAATAGTACTGATACTGAATATCTTTATGTGAGACCATGCCTATCTAGTGGGTGGTCCATGAATTAATGAAACTATCTGAGTTCCTTACTGAGATAGGTGATCGTATCTGACAGTCCTAATTTTTGAGTTATACTCTAAAGACAGAACGTGAAACTATAATTGTGGGAGTTCTCGCTTAACCGACAAGCCCCGAATCTGAACTAGTAGGATCCAACCTGTAACCCCAGCTAGAAAGGTTTCAATATCGTGCCACAGTTAAAGACCTCTACTCTAGTCAAGCCTCTCTAATGGGTAATCCTCACAGGAAGCCAAGCCTAAAAAAGTATAATAGTCAAGCCTTATTCTAACGGGTGATTCCTGCTACTGTGCTGGCTATGCAGTTCAGTAGTTTAAGGATTTCTTCTAATGACTCTGCCTCTCTAAGGGCGAGCAGCCATCCCTACACTCATCCGGTGCTAGCTCCTACTCCCAACTGAAAGACTCTAAACTAATTCTTAACTGAACTTAAAGTGAGTTGAATGTGTTACTGATCCTTTTTCTTTAATGATCTGACTGAGTTACGATGAATTCACTTGGTTCCATATCTGACTGAATAATACTGAATCTCATTTCTGACTGCATGATACTGAGTTCCGAATTTAACACTTGAATACTACTAGATCAGAGTTGAGTACTGAACTGAGGCTAGAATACTAGTGATACCGAGATTACTGAGATTTCTTAAGTTCAGTATCTGTCTGAGAGTACAGAGTTCTATAACTCACTGAGTTTTGAGAATCGTGGCTTAACCGAGATTATCAAGGAAACTGACACGGGCTATAGACTGCAGCTAATTTATCGGGTATAAATACCCCCAAGACTCGATAACATAAAAGTAAAACATAACTATTCTTGAATAATCAAGACCGTGGACATTCATTCACCATCACAATCACTAAAGCATCTCTTCAAGTATTTAGAAATCATAAACATATGATAGTATAGGGAGACATGCTATTGGCTCATACTCCATTCAACAAGGTCTTACATCAAACACTCAGCATGTATTTAATTCTTAGCATGTATCGAAGAGTACATAATTGGGGAATTTCATGCTATCATATCACTATTTATTCAGTAAGGCTTTTCAAGAAACACTTGGCATGCATGGGTTTGCACACAATTGGGGTTTTCTAGTCCACGTGCTATAATGGCTCTAATTCTTTCACATAAGCATTTTATCAAACATATGGGGAGAATGCTTTGGTTATTCACAATTTCTACACTTAATTGACATAAACACATCACCTAACATGCAACTTGAAGAGGGTTAATCAGGAACATCACTTGAATATCATATACTAGGATCAAAGCTTGACTTTGTAAACAAAACATGAATTAAAACTCCATAATAACATGAACTTCAATTTTAATTCACATGAATCACGAAAACTCATAAATATAACATCTTTGAATTAAGAAAAGAATTCTCGAGCTTCTTGGTTGGAAGGAACCAAAAAATCAACATTTGCATACCTTGTTATATGATTCTCGGAATATTTACGGAGGAATCTTGATAACTTGGGTCTTGGATTAGAAACCCTAGGTCTTGTTCATGATTTCTTGAGAGAGAAAATATTTTGATTTGGGAAAAAGATTGATGAATAAAGAAGTATTTTCATTATTTACGGTATAGATCCCTTATATAGACTGGTTTGGGGCTTTAGGAAATTACCAATTGTCCCTTGAAATATAAAAATGGAATCTAAAAATCCCGATTTCACATGCTGGAGCGACACGGTGGAATCACGCCAGCTCACTGAAAACTGGAAAATTGGGAAATTGGTTGGTGGTGCGACACGGTGGAATCACGTTGCCAGCTTGGTTGCGAACTGGAAAGGCACTGCGACGCAGTGAAATCGTGTTGGTGCACTACAAATTGACAACTCTGAAACTAAGCCTTGGCGCGCTGCGCCATAATCATGGAGGCTCACTGGATTTTGACGATTTCCATTTTGGCTGGCTCCGCGACGCGCTAAAGTACTAGGTGGTACACTGTCTTACTAAAATGGTTCTAACTTTTCGCCCGAGTGTCGGATTTTGGCGAATTTGGTATCGATGGAGAGCTTATTCAATGCTCTACATGACAAAAAGTTGATATTAGGGAAATTCTACAAGGTTCAAAATACCTCTCACTTGGGAAGACACGCTCTAAGGCTCAGACTATAAGAGAATTTTGCGGGGTCTTACAGACACCAAAACCCCAAGTGGGTCCCATATATAAAAAAATACATGGAAGTCAACTTAACTTTAATACCACAATACATACTTGAAATTTATCTAATACGGTTAACCAACAAGGAACACAGTCAGCCTCACCACGCTATGGGAAAGAAATTCTCAAATCAGGTTATAACTACTCAATCCACCAAATAATATCCTAAGAAAATAAAAGTCTAACTAGACAACACTAGTCTATACAACTACCCAGTGAAAATCAAATTCATCATGTAACAATCATCAAGTACTAATATTAAGTAATATCAAAACTTCACACAGTTGTAGCAATAGCAACAACAATATCAATATCAACATATTGAACAAGTGGTACCAAAATGAATATCAATATCATGTAACACTCAATGTACACAATAGGGCTAATGTGCTAAGATAAATGGTACTCAAACCCAAAAGCACACCCATAGGGGAAAACACCAATATAGATCTACTCCATCCACTACTAAAAGAAATAAACCAAGGAGTAGTAACATAATTATGGATCCAATAATAAGGCACATAATAATCGATATTAATTCATCAAGGCATATAATCATCAATGGGGATAAAAACCCCGATCACATAATAAGAGATAATGCAGGAAATAAAAGCACATCAATCATGGTGACATTCACAGTCATATGCCTAAATGGCATAAGAAAATAAATCTTAACAGGTTTAAATAAGATCGACTGACTAATCATCAATTGAGGTGACAAATGCATCATCTCTTACTGGAGGTGTCACTATATCACAAACTGATCTTACTAAGCTGAATGAATGGAATCTCATCTCAGGGACACTCCCAATACTAGTAGTCGGTGTCTCTACAGTCATAACAATTCCTGAAGCATCAATATGGAGAGAACATAAACTTAGCCCAAATGGCTAGATAACTGACTCTATGAAAAATATGCAAAATTATGTCCAACCTTCCAAAATCACAGCCTGTCTTAGGAATTCTAGGCTAGAGGGGAATATATGCTAACTCTAGCTCATCACCTATCTCATACCAGGGGCATTCTATAAACTAGTATCCCATCATAACACAACCAAACCAAAGTCCTGGAATATTTTGAGATACAGTCCTCATAGTCCAGAATAATCTCCATGGCCTAAAGAACCATACCATACTCCACAAGTCTAATAGGGACTCTACCCAAATACTTTTGGCTTTCACTAGAGATCATCAACATCCCTCTCTAACTCTTTAGTCTGATATTGTGATGAAATTCTGGAAACGCGTGTTTGAGTTTTTCTACATCTGTCAAAAATCTTACATAACCCATTAGGGATAGAATAGAGTCAAAGAATGTCTTCATGGTTCATATGAATAAGGACACACAATACAAAGTCATGAAGTGAATTTCCTAAAATATCACTATAGCCTCCCTAAAATAGGTTACGGACGTCTCCCGCACTGATTCACAGGACTCTACTAACACTTAGCTCTTGCACTAATACACCAATGAAACCTAGTCTCTGATACTAATTTATCATGAATAAATTTCCTCAGGTCATGATAGCGCCGACCATTACCCACAAGTAGGAAAGTCAACCCATAGTCCGAAACGGCTTGTAAAGGATGACTCAATAATATAAGAAAAAAAGGCAAAATATATGTAATAAAGATCAATACATAAAAGAATCCCAATACCTGGTAGTATCAGTACGAGAGCTTCTAATATAAAATGAGTACAAAGGTGAAATATCAAGAGAAATACAATGGTACAACTTATCTTTGAATACAACTTAGAGACTAGTCTAATACATAAGAGAGATAAGTAATACGCCAAATGTTATGAGCTCACTCTAAGTGTCTGTACTAGGGTTATTCCGTGCGATACACATATCAATAGTGATAACCTATATTGTGATCTGCAGGCTGCTGAAGTTTAGTATGAGTACCAAACGAATGGTAGTCAGTAGGCTACTGCTAACTAAGCTCCAAAGATAAAGCAGATATACACAGCATATAAACAGAATGGAAACTATACCCAAGAGTCTAGAAATCATATACAATTCAATGAGAATAATAAGGGATAACTAACATATTTATGTCAAAGAGTCTAACATAGTAAAACTAAGGAAGTAACATGGTAAACTATCCTATTCTAGATACATTAAATATACATCAATGCTAAAGCATACATTCTGAGTCAATATACGAATAAAGAGTGAAAGAATGATATATAGTAATATACAAGGCAAAGTAACGACTATACAAAAAAAAACAAGGAAGGGATATACGGTAGGTCCATAGCTTCATATAGCAAGAGAGATATATAGAGGTATAAGTACATATTAACACGAAGTCATCTTAAGGCATAACCTATATCGTCATATTCTCATTCTAAGTCCTCATATAATACTATTATGATTTAAATACTATCATAATTGAGGATTCTAGTCCACATGGATAGACATAAAATAATCATGTATAATAATGCAATCATAAGATAGGAGAGGCCAAAGAAATACCTCAAATCCCAATACCGGATCATTGACCAATCTATCATAATCTAGCCATAATAATGATCATAACAATGATAACAACAATATCAATAACAGGGTGAATAACCAGCTACTCCGGACAACCAAATACCTAGACGATCTTATGTATAACCCCACTGCCCCAAGCTCGGAAGTTTTAATAAAGATACAATAATATAAGACATATCCTTCACACATATCTATGACACCGTCCCATACCAGCTGATAAATATAGGTGAATACTAGTGATAGGCGATACCTATGCTGGAATGAATGTAAAGTATACCAACAATATCATAACTCATCGTGACTGTCCTCATCAGGACCATCATCATCTTCATCAACCTCCTGCCGCATCGGGTATCAATATTATCTCAATGGTATCCTTCTAAATTGAACCAAGCATCAATATCATTAAACTATCCTCTGGTCTTTTCGGGTATCAATATCATTTCATAGTATCCTCCAGACTTGAACCGGGTACCAATATCATAATAATATCCTCCGACCTTGCTGGGTATCAATATGTCATCACAATATCCTTTGTCTATGTCGGGTATCAATATATCATCACAACTATTAACACATAAATATAGGCATATAATAGGTGCACAGATGCAAGCCGATATACTCATTACCATAAAGATATCTATCTTGTCAATACATCCCAACTACTTATTATTAGCTAACCAACACTTATGATTATTAAACTACTAATTTGCTATTTGTCACAAGACCATATTCACAATTTATCCACTATTAATTATTATCAACTAATTATCATATATTTGATAATCATCATTAGTAAATAAATTACCAATTATCATCAAACCATCTTTTATTAACTAACACCAATCATTAACTAACTCTCGTTTACCAACAAATCCTCTTTACTCAACTAATCCTTATTATTATCTAGTCAACATTATTAACTCGATATTATCTTTATCTAGGGATCTTTATTAACTAGGAATTATTATAACTAACTTCCTTTATAATCTAGAAATATTAAGACACATTATCCTTACTTAACAACAAATCAGCATCACATCTTTGTTATTAATAGCTACTAATCATTATCATAGATAAACCTATTTTCATGACCACGTATCGACTCTAATCATTAGCTACCATTTTTCAACCAAACAAGGTTCATTTATTAGTACATTAGATTTCTAGCCATCAAGTACTATGGCCCTCAATAAGGAAGAACAGTGTTAAGGTCGTATTTTAGCTAGAACCACATCAATTACCAATATAATATTCATAAATGTACGAAATCTATGCATGACATCACCAGTATTCAATCAGTGTATAGTAAGTATCATATCGCATCTTCCTCTATCCCATACCATAGAGATACGTATATAACAATATCCATATTCATATTCATGAACTATAGTCACGTCATTTAAAATGATAGACATTTCTCAGCTATTGAGTCAATATCATAACATGGCCCTTGGCCCATTAATTTATTTGGAATAATCACAACATCATAATCACAGCCTTAGGTCCTTACACATATACAAAACTCATATCAGTATTCATATTCATAAGCTATAGCATATCTCTAATTATCTCATATATAGGAGACATCTCACATATAGGAGGCATAATATCAATAAGTATGTAATCATCTCTCACAAAAGAGGCATTTCACAAAAGGAGGAATAATATAGATAGACATGTAATGGTCTATAGTATACCATATATCGATAAGTCATACATTATGACATAGAGGAATATCACTTCTCTAGGCATATTTACATAACCGAGAGGAACATCGTATCTATAGGTCCAACAATCATGACTAAAGAAATAGAAACTTTATAGGCCAATCATCAAGTCTAAGAGGAAATAGTGTCTGTATAGGCCACATGACATATCTAGGAGGAATATCATCTCCAAATTCCTAATATCACTTTTGCAAGGAGCATCATAACCATAACTAAAGACCATAATTTGGGAACATCAATACAAGTTAACATGTCACGAAGTAACCTTATTCAAAGGTTTACTAGCCTCATCTATGTCTAACATCTACAACTACGTCCATAAGACTTAACATAAGCTTAGGCCAATTTCCATAATTTGGCATACTATGCCCCAGACTAGACTAAGGTATCTAGTTCATCTTATAGATGTTGAGTAAGCCATATTAAAGCCTAAGATAGCACCTTTGACTAGAAATAAGGGTACTCAAGTTAACTTTACCCAACTTATGGTATCAAGACTACCACACTAGCCCAATAAGGCTAAATATAAAAATCATGCTTCAAAAGCTAAAACCATATTCCAAACACAGCATTATATCATATCCATTCTATCTTCTAAACTAAAGAGAAAAGGCAATAGGATACAAAAGGGTTATAGATGTGCCACTTTATAGGTCTAAAATCCTCATCTAATCCCCAAACATCAACAATCAAGTCCAAGCTATCCTACTCAAAATCAAGCCTAACATCCATATTCATATGCAATCTATATCACACATCATCTATGAAGAAAAATAGATAGAAGCCTACACCAAGGACAACCTTCAAAACCTCACTTCATGTACCATATGCTAGTCTTTATTTTACAATCCTCAAAATGCCATCACATTATCAAAACCATAATCTACTCATCAATACGAGTCTAATGATACCCATATTGCACTATTCTACTTTGGGTCCAAAAATGACACCAAAACTCCAAGTGGGTCACACATGAGTTTCTGAGGCCAACCAATGTTTACACAACAACAAGGAATCAAAACCCTCAAGAAATGAGTGAAAATTAAGCATACTTTGGGCAAAAATCAAGCCCTAAGCTAAATTGGGATTATGGGTACAAACTAGGAAATTTAAGCATGAAATCAAGGAATTCTTACATTAAATTTAAAGATAATCGCGATACAAGATGATGGTCAAGATCCCAAGTCACCCCCCATGACCAATTTTGACTTAATACACTCATTTTAGGGTTCCTAGGTCTAAATAGTAAAGGGGTAATGCCCCAAACTTATCTTGGGGCCTTTATATAGCCCCTACAGGTACTCAGGGGAAACAATTGTGGTCCTATAGGCTGCAATCACACTCTTGCAATCACACACTTTTGGCCGTTGTCGCGATTGCACTAGATGACAGCAAATTAAAAAATAAGTTTTTGACCCTCAAAACTCATACGGAATCCAAATAACATGATCTAATGGTGAATTTTGAGTATAAACCACATTTCAAATCCATTGGAATTATTAAGACTTTCATAGGAGATCTTTTAGGCAAAAAGTGGGGGCCACACCTATAGTTTCATTACTTTTCATAAAATCCGCCCAATAGATCGAAATGAGTCTAGGAGCCTTAGTGATAACCAAAAGACTATCAAACACAAAATTAAGCACTAGAAGGAAAAAATAAGAAAACATACAAAAGGAAAAACAACACATATAGAAGAAAGGAGATGAATTAGAGATGCATAAAGTAAAGATAGTAGAGAGACCCTCACTTCTACCAATGAATAACACTATCAAACCTTTAAACACACATCACCAATCTAAGATCAAACGACTCTCTTAGGTGACCCAAAGGACTCACACTTCCTCAAGAACACCTTTCTTGCCAAATATCTAATACAAGTGAAATCTTCTTTCAATTGCATTCAATATTCAATTTTGATTTTCCATCTTTTAAGGAGAAGAGAAAGACTACAATCTATCACTAAGATTACAATCTAAAAATACACTCAATTTATTATGTCAAAAACTAAGGAAAATAAGAGCTAAGGTGTCTATTTATACTATTACATAATAAAAGATTTAATTTCCCTTAATGAAACTCCCTAAAGAGTCGCCTCTTGAGTGTAGCTTTAGAGTGCAAAATGTCTTCAATGCCCTTCACTTGAGGTGCCTATGGAGTGTATAAGTCCTTCTCTTTCATCTCTTGAATAAGTCTTCAAATACTCCAAAAAGTTTTCAATTTCTTGCTAATTCCAAAGCCTTGACCCTTAGATAATACCTTGTGCTCTTGGTGCTCCTTGTGCTTGTTTCATCCTCTCCATCTTGAAGGAATTTGTCCTCAAATTCAGATCTTCCAAAACCAAAAAGAGAGTAAAAAACACATAATCCTCTTGAGAGGAGGGTTAGTATTAGTACCACACTCATACATCAACCCATGATTATTCACATTTGACATACACCCACATATCCTTGGTATTTGGCATAAAAAGCTTAGCATAAAGGATACTAAACACATGAATAGCATCAATATAAAAAATAAGTGAGCATGACCTAAAACTATAACTTTCACCTCTCAAGAGTATTCCAGAGTCATAGGGAAATAGTAAGCAAGGGTCTAGGCCGTGGTTAAGCATCCCTTACACTAGATTATCATGCCAAGGAGGTACATACTTGACATAAAACCAGCAATCCCTTGTTTTTTCCATGAAACAATTAGTATATGCATCAAAAAGTATAGGGCTAAGGTAAACATCAAGAGAAAATAAGCACAAGCCAAAACAATCCCTTCCCCACCTCACAAGTACACTGGGATCAAATGGATGAAGTGGCCAAGGGAATAATCCAAAGAAACTCATTCCATTTACTAGGGTATCACACTACCTAAAGCATTTGTTCTTAAGGGAAGACTAGCACACAAGGATAAGGACCTACGGCTTAGTAGGCCTCCCTTAACAACATACATTTCATCATTCGCAATCTCTCCATACACATGTTCACCAAGAACACAAATAATAGCAAGGTTCTTACAACACAAGAAGTTCAAGGGACCATTTTCATTATCAAGATCAACATTATAAACATCAATACTAACTTATGGTTTTTCAATTCCACAATTCCCATATTCAAGTAGTAAACTAGTTTTAAGAGCAAGTTGATCATTATTCACAACAAAAGAGTTACTAAGGAAGGAGGTATGCATTCATAAACCCAAAACCACTTCACTAGACACTAAATCACAACATTTTGAGTTTAAATAAGTGTTGAGAGTAACAAAGTCACCTCGAGTAAGGCTTGGGCAGTCCACTTTTTTGGAGCTCTCGGTCAAGGTAGTCACTAGTTCATTTCCCATGCTTTCATGTAGAACTCCTTTTGGATCCTTCTTGGATATCATTTTATCTTGTACCTGAACATAAGAAGAATCAAAGCTAGGCAAAATGCTAGCTTTTTGGTAAAGAAGTATCAAGGCACATTTATGGGCAAGCCCCATAATCAAATTTGTTTTTCCCTTTTCAAGCTCACATTCCAAGACTTTCCCTTCCCTTTCCTTCTTTCTTTTCTCACATTCTTCTTGTACCTCACCATCCATTTCCTCTCCGTCTTAAGGCTAGACCTCACCTTCCATGGGTTTTACATCTTTTTCTTTTTCTACTAGGATGGAGGGAATTTGGTTTACAGAATTTTGGAGAGGGGGAACCAAATTTGGTTGATGATGGGTTTGGATTTGTGGCATGGGTCTTTGTGGAGTGTAGGGTCTTTGGTCAAGTTGATTTGGGACTTGGTGGTTTGAATTTTGTGGAGATTTTGGTGGACATAGTCTATCAACCCCTGCTTTAGTTTTAATCATGTCACCCCTCATTGATGTCATATAACCCTTCATGTCTCTCCTATAGCATCATTATTATCCTTCATTTTTTAGGCAAAGGCCTCAAACCGAGCCATCAAGGCTCCAATAGCATCAATTCCCAAAGGTTGGGAAGTAGTCCCTTCAGATTCCGTGGAAATGTACCTAACAAAAGCCAAAAAAACAGTAAATTAACACCTACAAAACGAACAAACAAATTAGTTCAAAAAGCCTCACCATACTCTCACTCAACCTCATCTCACACTTGGCTTCATAAGTGTTGGATAATTTGTAATACTTGGCAGCTTACTTGAGTGGTGAGAAGCTTTGGTCCAGAATCGATCTTTGTTTGAAATGACTCAAATAAAGTGATGTACGAACTTGAACCAACAAAAACACTACGACTTTAAAATGAGAAAAGCACACAAAAATCAAAGACACGAATTAAATGGACCTAAGACTAATTATCAACCTAGTAAGTAGTTACTAGTTTGCTAATTAGTGATAAAGTTTAACACATAAGAAACTAGAATAAAAAAAGAGAAACTAAGAAATCTAGTTTAGAGATTAATTAGGTTGATCAACTAGTGATGACGTGGCACAATATGGTTGGTTGTCGATTTGCAAAAAAAATTTCACTTTCCAATTTTGAGTTTCGGCCAAAGATCTACTTAGGAGAGTGTTTTGGACAAAATTTAGGGAAAAAATGGTGGGTTGGAGCCTTTTTCTGAAGTTCAAATGGATTTGAATACAATAGTCCTCCCCCCCCCCACACTTGTACTTTCAATTGTACTTTGTTGTCTCCTTGTCCCCTCTTCTTTTTGAAAGACTTGAATATTCTTGGAATATGCTTTTGGAAAAACAACTTGTAAACTCTCCCTCTTTTTTTTTGGATCAAACAACACCTTTGAATATTCTTCTTCACTAAGATATGAAGATCATTGATGAACAAGATGAATATTCAAGTGTTGACCAAGTTTGACCAATAAGCAAATGAACTCCAAATGTGATTTTTTTTTGTAGATCTAAGTTCTTTAGGCCAAAAAAAACTCAACCCACTATAAATCAGCCACAACACACATCCAAATCACAAGTGTAATTTTCGGATCTAGCTTAAAAGGTTTAAAACTCCATAGCCATGGTGGATCTTAGCTCAAACTCAACCAAACTTTGCTCTAAAAGTAGATCTGGACTCACTAGGCACTAGAGAGCAAGGATCTAGTGCAAGAAACTTTAAAGACAAAGTAAAAATGTGTAGATCTAGGATTCTAAGTTCGGATCTATAACAACACAAGACTAGACACCATTTTTTTTTATATTTTTGGATTTTCAGACACTTTTTGTTGAGATTTTCTAAATAAGAACACTAAAACCAAGATTTAGGGATGTTGGAACAACCCTAACCAAGGATTTGATACCAAATGATAGCCTAAAGACTATCAAAACACGAAATTAAGCACTAGAATGCAAAAATCAGCAAACACGCAAAAGGAAAAACAACACACATAGAAGAAAAGAGATGAAGAAGAGATGCATAAAGTAAAGATAGTAGAGAGACCCTCACTTCCACCAATGAATAGCGCTAGAAGGTGTATCAAACCTACAAACACACATCACCAATGTAAGATCAAACCACGCTCTTAGGTGACCCAAAGGACTCACACTTCCTCAAGCACAGCTTTCTTGCCAAATATCCAATACAAGTGAAATCCTCTTTGAATTGCATTCAATATTCAAATTTTGTTTTCCCTCTCTTAAGGAGAAGAGAAAGACTACAATCTATCACTAAGATTACAATCTAAAAAGTCACTCAACTCATTATGTCAAAAACTAAGAAAAATAAGAGCTAAGGTGTCTATTTATACTATTACATAATAAAAGACTTAATTGCCCTTAATGAAAATCCCAAAAGAGGCGCCTCTTGAGTGTAGCTTTAGAGTGCAAAATGTCTTCAATGCCCTTCACGTAAGGTGCCTATGGAGTGTTTAAGTCCTACTTTCTTCTCTTGAATAAGGCTATAAAATACTACAAAAAGTGTTCAATTGCTTGCTAATTCCGAAGCCTTGACCCTTAGATAATACCTTGTGCTCTTGGTACTCTTTGTGCTTCTATCACTTGGGACCTGAAGCAAGGGACTCCCTAGAATAAATTTGATATTCCGAATGCGATGGAAAAGTTGGATTTTTCATCCGAGGTTGTTTTGACTAAATGTGGGCCCCATGCCAATTCTTTCTAATTTTTAACTTTTTGACCAATTGGTCGAGATGAGCTCGGGTGCATTGGAAGCCAAACTAAAGGTCTACCTAGACTAGAATGGATATTTGGATCTGCAGATGCAGTCTAAATTTGCATCTGAGATTGTTTGATTGAAGCTTTTGCCCGGTGGCCATTTGGAACAAGCGAAAACTTCTAAACAGGGAATTGGCACTAAAAACAAATGAACTGCCCAGTAACTAAACTATTGGTCCCAACAAGTCAAAAATGAATTAGGGCAGCTATGGAGAAGCTCAAACGGTAAAGATAAGAATAAATATGGAAAATAGCTTGAAGGGTCATTATAATATCCACTAGTAAATGGACTTTCATCCCCGAAAGTCAATGGATAGAAAGAATCTTAAAATCTCGAAAGAATGAGGTACTGGGACTGAATGCTCCAAGCATGACTTCCAAAATAACCTTATCGAAGAGAAAACACTTGCGAGGGGTTTCACCACATGTACTCTTTTTTCAACAAACACTCTCTTTTATTTCCAAGATATCCAACTCAACTTAACTGCTAACTAGTCTCAAACTAAACTAAGAAGGCTGATGCACGCATATCTAAATCACATCACGCTAATACCATCAGTATATCTGCATAAATCAACAAAGGCTCATCCCAACCAAAATCAAACCAAGACATGAGTCATAAAATCAACTCTAAATCCAAAAATAACCTTCCATTACCTCTTAACCCTTGCTAACTACTCCAAGCTAAGAGGAAAATCACTTGAGTCTCATCCACACAGTCTCAACACGAAGAACACCAAGAACTAAAGTTGATCCGCTACAAGTCCATAAGGCAAACATGAGAATAAGATCATAAGGCATTATTTAGGCATACAAATTGAGATAATCACAGAATGCAATCCATGCCAATGTTGCCACCAGTCCAGATGAAAATCAAAATAAAATATCAAAATCCAAGGTATAACTACTTATTATTGAATATTCCACTCTAGCATATCTCATCTACCAAGAATGAAGACATTAAATCCAACTCGAGAATATTACTCCCCCAGACTAAATCATTAAAAATTCCCAAAGAAAAATGAAACTTGAGGCGAAAACTGAAATAACCAATACGGGGCTCATGGGCTATCATTTGACACATATCAACTATAATCAAATACAAATCTAGAAGATCAAATAGGTGACCATAGAGTAGGCTCAACCATCCTATAAATAAAATCCAAACTATAATAATTCCAAAATGAAGGTTGCACAAAAGCTCTACCACACCAAGCTAAAGTCTCAATACAAAGGCTGAACCGCCCAATCTCAAATATGTAAATCAAAACTAAATATGGGTATACATTAATGCTCCAAATCAATCATACTTCCAAATCTCCATTCTAAGGAGTCAAAATCCCAAACTAGGCTAATAAGGCTATATTAATATCAACTATCTCAAAATTGACTCTGGTATCAAAAATTTGACATACCCGAGATAAACGATACCAAGCCACAGTCAAGACATATCTAAAGAGTAAAATCACCACAGGGACAAACACTGACTGATAACACAAGCAACCAACTCTATATCAGCTGGAGGGCATGAATTATCCAAACATACTTAAAACTTCTCAAAGCTAGAAACCACATCAGTGAAGGAAAAAACTTTAACAACTCGAAAAAATGCAACTGAAGTCAGAACTAACCAATCCAATACTTCATGTAGGCAAAGAAACAACCACAGACTCATATCATTAAGGAGAAATACCAATCTCAAAACCAAGGTCAAGGTCGAGACCACCACAAGAGTACCAACAACTTGAGATAAAGAGTTTCTAATTTACCAACTTAAGAAGCGATAACAAGAAAGGCCACCTATCTCTAACATTCCAACTCTACTAGGTAAAATCATATCACAATAACAAAAAAGTATCCACTCTCCAAACTAATAACAGGAAAAACCACCCCAAGGAAACGGACCCCAACATACCCATGAGATGAATCTATGATATCTCAACATCAATATCAAAATTGCCATCGGACGAAGAAATAGCCACAAATAATGAACAAAACTCAAACTAGTCCATCTCACAAATGGGTTATACAAGAAAGGATAGCCAAACAAAAGCTTTTGAAACCCAGGAGGCACGTCTAGGAATCTCAAACTCAAAAATGGGCAGCATAACTAAATTGCTGACTCAAAAACACAAAGAACTATGGAAGTTAACTTACATTCGATACCAAAATACATTCTCAAAATTTTTTCTAATATGGTTAACTAAGAGGGAACAAAGTCAACCACACCACTCTAGGGGAAAGAAATCATAAAATTGAACTATATCTACTCAAGCCACCAAATAATATCATAAGAAAATAAAAGTCTAACTAGATAACACTACTCTATACAACTACCCAGCGAGAATCAAATTCATCATGTAACAATTATCAAGCAATAATATTAAGTAATATAAAAAATCTCACATAGTAGTAGCAATAGCAATAACAATATTAATATCAACATACTAAACATGCGGTACCAAAATGAATATCATATCATGTACCACTCAATGGACAAAATAGGGCAAATGTACCAAGTTAAATGGGACTCATACCCCAAACCATACCCATAGGGTAAAAAATCAATATAGATCTACTCCATCCATTACTAAAGAAAATAAACAACAGAGCAGTAACATAATCAAGACTCCAATAATAAGGCACATAATAATCGATAGCAATTCATCAAGGCATATAATCATCAATGGGTATGAAAACCCCGATACATATAATAAGATATAATGTAGGAAATAAAAGCACACCAATCATGGTGACATTCGTAGTCACATGCCTAACGGGCATTGAAAAATAAATCTGAATGGATCTAAATTAGACCGACCAACTGAATCATTAATTAAGATGCCAAATGAAACATCTCTAACTGAAGGTGTCACAACATCACAAACTAATCTAACTAAGCTGAATGACTGGAATCTCATCTCAAGGACACCTCGTAGACTAGTAGTCAGTCTCTCTTTAGTCGTAGCGATTCCTAAAGCATCAATAAGAAGCGAACTAAAACTAAGCCCAAATGGATGGACAACTGTTTCTAAGAAAAATCCATAAAATTATGTCTAACCTTTGAAAGAACTCTTCAATATTCATCTTGTTCTTCCATCTTCATCAAGTCTTGCTAAAGAACAATATTCAAAGAGTTTGTTTGATCCAAAAAAGGAGAATAAAGAGAGTGTACTTGGTTTTTGTAAAGGAATATGCGTTGGAATATTCATATTCATCCAAAAGACAAAAGGAATAATTCAAGTACAATCCAAGTACAAAGGGGGGACCATTTTTTTTGAATTTCAATTGGAGGCTTAAAAGGGCTCCAAAACTTGTTATTTCCACCTCATATCATCATCCTTCTTCCCCAAAGTTGTGTTAGGCTGAGAGTTAACATTTGGGATTGAAAATTTTTGAAGCTCAACGTCCAATCATTGAATGCCACATTATAATTACCTAAACGTCCAAATTGAGTTCCTAGTTAGATTTTCTAGTTTCTCATTTTTTATTCTAATTTCTTGTATGTTAAATTCTATCACTAATTAACAAAATATTAAGTACCTACTAGGTTGGTAATTAGTCTAGAGTCCATTTTGTTTTGTGTCTTAAATTTTTGTGTGCTTTTCTCGCTTTTAATTTGTAGTATCTTTTTGGTTCAAGTACGAAAGCTATTTTTCTTTAGGTCATCTCAAACAAAAATTAATTCTAGACCAAAGTAGAATCATCCCTTATTCACTTGCCAAATATTTTCCAAGGTATCAATACTTGAAAGACCAAGTATAGTTAAAGCTGAGTGTGAGAGGGTGAGGTTTCTGAACTAACGTGTTTGATCGCTTTGTAGGTTTTCCTCTTTCTATTTTTTTAGGTACAATTGAGATGGAATCTTAGGGTACCACATCCCAACCCTTGGGTAATGATGTTTTGGGAGCCTTGATGGCTCGATTTGATGCACTTGCTCGAGATTTGAAGAGTGATATAGATGCTATGATGAGAGACATAAAGGGTAATATGGATGCTATAGGGAGTGAAATTGTGAGTATGAAGGGTGGCGTGAATAGAATAAAAGTGGGGTTGATAGGCTATTTGATAGACTATGTCTACCAAACCCTCCACAAGTTCAAACCCCTCAAAACCAAAGATCCTACGCTTCACCAAATCCAAGGCCACCAATTCAAATCCTTCTTCAACTAAACTCGATTTTCCCTATCCAAACTTCCCAAAAATGAATTTCCTCCATCTAAGATGAAGAAGAGGAAGAGATACAACCCAAGGAAAGTGAGGTCTAGCCTAAAAATGGAGAGAAAATGGATGGTAAGGTACAAGAAGAGTGTGAGAAAAAAACAAAAAAGGGAAGGAGAGGTCTCGAAATATGTGCTTTGAAAGAGAGAAGCAAATTTAACTGTGGGACCTGCCCACAAATGTGCCTTGTTAATTCCTAACCCAAAAGCTAGCATTTTGACTAGCTTTGATTCTTCTTATGTGCAGGTACAAGATAAAAATGATATCCAAGAAGGATCCAAAAGGAGTTCCACATAAAAGAATGGGAAATGAACTAGTGACTACTTTGACTGAGGGCTCCAAAAAGCTGGACTGGTCAAGCCCAACCCGAGGTGACTTTACTATTCTTAACACTTCCTTGAACTCAAAATATTGTGAATTAGTGTCTTGAGAAGTGGTTTTGGGTTTACAAATGCATACCTCTTTCCTTAGTAACTCTTTTTTTTGAATAATGATCAACTTGCTCTTAAAACTAGTTCACTACTTGAACATGAGAAAGGTATGCTTGAGAATTTCCAAGTTAGTATCGATAATTGTAATGTTGATCTTGATATGAAACATGGTCCTTTGAACTTGTGTAACGAAATTCATGAACTTAATATTGTTCAAGGTGACCATGTGTATGTCAAATTGTGTGTGGTATTTTGGGAATTCATGATTTTGATTCTCGCGTACAAGGGGTGGGTGGTTTTGGTCTAGACCCATGCCTACTACTTCCCTTTGAAGCTGGATTACCTTTGAGATGTGGGAGGTATGGTTTAGGTTCATGATCATCACCTTTTGATGTTGATGCCCTTTATTTCATTTGAATTCTTTATGCCAAGGTTTTCATGCCAAATACCAAAGATACATGGATGTATGTTAAGTGTGAACCACCTTGGATTAATGATATAATTGTGGTACTAATACTGACCCTCCTACCAAGAGGATTGTGTGTTTTTTTTCTCTCTCTGTGGTTTTGCAAGATCTGAATATAAGAACAAATTCCTTTCAAGATGGAGAGGATGATACAAGAACAATTAGCACCAAGAGCACAAGACATTGCCTAAGGTTTAGGATTAGCAAGCGATTGAAGACCTTTTGGAGTATTTTGAAGCGTTGGTCAATAGAAGAAAGGAGGAGGAATTGTTACACTCAAGAGGATCTTATCATTAAAAGTATTAAGGACCTTTTACACTCAAAATAAACACTCAAGGGGTGGCCTTTTCTCAAGCCCTCATTAAGGGCATTATAGTCATTGTTATGTAATAGTATAAATAGACCTATTAGCTTCTATTTTTCTTAGAATTTTATGAATTGAAATTGAGTATTACTCTTAGTTTAGTTCTCTTAGATTAGCTATAGGTCTTGGAAAAGACATTAGAATCAAGGTCAATCTTGTATTGGCACTTTGGAAAAGAAAGGTGGTACTTAAGGACTTGATCTCTTTGGTCCACCTAAGAGTGAGGTTTAAACCAATATTGGTGTTGTGTTTCTTAGTGTTTTATACACACCTTGGTTCTATTCATTGGTGTTGGTGAGGGTCTCATTACCTATCCTTTAGATTTATGCAATCTTCTTCTTCATCTCCTTTCTATGTGTTGTTTTCTTTGTCTTGTGGTTGCTGATTTTTGTGTCTCAAGTCCTTAAATTTGGTTATTAGATTATTTTAGTGTATCACTTAAACTTCAAGTGTGTCCCACATATGAAAAATGAATTTCTGAGGTCAACCCAATGTTCATACAAGAACAAGGAATCATAACCCTCAAGAAATGGGTAAAAATTATGCATTCTTTGGGTTAAAATCAAGCCCTAAGATAAATTGGGGTTTTGGGTCCAAACAAGGAAATTCAATCTTGAATTCAACGAATTATTACCTTAAATTTGAAGATTATCGTGATACAAGATGATGGTCAAGATCCCAAGTCATCCCCATGACCAATTTTGAGTTATTACACTCATTTTGGGTTTCCTAGGTCTAAATACTGAATGGGAAATGCCCCAAACGTGTCTTGGGACATCTATATATCCCCTACAGGTACCCAAGTGTCACAATATCGATCCTATAAGCTGCGATCATGCTCCTAGAATCGCACACTTTTGGTCGCAACTGCGGTTGCACTAGATGACGGCAAACTAAAAAATAAGTTTTGGACCCTCGGAACTCATACTAAAGCCGAATAACATGAGATAATAGTGAATTTTGAGTCTAAACCACATTTTAAATCCATTGGAATAATCAAAACTTTCATAGGAGATCTTTCAGGTAAAAAGTAGGGCCCACACCATTGTTTTATCACTTTTCATAAAATCCGCCCAATATATCAAAATGAGTTTGGGAGCCTTGGGACCTGAACCAAGGGACTCCCTAGAATAAATTTAACATTATAGAAATTATGGAGAACTTGTATTTTCTATCCGAGGTTGTTTCGACCAAATATGAGTCCCACATCCATTCTTTCCAATTATCAACTTTCCAACCAATTTTGAAATGAGCTCGGGTGCATTGGGACCCAAACTAAAGGTATACCCACACTAAAATTGATATTTTGGGTTTGTTGATGCAGTCGTTATTTGAATCCAAGATCATTTCACTGAAGTTTTTACCGATGGCCATTTGGAACCAACAAAGACTTCTAAGCAGGGAATTTGCTCTAAAAAATAAATAAAGAGCCTGGTAACCAAACCGTCAGTCCCAGCAAGTCATAAATGAATTAGGAAGCTATGGAGAAGCTCAAATGGTGAATATAAGTATAAATATGGAAAATGGCCTGAAGGGTCATAATAAAATCATAAATAGTAGTTCTGAAAACCAATTTTGAGGGTTTTTGATGCATATTGTTGTGTATTGCTTACTCTTGATTTAAATTATGTTTTCACATATTTTTGGTGGTGGTTTACAAATGTGGATTGTTGTTGGTTGTGGTTTATTAAATGGGTCATGGGTAACCCGAAACATAATGTTTTATTCTTTGGTTTTGGTCTTGGTAAAGGTATTTCTAAACAGATTTTATAAAATGCCTATGAGAATGTTTTTGGTTAAATTGTTGGACTTTTATTGAAGATATTCCATGGTATGATTTGGTAATGGAACCCTCAATTGGTTTGAATGGTTTTTGAATGATTTAAATGGTTTTGAATGGTTTGGATTTGGAATGGTGAAGTTAAATGGTAATGCATTGGTGGCAAAAAAAATTAGAATGAAAACCTTACGTGGTACATGGGAATCCTCCAAGTGAATGAAATAATGAAATTAGTTTGAATGATGAACATCTTATGTGGTACATGGGAATCCCCCAAGCAAAACTTAATAATGATATACTTTTGGGGTACACAGGAATCCCCCAAGTAAGCCTATTAATGATGTACTTGCAGGGGTATATAGAAATCCCCCAAGTAAACTTAATAATATAACCTATGGGTACATGGGAATCCCCTATGGTTGGCTAAGGACATTACTTGGAAGCTATAGTCAGTATGATAATGACACAATGATAGCCTTGGTTTATAATTAATGGAATTGGTGGTTTGGTTTTGTGGCAATGATTTAATTGGGCAATAATGGCAGGGGATGATAGCTAATCGTAAAGGTGTGAGTCTAAAGAAAAGACACTAGAAACTCATATTTGCCGACAAGAGGATAGGTCATGGTGACCTCATAAAGTACTTACGGGGTACACGAAAATCTCCTAAGTTACACTTATATATATGTATCATGGAGAGCTAAGGGTACTCGGGAATCCCCTACTCCCGTGGTATCTCCAGTTCGTACGGCTATACGCATCGGGCCCATTCAGGGGGTAACAATAGACCCAAATATCCAATGGGTGGATTATGATGGTTAAGGTACACATACCCAAGTTAATGGTTTTAAAGACATGCTAAATGTGGCTCCCTTTCTCGGTATGGATTTTATATCTATATATATGTATGGTTGTGAATGCATATGATTGGTTTACTTATTTTTAAAGGTTGGCATTCTTTTATCCTTATCTTGAGTGAATTCTAGTGTTAACCTGCTAACCCGTCTTTGGGCGGTTGTATCACCACGTATTGCATGAACCAACCAGACTACTCATCCTGCTCATTGATCGGATTTAGGGATAATCAATGTTAGATTTAAGTGGTGATCTTCTATAGTTTGGAAGGCATCCATTTCATGTCATGGACTACTTTACATACTTTAGTCCTTTCATAGACTTTGGTTTTTAGCTATAATCGGGGGTATGTCCCAACTAGATACTCTTTGGTTTGGTTTAGAGGCTCTGTATGGACAATTGTGGATGTGGGTATAGAAGTATCATGATATATTTATATATATGTATTAGATTATCATTTTTGGTTTAGGTGATTAGTTTTTGATTAGAATGACTTGGTTGGGTTGGTCTAGTTAGTAGACCTATCCAAAAGTCATTATATCTTCTAAATTGTTGTCTTATTATATGTTCAGAATTCATCCGACATAGAGTGTTTGGTTGTTGGTTGGGTTGGGTATTGCGGGTGGTCTCCAGATTAGGTCATATCAAGTTGGTATCAGAGTCTAGGGTTTGGTGTCATGGGGTGTCCATAAATCAATATCAAGTAGAGTCTTGCTTATGGGTGTGTTGTGCACCACACCTATAATCAGAAGGCTACAAGGCATTTAGGAATGTTCCATTTTCTTGTTGTTCTACTTTTGAGATATAGAGTCTATGATCTTCAACTCTTCCCAAAATTGTTATTTTGGTTTACCTTTTAGATAATGTCCTCTCAATGATATAAAGTTCATAGAAACTCACCTCTCCTACTTAAGGATGACATGGATGGATCTCGTCCAACTCATGGGGCACAAACCCAGTCAAGGGTTGTAGTTTTAAATTTTCCCTGTGAAATTCCACCGATCTCTACTGACCCTACTCTGAAAGGTGGAACTCATGTTCAGTTACCTTAAGGGGTAGTTATCAATGTCGAGTTTTGAGATTTTATTAATCTATTAACCTAGATAGTGACAACTCTATCATGCCAGTGCATTCCTATTGGTATTGGGGACAGTAAGGCAAGGTTGGGAAATAGGTAAAGTAAGAATTTTTGATTTTTCTAACAAAAGAGAGGCCAATAGTATGGTGGTAAGTGGTCTAAGAAAAAGAGTTGGGTGGGTTATAACTCTTATTTTATGTCTAGTGATCTCTACTCGAAGTTGTTGGAGGACAGATATTTCTAGATGGGTAATGCTTCTAGGGAATAAGGTACCCAATCTCGGGTTGGTGTAGCTCAATCTGCATATTCCTACCCTCTTTTTTGGTTTTATGGTCGGCTGCACCATGGTTATTACAAGAAAAGAAGGAATTGTTGCTTTAATTATGGTTAATTGGATCATATGTAATAGGAGTGTACCATAAAGATTGGTTCTTGCAAAAATAAAACAGCGGGTACCACTCCTCTAGCTCTTGTATTGAGGGATGCTGCTTCTGGCTTCGATACTGGTCAGGACTGTATCAGTGCCCTTACTATTTGTCAGGAGTTTGAGGCATCTTTTGATGTTGACAATATTATGTTGAAAACTCTTTTCTCATGATATGTATTATTTAGTTGGTCAGGGTCCCTTTTTTCTTGTGTGACCCCATTTGTGGCAGCGTATTTTGATTTTATTCCTAAGGTTATTTTGGATTCTTTTTTCTATTTCTATCTTGGTAGGTTACTCTGTGGTTACCAATGAAGTCTATAAGGGGGTATGGTATCTGTCTGTAGTAAAGGGGCTTTGGTGGATTTGTTAGAATCGAATATGGTGGATTTTGGTGTTACCGGAGGGATGGATTGGTTATACTCGTGCTATACATTATTAGACTGTCGGACTCATAAGGTTATCTTTAGGCTCCCTAGTGAGTCAGTTATGCGATGGGAGGATGATTCTCTAGCTATGAAAGAAAAGGATTTATCATATCTTAGCGATCGGAGATTGATCTCCAAAGGGGGTGTTTCTATTATTATTTGATCTGGGTTAAAATATTCTAACTTGAAAGGTCCTACTTGGCGTTCGGTTTTAATGGTGAATGAGTTTCGTGAGGTCTTCCTATTAACTTTCATGGGTCTTTCTAACGAGGAGATTGAGTTGTGGATTGGTCTTGTTTTAGACACTTGTCCAATTTCTATTCTTTCTTTATAAAATGGTTCTAGTTGAGTTAAAGGAGCCTAAGGAGAAATAAAAACCCTTTAGATATAGGTTTCATCCATCCTAGTGTTTCATCTATCCTAGTGTTTCTCTGTAGGGTGCTTCTACAGATGGTTTCCCCTAGGAAGGTATAGGTTGTTGGTGGTTGAATGCGGAATTTAGGGTGTCCTCCTTATAAGGTGGACTAAATATGTATATTTCTCTATAGGATGCCTTGTTGGTAGTGCATAATGGTTGGTAGAAGAAGGGTTTGAACTTTAGGCATTGTTTGTTATAAAGGTAGTATGTTATCTTGGTGATAGAAATATGAGGATTATGGGGGTAGATTGGTAGGATGGATGAGATATGCGCAAAAGAGGTGACGTTAATGACTTAGGAAATGCAGAAGTGGGAAGGTTGTGACATATAGGCCTAGGATTTAGGTTGAACTAATGGATTGGGGGTTAAGTTGTTGGATGGGTTAGAGCATGGAGTTTGTGTGACTATGTTAGAGTCTAGTTGGCATTTAGATGAATGAGGTTTTAGGTATAGGAGAACCAAGAGTCCGTAGTATATGTCCTTGGTGATACCCTTTAGAGCAAAGTATTGTGCTGGCAAGGATAGTAAGATGAAGGTCGACGGTTAATCTTAAATTTTCTTTTAGAGTTGGACTCTAAGGGAAAGTTAAGATGAATATTCTATTGATTCCCTACTATATCATTTAAGGCAGTACCTTACTAGTGTGGCACACATTCTAATAGAGACTATGCCAAAGGTTAGTATTCTGCATTTGCTTTATTCCAAAGAAATGAACCTTGACCTTACCTTGCATTACCTATGATGTATGTGGTCGTGTGTATTTCGGTGTCTAGTCCTTAGGACTCCTACTATAATGTGTTATGTTAGGATGGTTCTTCATTCATGACCTAGGTGGAAGTTATAAATTTCCTCATGCTTATTATCTCGACTCTCATTTTGGGGGTTTTGTACTGTAGCACCTTAATTACCCTTCCTATGTTAGGTTGGTAGGGTCTTTTGAGGTATAGTGATGCTTTGAAATGGAGGAGAGGTAGAATTTACTAATTAGAGGAGAGTCTGGGGTGACTATAAGAGCTAAGGTTTTGGAGGGTGAGGTAAGGATGTTTTCATAAGGAATAGGTAGTGAAAATCTTTGTGGTAAAATGATCGAGGCTACTAAATCCTTGGAAGAAAAAGCAATTGTAACAACCCGATTTTTTGGAACTGGAACGTCACACTATGCTCATGATCCCAAAGGACCACAAGCCAACCCTCTATTGATATCTGTACCTAAACACTACGTAATAATTATAATAAGTGCAGAAACTGGCCATAAGTTTCAAAAGATCTAAAAATACTCAAAATTGAAAACTGATACGTCTATCCGAAAAGTCTGTAAACTGTCTGAACAACGGAGTTGATGGGACACGTCCCCAACAAACTTTGTCTACTAAAATTAAACCAAATAGGATACGATAATAATAAAAATAAGCATCATCCTCGACTAAAGAGGACTCACTGCTATGTCTACTGCTGCTGACTGAGACTGAGTTGCTAAGGGTAATCTAGATCTTGTGCCTCTGAACCTATGGTTTCAAATAAAACACCATAGTACAAGTGTGTCAGTACGGGAATGTACCGAGTATGCAGATGAGGTAAGGCTAAATGGAAAGGCTCATGCATGAACAATTACTTAACAGAATAATCATGAGAGTACTGAATCAGAACACATGCATCCATAACTGAAATCATCATGACTCAAAATAATTAAACTGATTAACTGAATCTACTCATATCAATGACTGAATTCTGAGCTTTCTACTCTTGACTAACTGCATCAGAGGTAAACTTCTCTAACGGATGATTACAGAAGCTACTATCAACGATAAGAAAAAATCATGTCTAAATCTGACAACAAGAATACTCAACTGAATCTGAGACTGAGATCAAGCCTATCTGATGGGTGATCTCTAGAACTAATAACAAGAATACTCAATATCATCTAAGACTTAAATTAAGACTATCTGATGGGTGATCTCGGGATCTGATAGTGAGATTACTTAACTAAATATGAGACTGAGATCAAGCCTATCTGACGAGTGATCTCGGGATCTGATAATGATATTACTCAACTGAATGTGAGACTAAGATCAAGCCTATCTAACGAGTGATCTCGGGATCTGATAATGAGATTACTCAACTGAATCTAAGGCTGGGTCAAGCCTATCTCATGGGTGATCTCGGGATCTTATAATGAGATTACTCAACTGAATATGAGACTGAGATCAAGCCTATCTGACAGGTAATCTTCGGATCTGATAATGAGATTACTTAATTGAATCTGAGACTGAGATCAATCCTATCTGACGGGTGATCTCGAGATCTGATAATGAGATTAATTATCTAAATCTGAGACTAAGATCAAGCCTACCTAATGAGTGATCTTGGGATCTGATAGTGAGATTATTCAACTGAATATGAAACTGAGATCAAGCTATCTGATGGGTGATCTCTATCTCTGATACTGAATAACTTTATCTGGGACCAAGCTATCTGATGGGTGGTCAATGAATCAATGGAACTATCTAAGTTCCTCGCTGAGATAGATGACTGTATCTGACAGTCCTGATTTCTGAAGATTAATACTGAAACTACAACTGTGGGAAATAGTCACTTAACCAACATGCCCCGAATCTCAACTTGTGGGGTTGATACGCCCAAATTACAGCTCTCGTTAGAAAGTGTAAGCGGTCGCTGTCAAATATAGAACCCAACTAGGTTGGGTGTCGAATCCCACAGGGAATACTTGGTCACTAAGTGTTGCAATTATTAGTAGACTGTTGGTCAAAAATTCTACAGAAAAGGGGGGTTTGATTTATGCGTGAACTAATAGTATTACAATAACGAATGAGACGATGTATTTAGTAAGATTTAATCACAGAGAATAACAAGTTAGGGTTATGTCCACCTTGTAAGTTCTACTTCTCTTTAACTATGAGTAACGCGGAATTTAGACATGCATGCACTTATAGAGAATCGTATTCTAATTCTAAATCCAAGTGTTTCCCAACCATCAAGGATTTATTTCACTTTAGCTCTCTCGAGCCTAAAGTGTATACTAATGGTACGAACTCTCCAAGAAGTTAATCTGGTTAAGGCATTAACGTGTAAATAGAGGTTGGAAGCCCTATTTCCTTGTCACACTCTCTTTTCCAAACATGTAAATTTTCTATCGAACAAGTTAATGCTATAATGGCATATTCTCTATGTTTGCAACCATAAGAATTCAATCAAAACGAAGAGAGTAATGATATAAGTAGCATAACACATCAATAATTCACAAACTCATAGTTAATAGATAGTAACTTATGAGGTTTTCATAACCCTAACAGAGAAGTTTAGCTACTCATGAGTACAACGGAAATCAAAGTAGACATAATCATCATACCAAAACTAGAACAATAAACACGATGAAGATGGTTTGGCGTCAATAAGGGATTGACGTTTTTCCCTTTGTCCGTTGCTCTCTGAGCCGTATTTCTCTATCTCCAGGCTATTACAAAATCTCCAACATGAATTATGACTAATTGTAATGATTAATTATGCTGAAAAATTCAGCAATAGGGTTTTTATAATATCCTTGTCTACTAAGTTACTGCTGCATCCCTAAGTATTTAGAAATACTGATTTTGCCCGGGACAAATTCTCCATGCGTCACATTCAGTCCACAAGCTTCCAAAAGCTGTCTTCCCTCTTATGTGAAGTTTTTCTTTGCTGCCCGAAGGTCCACAAAGTGCTGAAATCTTCATCATTAATACCTGAAAAATATGCTAATCACATAGGTTAGCTCACTTAAAGGAAAATGGACTAAAAGTGCAGGAATTATATATTTTATCCTCAAAACTTAGCTAAAATATGGGTAAATTATGGTTCTTAGGGGTATAAATATGCCCAACATCACCACCCCACAGTTAAAGCTTTGTTCGTCCTCGAACAAAATATTACATCCACGCAAACACCTAACTAGAATTTCACAATAGCAACACCTAACTAGAGCAACACAAAATTTATCCTCAAGACATACACCGACAATTATTAACAAAGAGTAGGTTTCTTGATCACTACTAGAAACAACTCAACCTCCAACATAGACTCATTAGGATGGTTAATTCGTATCCACAAGTTAAGCCACAAAGAATCATATAAAACCACCCAACAATCATCAACCATGTGTGTCTCACACAAGATATCACCCATAATCACTCACAGTTTTGCATTTTTAGAAACATAGGTATAAGATTCTCCTTGCTCTCACTCTCACAAAGAATTCTTATATTGCAACTGATGACCATAGGCTTGCCCTTAGTGTAATGCTCCACTAATATCAGAATGCTAAGCTTAGGATCAAATAGGTCTTTATAGGTTGTAATGTAGGCTAAGGGACAGGTAGGACTATTTTTGCCAGAAATAGTGACTATATTCCCTAAGCGCTTTAATACACTACGTTATGCCATTTACACAATCTTTTAACAACCCTTTTAACTTTCTTTCATCTACCAACCCCTTTTCACCCTTTTTGTTATTCAATAATAAACACACTATCTTTTTGTTTTTCTAATTCTTTTTTTTTTCTCTTTTTTTTTTATTTATATTTTTTTATTATTATTATATATATATATTTTTTATAAAGCACCTCTATGATAGCCACTCTTTTTCACAACATTTTCAAGTACCAATACACTCTGAGGCATCACAATGTACAAGGGTAGGTAAAAAAAAAATAGACAAATTCAGGGCTGTCAAAGAAATGCCTAAATCATCTCCTAAACTCACACTCTTTATTTCGCTTTACACACACACCAGGCAAGTTCTATCATCAGTCACAACACAGAATATACTATAACCTCACACACACAAGGCACATGGTCAACTTAATTGGGAGCATTATAGACTCTTGACCCAACAGATGAATGAATTAAACTACACAATTATCACACAGTGAGTCACTCTTAGAGCCTAAATGTCTCAATAGTAATGATTTAGCACAAACTCTTGTCATAATACCATGCCGCCTATCAGAAAAATTTTATACAAAATCTAAAAAATCTAAAATTTAACTAACTAGTTACGACTATTTCAAACAAACAAAAATAAATGTAGGCAAAGAAGTACACTACAGCATACAAATACCCTCACCCCACACTTAGACGGGACACACTGCCCTCAGTGGGAATAAATAAGTAAAACCTGATTAGTCGGACTCTTCTTCTATGTCTAGGGTCATACCCCCTGCGTCGGAATCATCATTAGAGTCGTCGTCATCAGAGTTGTCCTCCACATCTGAGTCTGGCAGTCGGCGATCATCGTCAGTCGGCACGTCATCATCGAGAGGTTCCTCAAAATGTACCCCCACTCCACACATGGCCCGCGCATACTCATTCATCGGGTAGTCATAATCCAACTGTTGAAGTTCTACATCAGTTGGAACACGACCCCCACTCATCATGGTAAATCGAGTCATGCCATATAGATGGCGAAAGAAACTTTCATCTCGAGCATGTCTTTGTGCAGTGGTAAGGTTGATGCCATGACCAGTTTCAGGCTCTTTAACTTTCGTGAGATCAACCTTCTTCGGGTTGTGTGGAAGCTTATGATCTGCAGGTTTCTCTTCAATGTGCTCCTTCCTTAAGATCGCAGTCAACAAATTGCCAAAGATGAAATGGGACCTTTAATGCAGCCTTGCTTTACGCATTGACAATAGTATAACCGCACCAATATTGATGGGAATATTCGTCATCAGAGCATACACCAAGTATACTCGATCACGTGTGATCTTTGTGTACTGTGTCCCAAGAATCAAGCAAGAGTTGACTATCCTCAACCATATACGAGCTTCTCTATTCAAGTAAGCATACGGGAAGGTATTCTGCCGACTGTTATCCTTGTGACGAATCCATCGGTCCATGGACCTTGTTCCGCATAGTGTATGTCTGATTGCCCTGTAGGGAGGTCTGTGATAAAGCTTTTTGAGAGGTGATGGATCCACAGATGGAAGTCCCAGAAAAGAGTTGAAAAACTCCGCATTCAGTTGCAAGACTTGGCCCCGAATCTTTACTTCACTTCCGGTAAGTTTTGGGGACCAATTGGCATAAAACTCTCGCGTTAGATCAAGATTGCATTCCCCCATATCTCAAAAAATGAAATCAAGATTTAGTGCCATGATTTTGGCCAAAATGCGGGGCTCTCTCTTTGCTAGACTCTCCTTCTGCATCAAATCCACGTGAACATATTTTTTTACTTTGTTGTTCTTATACCACTCCTTTCCTTCCTCCTCTAGGACCCATTTGATTCCAAAACTGCGTCGAGGTATTTGTAGTGAGGAGGACTCAGCTTGCTCTTTTCTTCCCCTTTTTTGACCTTTCTGTGAGGTGGACGCTTTTTCTTTTCCTTGTCATCCTTTTAGGGCCATTCTTCCTGAGATCACAATAGAGTCATGTTAGCTTCATCTCGGAAGATTCAATTGAAAAATAAACAGTAATGGCACCACCCACACTTAATTTGTTGGCACAGACTAATTAAGTGAGTGATATCGATTACTCAGACTTCATCGACATACATTTAGGCGATATGTTCCAACAACATGTTTAGCACAGTCATACTTACATGTAATCTTGACTATACTTTCATGTTTGGATTAATGCACTTTTTGAACAAGACTACCACATAGAGATCGTATCATGTTATTACATAGAAATAATCACACCATCTTATGCTTGTGGTCAATCATGATCGATATCTCGATGAACGAGTCATTCAAACATTCAAGCTTTCAACTTTCAAGATTATGTATTAGCTTCACAATTTCGACTTCATGGAAATATGACAGTGTATAACAAACAAGTACAAGTCGGAACAAAGTCAAGAACACCCACATGTATTCTTTCACTCAACTAGATATATCATAACAAACCAACCACATTCTAATCACCAACACCACTTCAAAATCTAATAAATCATTATAAATGTAGCATTTAAACAACTACAAAATATAAAAGAATAACTTACGTGATGATGGATTCAAAAGATGAGCTTGCAAGATTAGATGAGCAAAAAGAAAAATTTTGAAAGAATTGGGGAGCTTGGGCGGCGCCTATCTTGAGCAAACAATGGACTTGTGTTCTAAGATTGGGGATCTATTTAAAGACTAAGCTATGGGTCAGGTTTGATCCATGTACAATTGGGTTAGGAGGCAAAAAATGATAAGTAGGCGGCGCCTAATGCTTTGCCTATGCTTAGCATAGGCAGCGCCTTTGTCAATGTCTAGTTGAGCATAGGTGGCGCCTTTGTCAATGCCTAGTTGAGCATAGGTGGCGCCTTTGTCAATGCCTAGTTGAGACAGTGAGCATAGGCAATGGCATAGGCTGTGCCTATGGCATTGCCTAGATTTGCATAGGCAATGCCTTGTCCGTTGCCTAGATTTGCATAGGCAATGCCTTGTCTGTTGCCTATGTGAGGCAGTGAGCATAGGCAATGGTATAGGCCTTGCCTTATCCATTGCCTAGATTGGCATAGGCAATGCCTTGTCCATTGCCTAGATTAGCATAGGCATTGCCTTGTCCATTGCCTAGATCAGCATAGGCAATGCCTAACCGATAGCCTTTGCTCTTTCATTCCTAACTTACCACCTTTAACATGGCTCAGTTTCAAATCAAAATTTGGGACTAATCCCCTCCTTTGTACGTCTTGCACCTACACTTAATCAAAAACAACAAAAACGATTAGAAGGATGGGTTGCCTCCCACCAAGCGCCTTAGTTTTGGTCGTGGCTCGACTCTTCTTTTTGGATTTTTATTTAACAAAAACAAACTCCTAGTAAAAAAAATGATTAAAACCGATGTGTTGCCTCCCATGTAGCGCTTGATTTATTGTCGCGGCACGACATAGTTATCTCGATTACTTAGACTTCATTGAGATAGATGGACCATCATTTTCTGAATGGATTTAGACGACGCTGATGCTTAATAGTGGGTACACAACCTTCCTCGAACTGAATCTTGTGCATGCATATCCCAGGAGGGATACCAATTATATCAGCAATGGTCCAACCAATGGCTCTCTTGTACCTCTTCAGAACAGATATGAGAGCCGCTACTTGTTGTTCACCTAAATCAGCCGCAACAATAACCGAAAGTGTATTTCCACTTCCCAAGAACGCATACTTTAGGTGACTGGGGAGCTCTTTCAATTCTAGCACTGGTGGCTCTTCAATGGATGGTTTCGCTGGTGGTGAAGGTTGATTCTTAAGATCAAGGTCCAGCTTCTTAGGGGCATGAGAATAGGACCCCATTCTTGTTAGAGCACAAACAGTTTCTTCATACTCTTCAACATCCTCACGCTCAAAATTCATAAGCACAGCAGCCAATGGCTCAGCAGTAAGCTGCTTCTCTAATGATAGTTCCTTCTCATCCTCATGATAAACATCAACTATAGAAAACACATTCATATCCTTAGGCTGCTTCATTGATTTGCATACATCAAATCCGACCATTTCGTCATTCAGCCGAAATAAAAGCTTATTAGCTCTTAAATCAATAAGCACACTTCCAGTTGCGAGGAAAGGGCATCCCAAAATTATGGGATCTTCAGAATCCACCTCGCAATCCAAAATAACAAAGTCTGCAGGAAAAATAAAGGTAGAAACCTTCACGAGTACATCATATAAGATACCAACAGGTCATTTTACCGACCTATCTGCCATCACGAGCCGCATATTGGTTGGTGTAGGATCGCCCAACCCCAGCTTTCTGAAAATAGATAGCGACATCAAATTGATGCTAGCCCCCAAATCACATAACGCCTTCGCAAAATCCAAAGATCCAACCGTACAAGGAATAGTGAAAGCACCAGGATCTGCCTTCTTCTGTACTAAAGATCTCATGGCAATTGCACTGCAATGATAAACATCATCTGCCAGTTCATAGCTTGTTTCCCTCTTCTTTGTCAAAAGGTCCTTCATGAATTTGGTGTATTCTGGCATCTGCTCCAGTGCCTCCACCACAGGCACATTAATATTCAGTTGCTTCAACATAGTCATGAATTTACTGAACCTGGTGTCATCAGCTTTCTTCTTCAGTCTCTAAGGAAAAGGTGGTGGTGGAAGGGGAAGAGTTTTCTCCACCACTTCTTTTTTATCTTGCTTCCGATTATTAACCTTTTCAGGAGTGTCATCAGCTTTCTTCTTCAGTATCTGAGGAAAAGGTGGTGGTGGAGTTGGAAGAGTTTTCTCCACCACTTCCTTTTTATCTTGCTTCCAATTATCAATCTTTTCAGGATAGTGAGATCTAGGAGTAACATCATGAACGCTCTCATTCTGATTTTCAGCTTCTACAGAATCATCACAATCTGCTTCAATAACATTCTCTTCTGTATTATCAACCACCTGCTTTCCTTTGGATGGATTATCCAACACCTTACCACTCCTAGTAGTAATAGCCATACACGATCCATCATTTCTTGGATTTTGCACAGTGTCACTAGGTAAAGTGCCAACCTTTCTTTGGTTGAATGTCGCTGATAGTTGACTCAATTGTTGTTCCAGCTGTTTTATTGCAGTGGAATGCGAGTCAACCAATTGATTTATTGAGGACAAATCATTCTTTACCTCAGTTACGCCCATGTTGGTTGCTTCCACTCCTTTCAACAGCTTAGCCATCATATCTTCAGGAGGAACATACAAACCACTCCTGTCAGTCTTATTCTTACAGCTCCCAAGATCGCGGTCCCTGTATTCGAATTTTTCATAATAGTTCCGACCTTGGTTTCCTTGGGCATTGCCTTAGAAACCCCCCTGATTATTCAAGTAGTTCGCCTCCTCCTCAGAATCAGATTCATCTCTTCCCTGTGATACAACGGCCTTAACCTTTTTTGTCTTCCCTGATAGTAAATACTTGGTAAGAAGATCCATCTGCATTTTCATGTGGGCCATATCCTGGTCACGTTCCTCTTGTCTTCGTCTCTGTTTTGCAGTCATGCCAATAGATAAAGTAGAGTTTGCTACCTCAGAATCCCTGGTATGCCAAGCTCTACTCTGATTTTTCATATGATCCAGCATATCACTTGCCTCAATAAAAGTAAGGTCCATGAATGACCCACCTGCAGCATTATCAACCACTGGCTTTGTCACCGAGTTCAAAGCCCTATATAATATTTCCATCAAGTGGATATTGGTCATTTAAGTTAAGCTAAATTCACTTGGTTCCATATCTGATGGAATATTTCTGAATCTTGTTATCTGACTGAAAGACACTGAACTCGAGATAGATTACTCAAATACTACTAAGGACTGAACTGAACATTTGAATACTACAGATTTTAGCTGAGTGCAGAACTGAGGCTAGATTAATAACAGTACCAAGATTATGAAGATTTTTGAGATTTCTTAAGTTCTATGTCTATCTGAGAGTACAGAGTTCTATAGCTCATGAGTTTTGAGAATCATAGCATGACTGAAATTATCAGGAAAACTGACACTGGCTCTAGACTGTAGCTAAATTATTGGGTATAAATACCCCCAGGACTTAATAACATAAAAGTAAAATAGGACAATTCTTGAATAATCAAGACTATGGACCTTTATTCACCATCACCATCATTAAATCATCTCTTTAAGTATTTAGAAATCATAAACATATGATAGTATAGGGAGATATGTGATTGGCCCATACTCTATTCACTAAGATCTTGCATCAAACACTTAGCATGTATTAAATAGCACATAATTGGGGAATTTCATGCTACCATGTCATAATTCATTCATCAAACACTTAGCGTGCATGGGCTTTCACACAATTACGGATTTCTATTCAACATGCTATAATGGCTCTAATCCATTCACATAAGCATTTGATCAAATATATGGGAGCATGTTTTGCTTATTCAATAATTTCTACACTTAATTGACATAAACACACTACTTAACAAGTAACTTGAAGAGGGTTTATCATGAACATCACATAAATATCACATACTAGGGTAAAAGCTTGAAAACCTTATAAACAAACATGAATCACAACTCAATAATAGCATGAACATTAATTACGACTCACATAAATCATGAAAGCTCATAAATATAAAAGCTTTGAAATTTAGAAAAGGGTTTTTGAGCTTCTTGGATGAAAGAAACCCAAGAATCAACATCTGCATACCTTAGAGAAACTCTTTCTTAAAAGATCTTGGAGAGATTCTTGATTTCTCTTGAAGAAGAAGGATGGGTTTTGATTTAGGAACCCTAGCTCTTGTTCTTGCACAAATTTGAGAGAAAACTAGTATTTTTAGGTTAAAATAAGGCCAAATTCCGTGTTAAGGAGTATATATAGGGGTAGCAAAATGACCCTTTTCACCACTATAAATAAACTGAAAAATCCTAATTTTACAAACTGGCACGATGCGCCATAATTGCGCCAGCTCACTAAAAATTGACAATTTTGAAATTAAGCCTTGGAGTGATGCGCCATAATCGTGGAGCCTCACTGGATTTTGTCGATTGCCATTTTAGCTAAATCCGTAATGCTCTAAAGTGCCAGGTGGCATACTGTCTCACTAAAATAGCTCTAACTTTTTGCCCGAGTGTCGAATTTGGGAGAATTTGGTATTGATGGAAAGCTTATTCAATTCACTACATGGTTTAAAATACTTCTCACTTGGGAAGACACTTCTCAATCTTTTAGGGTTGGATTAACAAGTTTCTAAACATGCTCTAAGGCTCAAACTACGAGAGAATTTTGCAGGGTTTTATAGTAGTACTTCTAGGATAGAAGAGGTAGTCTTAAATGTTGTTTTTAATGGATATACCAATTTTGGTGTTTGGTACCAAAGGAGCGTGGTGAGGCATAATACTTGGCTTTAGTGATAGGGAGGAATAGTGTCTTAGGTGGATGTAAGAAATATAGCTCTGTGGACTAAGTTAACTCTTTTTAGCTCTAAATAGGTTTAATCATGGAAGTCGTGTATAGACTCAAGCTCTCATAGTGATGTGTCTATGGAAAATTCTAATTTAAATTGGACTTACCCTCTGGCATGGGTTCCATCATCTGGTATTCCATGTGTTTGTATTAAGCTAAGGTGTGGATGGACCTTTGTTGATTTGTTCCTTTAGGTGGTATTGGTATCTTAGATTCTTTGTCCTATAAAGAGGTCTAGGTTAGGATCTTAGGTTGGTAAGTTTGCCGATTACGAACAAAAAAGTGTGGCTTTAGTAAAGATTCTATGGTGGAACCAAAATTCCGACGAAGCCATTCAGAATGCGAAAGAGGACATAGAGTCCAAGTGTCTGTGGATGGTTCTTTGTTCTGGAAATTCATGCGTGACATGTGCTTTCCATCAAATCATTATTTTCTAACTTAGATAGAGGTCAGAATGGAGGTGTTGGGGTGTAAACCATACTTGGGGTATGTGATGATCTTTTCATCTTGATTTATGTCCTTGTCTTTTAATTTTGTTAATGGGAAGTTTGATGTGTATTGATGGTTAACTCATGTTTGTGCTTGCCTATACCCGTCATTCGAGGACGAATGATCCTAAGTATGGGAGAATGAAATACCTTAATCTTTGGCCCTTGCAAAAATTCTAGAGTTTCGGCTATTCTGGACTAGGAATAATTTGACCATACTTCTTATATGCTAGAGTACGGCTTGGTGTCCCTCTCTTATATGTTAGTTAGTATGTTTGGGTTGGTTTTTATCCAAGATATGACTAAGCATCATACTAGTTGTATGGTAGGATACAATGTGTATGATGCCAAGTGATATGATTCTTATTAATTTGACTAGTTGAATCTGTCCAAGGTACGAGTTAGGAATACTTCTCATACCTTAGGGTACGAGTTTAGAATATTTTGTCTTATGATATTCAGTTTGGAGGTCTATGGTGAGGTCTAGGGTATGAGTTAGGGTACCATATTACCCTAAGGTACACTAAGGGGGTGGTCGTACCCTCCTGCGTGCATATTTTTAACCTTTGAGCCGGGGGTATTTTGAATATTTGCCACACCAAAACCCTTAAGTCCCTATGTTATATAAGCTGTTGTGGCTTCTCAGAACACTCATTGGAAGATCAAAACATTCCAAACACTCTCTCTAAACACTCTCTTGAAAATTGAGGCTAGGGTTTCTAAAGGTTTTCTTTAAAGGGCTCAAGAGTCAAGTTCTCTCTTTGAATCTTCATTAATAAGGAATGTACTTCTTCGATGTTATTTCCAACTAAAGTCTTGTTTTAATGTGTTTTAAACATTGATTATGAATCATAACTGGTGGTTTTGAAAACCAATGTTGAGGGTTTTGGATGCATATTGTTGAGTATTGCTTACTCTTGGTTTAAATTATGTCTTCACATATTTTTGGTGGTAGTTTATATATGTGGGTTCTTGTTTGTTGTCATTTAACAAATGGGTCATAGGTGACCCTAAACTTGATGGTTTTCTCTTTGATTTTGGTCATGGTAAAGGTATTCCCTCAACATGTTTGATAAAATACCTATGAGAATATTTTTGGTTAAATTGTTGGAATTTCATTGAAGCTATTGCATGGTATGATTTGGTAATGGAACCCTAAATTGATTTGAATGGGTTTTGAATGATTTAAATGGTTTTGAATGGTTTAGATTGTTTGAAATGGTTAAGTGAAATGGTAAGGCAATGGTGGCTATGAAATTAGTTTGAATGAAAACCTTGCAGGGTACATGGGAATCCCCCTAGTGAATGATATAATGAAATTGGTTTGAATGATGAACATAACAAGAAAAATGCAATAATAAAATACTTGTGGGGTACATAAAAATACCCCAAGTAAGCCTAATAATGATGTGCTTGCGGGGTATATGGAAATCCCCTAAGTAAACTTAATAATATAACCTATAGGGTATGTGGGAATCCTCTAAGGCTGGCTAAGGATATTTCTTACAAGCTATAGTTGGTATGATGATACCACTAATAATATGCTTAGTTAATAATATTTGAAATTGGTGGTTTGGTTGTGTGGTAAGAGTTTTAATTGGGCAATAATGGCGGGGTGTGATAGCTAACCGTGGAAGTTTAAGTCCAAAGAACAGACACTGGAAACTCATATTTGCCAACATGAGGATAGGTCATGGCGACCTTATAAAGTACTTATGGGGCACACGGGAATCCCCTAAGTTACGCTTGTATATATGTATCATGGAGAGCGGAGGGTACTCAACAATCCCCTAGTCCTGTCGTATCTCCAGTTCATGCGGCTACATACATCGGGGCCCGTTAAGGTGTAACATTGGACCTATATAGTTTGTGGGTGGATTATGAAGGTTAAGCTACACATACCCAGGTTAATGGTTTTAAAGGCATGCTAAACCTGTCTCTCTTTCTCGACATGGATTATCTATATATATATATATATGGTTGTGAATGCATTTGATTGGTTTACTTGTTTTTAAAGGCTGGCATTATTTTATCTTTATCTTGAGTACATGCTAGTGTTCACCCATTACTCATATGCAGCAAATGACGGCAGAAAACAAGAATCCCAGGATATTCATTTTTATCTCAGATGTCGTACACTCTTTATTATCCAATCTACCTCTGCAATCCACCATGATATTCTTTTGTGCATCCCAAGCCACTAAAGTAGTGTGTTCCAAGCATAGTTAGAATATGGGTAATTTAAGAATAGGTGATCATGGTTTTCAATTGTTGTAATTTCACATAACACACAGTTAGTATTCACTTGAATGCCCAATTTGTCAATTCTGTCAGGAGTAGCCAGTCGTTGGTGTAAAGCCATCCATGTGATAAATTTATGTTAAGGTATTAAACCTTTGAGCATAACTAGTGGTTTCCATTCAACATAATATTTT
Source organism: Capsicum baccatum var. pendulum (assembly GCA_030864225.1). NCBI lineage: Eukaryota > Viridiplantae > Streptophyta > Magnoliopsida > Solanales > Solanaceae > Capsicum > Capsicum baccatum. The sequence continues at coordinate 139,164,558 of CM061555.1, forward strand.
TGTGGAAGCATGATCTTGTAAGTTTAACTAATAGTATACATACCATTCCTACATCATCTCTAGAGAGTAGATATCATATTAGTGTTTCCCTTTCCAGTAGCTATTATCCAGCATCAAAAATATTTCTCACTACCTAGCTTTCTTATTTTGGTGTTGGTAATGCTTCACAATTGTTTCTCTTTATATAGAAGTTGTGCACCCATTGTACCCAAAGGACATCCTTCTTACAATCTAGTTTCACAATAGCTTGCATATAACTACACTATTCTAGATGAAGAAATTTAGTATATTTAATTAACCAGTACCCATAGTCTGGACAAGGGTAGACCAAGCAATTAGTGCTCTGTGTGACTGAGCACTAGCCCTGTGACAATGAATATCTCTGCATATAGTTGTCACCATGGATAAAACTTCCATAGGAAGCAGGAATATCTATGCCTAATAGGTTTGCATTTCAAAGAGGACATTTTTAATTAGTTGCACTCTACCCCTATAGGATAAAAATCTTGATATCCAGCATTTTACCTTTGTTGTTATTTTATCCACTAGGGGCATACATTATTGAACATTAACATTAATCTTCCTAGAAGCTATTGGAACCCCTAAGTACTTGAAAGGCATGGATCCCAGGGAGAATTTTAATATTGTCAAAATCACTTCTCTGAGCATATTTGAGAGAACAAGTTGTTAGTCCTCTATTAATTATCAGAGAATAATTAATAGTTGTCACACATGTCATGATCAGGTCAACTAATTGTTTAGGCAATCCATATTCCAATAGTACCATCTTAAAAAAATGTCCATTTAATTAAATCATAGTCCATCCTTATATCAACCCTGAGTGTGCATCTAGGTGAGACATTCTTCCTATTGTAACCTTTTATCTATTCATGATCTAGTATAACATTGTCCAAGATGTTTCTCCCTTTAATAAAAGCAGACTGGGAAGGATCTACTAGATAATCAATCACTAACTTCAGTTTAGCAGTAAGAATATTATATTTTATTTTATATATAGTGGTGCAAGAGGCTATGGATCAAAATTCATTAACATAAGTTGGGTTTGAGACTTTTGGAACCAAAGTAATAGTTGTGAAATTGACAGCTCTAAGAAGTTTCCCGTTTTGGAAGAATTTAGTAATAGCTTTAACCACCTCATTACCTATGATCCCCTAATATTCTGTAAAAAAATTGTTCTGGGAATCCATCTCTACCTGGGGCTTTATCATTGAGCATTTCATGTAAGGCAGTTTTAATATTTCCTCTAATTACCCCCTTAATTAGATCCTGTTGTTAATGTATATTGAGGCATGGTTTGTTTCTGGCAACTGTGATATCAATACATTGTATATAATCAGCAGTAGCCCTTGTATCTTACCAAAAAAATCTAAGAACTCTTATTGTATCTGACCAGGTTCAATGAGGATATGTCTTTGCTCAGTTGAGATGTTGGATATTATATTTCCTGCTTGTCTTAATTCAAGTTGGGCATGGAAATATTTTGAGTTTGAGTCACCAGCTGCAACCAAAATAGCTCTAGATTTTTGCCTCAATATTCTCTCATGGATGGTATCCTATTTCTTAATTTAACTTACTAGTTGTTTCTCAGAGCTAATCAGGGTAGGGTTAAAATGTTCCTTATTAGGTGATTCTGTACTTTTTTCAAAGTGGTTTTAAGATTTTCTAGCTTGGTTTCCACAAATGAGTACTGTTTAATAAGTCCCCTTGAATTAGTTTTCAATTTCTGCAACCTTTTCCATACTTTATATATAGCATATCCCTCTATTCTCTGCTCTCAAATTCCATGCTCTAAGTCTTTAAATGGTGTTTGTTGCAGTAGGCTTGTTAGAAGCCAAAAAGGCTTCCTTGCAGGAATGATAGGACTAGTAATATTAAGCATAATAGGAGAGTGGTCGAAATAGTTTGGTTGTAAATAGTCATCTACTATGTAACTATAGGTGCTAAACCGTTCAATGTTTCCAAATACCCAACCTATATTGTTGTAGTTTCTATCATTTGCTTCAAATTTACTGCACAAAGATAACTCACATCCTCTTTTATTCAGTTACCACATTCGCAAATCAGCTAGACATATCTAGAAATCCTGAGTCTCTACAGTGTTATAGGGAGGCCATTCAATCTATCTTAAGCATCTAGGACAGAGTTGAAGTCCCCTGATAGCCTAAGGACTATCTAAAAATGAAAATGGACACTAAAGGAACAAAAATCAGCAACTACACTAGAAGGAAAACAACACCTAGAAAGGAGATGAAGAAGAAGATTGCATAAATGTAAAGATAGATAATGAAACATACACCACCTTTAATAATTAGCACCTAATTGTGTATAAAACAACTAGAAACACTTCACCATGGATGGATAACACTTCATTCTTAGGTGAACCAAAGGAATTACACTCCCTCAATTCCACCTTTCTTGCCAAATGTTCAATACAAGTGAAAAATCTTCCAAAAGCATTCAACACACAAATTTCAGTTTCTAAGCTAAGACTAGAAGACTAAAGTTACAAAATAAAGTGTATTCTTTCAATATTCATCAAAGCTAAAGAGAATAGAAGCTAAAATGTATATTTATACTATTACATAACAAAAGACTCAAATGCCCTTAATGAGAGCTAGAAAGGGACGCCTCTTGAGTGTTCGAATATAGTGTATAAAGTCCACTTTGCCCTTAGTGGGAGGCTCCTATGAGATATTGGAACACCTCCTTCTTTCCTTACTTGATCAAGACTTTGAAAAGGCTCCAAAAGGTCTTACTTTAACCTTTGACAACCCTTTGTACTCTTTTTGCTCTTCCTGCTTGTATTATTCTCTCCATATTGAAAGAAATTTGTCCTCAAATTCACATCTTGCGAAATCAAAGAGAGAGACAACAAGCACACAATCCTCATAATAGGAGGGTTAGCATTAGTACCATAATTATATGAACACACCAAGGGGGTACACTCTTGGAATATAGCCAATAATCCTTTTTTATAATCATACAACATGTACCACAAGTATCATAAAGGATATGACCTAGATAGACATCAAAGAAAGAAGAATGCAACCCCAAATCATCACATATATCAATAGCCAAGGTTGTTCATACTTGAAATACATCCACGGGTCCTTTATGTATGACATGAAAATCATAGCATGAAGTGCACCAAGGAGGTGGTTTTGGCATATATCAAGAGATAAGGAAACTACAATGGTCTTTATGGCTTTACTATACCTAAAAGGTAAGAATACCTTTGGCTTAGGAACCATAAGATACATTTGTTTCATTACCTCTACAAAGAACCTCATCAAATATGGTGACACTATTGATCCTAAGGCCCACCTCACCCACATATCATCATCATTCAAATAAGAAAACCAGCCACCAAACTTATACCTCTATATAAAACAAATCCAATACTAGCATGGATATCAATATAAGAAAGGAGGTAGTATAGGAAGGCATCAAGTGTACAGAAATCATACAAGGTGATATCATCTATAAGAATGCCAATGGATTCAAAAGACTTAGCATATAAGGATGGAATCAAGTCATTTAAACTCATACGACTCCTTCATTTCAAATGAAACATAAACTTGGCATCCACAAGTTGAGATTCAAGTATCTTAAGCACAAATGTTTCAAACACGGATGCACAAGTATAAGAAATAACCCAAACAGGCAATGACACATTTTCCCTAGGGTCCACAAATATGAAACCACCTTTGAAAAAGGGGTTCCAAATCAGAATCAAGTCACTAAGAAGGGCACCGGGATCAAATAGAAGAAGTAGCCAAGGATCTAGGCCAAGGCTATACTCACTTTCCCTTAAAGTATCATTCCTAAAATTAGGCATACCTTCTTCATCACCATTAGAAATACCATGAGCAAAAAGTGGGTAGAAAAATATGTCTTGCAAGTTAACTTCAACTACAGTGTTCTCATGCATGTACTTACTACTAATCTCAAAATCCTCACTGTGAGTATGCTCAACATAAGAAACATATAGATAAAAAGTAAATAGAATCTCCACTCATGCACCACCTTCATTTTCAAGGGAGTAATACTCCAATAGAAACAAACCACCATAAGTATCAAGGGAATCACAATCAAGGCCATTTTCACAAGAACAATCATTAATTAGGTTTCCTAAACATTTAATCATATCAAGGTCTTTATCACCCAATTAACCATTCTTTACCAAAAGTGGGAGATCACCATCAAGAATCGAATGGTTAACATAATCTTGACTCAACCCTATATTCTTGATAGATCTCAAGAAATACGACAACAAGTGAATCTTAAGCATACCACCTTACCTATTAAACACATCACATTGTATATCACTAGGGATCATGCAAGGAGTAATCTCACCAACTTCACATAAGATATCTTTCTTTGAGAGAGGATTAGTATTCAAAAGTAAGAAGTTGAAGCCTACAAGTTCACTCTAAAAATATACATGTCATTCTTCACATCATTTTTATTTTTATGATTTCTATGAGAAAAAACTAACAATAAGACTTTCATCACACAATATGCTCAAAGAATCATCTCCACTCTCATGATCAAATCTATCAACATCATCACTAACTTGAGACTCATAAAGTACATCATACTTAAACTCAAGTAGTGGACTACATTCATGAGTAAATTTAACATCATTCATATCCCCACTAGTTGTTGGCAACTTACATACCAATGTAGACTCACCTCGGTTTTCAAAAGGGTCAACTAGTGTGTGAATACTCTTATCACTTAGTAATGGAACCTTATTCAAGTCATAAGTGCTAGCACTGGGTAGACATAAATCATTCTTGCGAAAAGAATTGATTTTAGCATCTAAAGGATCAACTAGTGTTTGAGTACTCATAACAAAAGTTTGGTCCTTATACAACCTAACAACACCAAGAGTATCACAAAAAGAAGATTCATATACTTCTCACTAAGCAAATCCAAAACTACACCACTTTGGCCACTACTAGCCACATCACAACAATTCAAGTTTCTAGGGGTGTAGAAGATAGATTTATTACCTTACAGATTATGAGAAGTGTGTTCTTCATTTTATTTAGCATTAGGGAAGCCTTCATGCTCCACATTACAAGGGAATATGTCAAGGTTTTCCTCTGGACTCACTTCTTTATCTATTATCCCAAAATTGGAACTTTTGGCCAAGGGCTTGAAGGGAACTTCCTTAGGCTTCTCCTTGGGACTTCTAGGGTCTTGAACCTGCAAATGAGAAGAGAAAATAGTAGGAAAAATACTAGTGTTTAGGTTAGTGAGTAATAAGGATTCTTTGTGGACAAGATCCACAATCAAGCATTTCTTTCCCCTTCCAACTTCACTACCCATGATTTCCCTTTCCCTTACCATCTTTGCTTCTCACTCTTCATGTATCTCAATATAAAGTTTCTCTCCATCTTAAGGCTTGGCCTAATTCTCTTCTGATTCTAACTTGTGGAGAGGAGTCATTGGATTTTGTAAAGTGTAGGATCTTTAGACTTGAGGTGTTTGTACTTGTGAAGGGTAAAGCCTTTGGTCAAGTGAGTTTGGAACTTGGTACTTTGGATTTTGAGGTAGCATTTGAGTACCAAGTCCCTTTTGTCGGACTTTGTTCAATTGTAGGTGTAATGGTCTTTGGAACTCTCGAGTTTAGGGACTTTGGACTTGATAGATTAGGTTTTGTGGAGGCTTTGGTGGACAAAGTATATCAACTCCCGCTTTCATTATAATCACACCACCCTTCAAATAATCCAAGTCTCCTCTTATAGCTCCCAACTCACCCTTCAAGTCAGAGGAGAAGGCATGAAATCAAGCCAAAAAGACTCTCAAAACATCATTTCCAAGTGAAGGAGCCCTTGAACCCTTGGGTTTCATGCTCAATATGCCTATCAAACAAGCAAAAATATATAAAATGATCAAATAAGTTAGTTTAATAAACCTCATCACTCTCACACTTAATTCTTACCTCACTTGGTCTCACAAGTGTTGAAAACTTGGCAATACTTGGAAAGTGAATGAGTGGTGAACCTACTTTGTCCCGGAATCAATTTTTGTTTGATATGAATCAAATAAAAATGATGTTCGGACTTGAATGAACAAGCTACTATGACATAAAAATGAGAAAAGCATACAAAAACCAAAGACACGAAACAAATGAACTCTAGACTAATTACCAACCTAGTAGTACTTACTAGTTTGCTTATTAGTGATAGAATTAACATACAAGAAACTAGAATAAAAAATGAGAAACTAAGAAATCTAGTTTAGAGCTTATTAGGTTGATCAACTAGTGATGATGTGGCACAACGTGGTTGGTTGTCGATTTTGCTAAAATTTTCCAATTCCCATCTTGAGTTTCGGCCAAGGATCCACTTAGGAGAGTGTTCGAACGAAATTTGGTGAAAAATGGAGGATTGTACCCTTTTTTTGTAAGTTCAAATGGCTTTGAAATCAATGGTCCCCCCACTTGTATTTCAATTGTACTTTGAATATTCCCTTTGTCTCTTCTTCTTTGATGACTTGAATATTCTTGGAATATTCTTTTGTACAAATAACCTTTTCACTCTCTTTCTTTATTTTTGTGGATCTAACATACTTTTTGAATATTCTTCTTCAACAAGATATGAAGATGGTGAAGAAAACTATGAATATTCAAGAGTTGACCGAAGTTTGACCTCAAGGTAAATGAACTCTAACTTTAATTTTTCTTTTGAATCTAGGTTCCTTGGGTTAAGACAAGCTTAAATAACACAAAATCAGCCAAAACCATGCCTCAAGAATATATGAACCATGAGGTCCCACCTCAAAAAGCTTCAAACAAGTCACAACAATCGTGGATCTAACTCAAATTCAGCCAAACCTTGCTCTAAACTTAGATCTAGACACTTTAAGTGATAGAGAAGAAGAATCTAACACTTGAAACTATCAAAATAAGCTAAAAATTAGTAGACTAATTTGAGAAATTTGGATCTACTATCAAGACACAAGAAACTACTTTTTTGTGATTTTTCTTGACTCTAGACTCTTTTTTTTGTGATATTTTCTTAGATCCGAAGCTTAGAGTTGTGGGAACAACTCTAATACATGGCTTTGATACCAAATGATAGCATAAGGACTATCTAAAAATGAAAATGGACACTAAAGGAACAAAAATCAGCAACTACACTAGAAGGAAAACAACACATAGAAAGAAGATGAAGAAAAAGATTGCATAAATGTAAAGACAGATAATGAAACGTACACCACCTTTAATGATTAGTACCTAATTGTGTATCAAAGAAACACTTCACCATGGATGGATAACACTTCATTCTTAGGTGAACCAAAGGAATTACACTCCCTCAATTCCACCTTTCTTGCCAAATGTTCAATACAAGTGAAAAACCTTCCAAATGCATTCAACACTCAAATTTCATTTTCTAAGCTAAGAATAAAAGACTAAAGTTACAAACTAAAGGGTATTCTTTCAATATTCATCAAAGCTAAAGAGAATAGAAGATGAAATGTCTATTTATACTATTACATAACAAAAGACTCAAATGCCCTTAATGAGGTCTAGAAAGGGGCGCCTCTTGAGTGTTGGGATGTAGTGTATAAAGTCTACTTTACCCTTAGTGGGAGGTGCCTATGAGATGTTGGAACTCCTTCTTCTTTCCTCACTTGATCAAGGCTTTGAAAAGGCTCTTCAATTTGAGACTTTAACCTTTGACACTACCTTGTACTCTTTGTGCTCTTCATGTTTGTATCATCCCCTACTATTATTGTAACGCCCCGAGTCTGTAGCCCAGAAGCTACACGGTGCTTACGACCCCGAAGGACCACAATTAGAAGGGTGGGACTGTGGAAAGTAATCATCTAACCCCAATTAGAAGGGTGTCAGTACCATGCCATGACTAAAGACACTGAAAGGTACTCTAATGAGAATGGTGGAACTCTCAACTGGCAGGTTAAAACACCTCATCAACCGTTAAATGGCAGGTTAATGTCTCAACCTATGCGGGCTATGTAGTTCTGGAAAGAAAGGATTGCTTCTAAGGATAACACTCTCTACTGGCAGGTAAACCCCTATCCTTGTGTTCCCTCGGTGCTGAATCCTACTCCTAAGTGAAAGACACTGAACCGAGTATACTAAACTGGATTGGACTGATACTGTGTTTAGTAAGTTTTCTTGAGTTCTATAACTGACTGAGTTCTATGATGTTTTGTAGCTGACTGAATTCTACTAATCGTGACATGACTAATACTATTCTGTAACTGACACTAGCTCTAGGTAAACAACTAGATTGTCGGGTATTACATACCCCCAGAACTCTATAGCATGAAAAATAAAGCATAGCATAATCTTGAAAGACATAAGAATAGTTACTTGTCCATAATTCATTTATAGAGACATTTTATCAAACACTTGTATGGCATAAGCTTGTACATATACTAGCATGTCATGATTTCATTATTTAGTTCATATGGACTTTCTATCAAACACTTGAGAGCACAACTTAATGCACATAATCATGGATAACACATAAACATTGCAAATACAATTCCTAAACTTGCAAATTCATGGGTTGTAGCATGCAATTCATATAATTCCTCATAAACACTATTCTAATTTCATGAATCTTATAATAAACATGGATTGAAAACACAATTAACATCATAGACATGCATACCATCAATTTCAAACATGGGAATTCACAATTCCATAAACTTGTAGTTTTAAAAAAAGACTCTTGCAGTTTATAGGTGAAAGGTACCCATAGATGAACACCTAACATACCTGAATTGATAAGTTCTTGTAGTTCTTAATAAGTTTATTGAGCTTTGTTCTTGATTTCTTGAGAGCTATAGTTTGATAATTGAGAGAAAATGATTTCTTTCTTGAGATAAGTGAGCAAATAATAAAATATTAGGCTATTTAGGGCTTTAATCCAGTGTTTAGGCTGATAGGAATGAGAGGAAAAGACCTAAAAGCCCTTAAAATTTAAAACTCAAAATTAACTGAAAATCCCAATTTGTCATGTTGGCACGATGCGGCGTTATCGAGTTGTGTCACTGGAATTTGACAACTAAAACCTAGAAGCTTGGCGCGATGTGGTAGAAGCGCGTTTCTTCACTACATTGGAATCTGACCCTTGGAGCGATGCATCATAATCGCAGAGCAACACTGGAAATTGACAAATGGGAAATTAGCTGGTGGCTTGACGTGGTGGTATCATGTTACCATACTGAAAAATGACAATTTCCATTTGGACTGCCTCTATGATGCGCTGAGGTACCAGGTAGTACACTGTTTCACTAAAATGGCTCTAACTCTTCGCCCGGGTATCAGATTTGGGCGGATTTTATATCATTGAAAAGCTAACTAAATTTCCTACGCATTGGCAGGCTCTAAACTGAAAAATATAGAGTATTTCAAAAAATTTATATAGGACAACTCATAAATTGAGAGTTAATTGAATCTAGGGAAATATGGGGTATTACAATATCTCCCCCTTGGGAACATTCATCCTTGAATGAGACTGATTAAGCTGAGGAACACTGATAGACTGAGTTTACCCACTCAACATACATTTTTGATGCATGGGTATATGACTGAAGCTACTGACATGCTGAGTTTTCATACTAAACATGCATATCTGATGCATGAGTACATGTCTAAACTAATTTATGAATGCATGACTTAATATGCAATGGTAAGGAATACCAAGATTATAACTGTAACTGAACATGAAATTGAGCAAACTAAGAAAGACTGCTACCTTAAGCTGAATCTAAGTTTGGCAAAGAAAAGGTAGGGATACTTAGTCCGCATAGCTGCTTCTGCTTCCCAAGTCGCTCCCTTAACGGACTGATTCCGCCAAATAACTTTGACCAAGGAAACTTCTTTGATCCTCAGTATGCTAATTTGACGATCGAGGATCTAGACTAGAACCTCTTCGAAAAAAAGATTATTCTGAATATTTACTTCCTATAAAGGAACAACGACTGTTGGGTCATCAATGCATTTCTTAAGCAAGGAGACGTGGAATACTGGATGTACTAAAGATAGATCTGAAGGCAACTCAAGCTCGTAAGCTACCTTTTCGAAATGGCTGAGAATTCTGTAAGGACTGACATATCAAGGAATGAGCTTTCCCTTCTTGCTAAACCTCTTCACCCCCTTTGTGGGAGAATTTTTAGGAACACAATGTCACCGACCTCAAACTCGAGGTCTTTTCTCCTCACATCTGCTTACGATTTTTATTGGCTCTAGACAGCCTTAAGTCTTTCTCTGATCAGCTGAACCTTCTCTAAGGCATCAAACACTAAGTCAGGCCCCACTATTGCGGCCTTACCTACCTTAAACCATCTAATTGGAGATCTACATCTCCTACCATAGAGAGCCTCAAACAGAGCCATCTGAATACTAAAATGATAGTTGTTATTGTATGCGAATTCGATCAAAGGCAAGTGGCCATCCTAACTACCCTTAAAATCGACAATGCAGGCTCTAAGCATATTGAGAACGCCCAAGCGCACACGCAAGTGTGCGTGGTCTTAATGATACGGTTAGGGCAGCCTCCACAGGTACACGGCCTTTCACACGAAGCCAAGCTCGGGAATTACAAAAACTCCAAGCTTTGTTCATGCAAATGGCCGTGTGTGAGTTGGTGATTGAACCAACCAAGGACCTAAACGTTTTTATGTGTGAAGAGAGGTCCTAATGTGTAATAAACTACTCTCCAAGGTTGGCACAAGAAGCAAGGGCGGATGGGTCATTTTACCCCTTTTGTTTGTAGTATAAATAGAACATGTTAGAGAGTTATTCCCTAGTTTTTGAATGCTGATTTTTGTAACCTAAAACACTAAACCTTTCCTCTCTCTTCCACTCATAGAAGCCGCCCCTATTATCTCACAAGTAGAGGGATACTTGTGTTGTCTCTTTGGCTAGAAACAAGGGTTTTGAGGTCGTTGAGTGCCTCTTGGTCCTCGTAAGAACTTGGTGTTTATATTCATTAGACTTAGGGTCCTCTCTTTATGTTAGGGTTCTTAGTTTCTTGAATGTTATATGTCAAGTTATCTATCTTTCTTTATCTTGTTGTTGTTGTTGATTTTGTTATCTTAAAGTCTAGTGAAGCCGTGTGGGGCTCTTTTCGATTCACTAGCATTGTTATCTATCTTATTGTTCTTGTGTTGTGGGCTGAAAAACCGAAACTTAAACTTGTTGTTCTTGTGTTGTTGGACTGAAATCCGAGCCTACTTGAAGCTCTTGGTGTTGTTGGTTTGATTTTGTATCATTTGGTATCAAAGCAAGACTGGTTGTGTTCCAACATAACCCATCTTGGGCTAGTTCACGGCTTAAACAAACTACACCAAAAAAGAAATTCTGAAAATCTGTCCATTAAAAGTTGAAACCAAGAATGATGTTGTATGTTTAGATCTAGGTGTTATTTTGCTTGTTTAGTGAGTTTCTAGTGTTGGTTTCTTTCTCACCAACACTAAAGTGTCTAGATCCAAAAGTTGAGCTTGAAAACTTGAACATTGTGTAGTGACTTGAAGTGGCCGAAAGTTGTATGTTGTTGATAACCAAAAAAAAAAAAAATCGGTGGTTGTGTGTTTATATGCTAAAGAAGTTGATGAAGTTTGTTGAGGTGTTCATCTTTTGAACTTGTTCACCTTGTTCATCTTGTTGTGTGCTCAAGTGGTAAGACAAGCTATAAAGTTGTTGTGAAAGACTTGCACTCATCACCTTTTAGTCTTGTCAATCACTTTTCCCTAATTCAAGGAGCCTTGTTTTGTGGGATTAGGCAACCAAACCCCACTTTCTTGAGTTTGAAAAGGGTGAAATACTACAAGATTTTATTTTTCCCACCAAAACACTTTGCAAACTATAACAAGTTGTGTGAATATTAACACAAAACAAAACAAAAAAAAAAGAGAAGAAGAACGTGTGGGACCATTGCATGCTGCCACGTCGCTATAAGCTCAACTTAGGATATTCTTTGGTTGCTAATTGTTGATCCTTGGTTTCCCTTACTTGGTCCTAGAACTAATTAACAAACTAGTACCTTCCTACTAGGTTGTCAACTAGTTCCTTGAACCGTTTGTTCGTGTCAACGATTATTTGAGTGCTTTTATTCGTTTGAACGAATTGCTGATTTTGACTCTAGTCCGACAAGAATTCTTTGAGTCTTCAAACAAGAATCCATTCCGGATAAGAGCTTACTCATACCTTAAAAATCTCACGGTTACTAGCCAATTATACAACACTTGTGGAACACGAACTTGTGGTGAACTAAAGTGGATAATACCTTGATAATGGAAGGAGCTACGTCTCATAATGTGGATACTAATGCCCTTGATTCTATGAGGGTCACTCTTGAGGCCGTTACCCGGACACTTGAAAGGTTGAATTCGGAATTTGGGGCCGTGAGAGGGGACTTGGCAGCAATCAAGGGGGAAGTGTCGACTATTAGTGGGAGATTAGAACAAGTGGAGAGTCAAAGGAACTCTCGTCCTTCTACTCCTCTACATGTATCTACCAATGGTCATGATAGGACCTCCTCCGCAACCATCACCCCCGAAACAGTCCACCAAATGCTAAATGCACCCCAAGCTCCACTAAATACCGCAAGCCAAACTACCTCTTTTCCTCAAAACCGAGACTCCACTAGACCACTACATTTCCAAGCCCCTCCAATTCCACAAGAGGGATTTGGACGCCAAGTACCTCCACTAATTCCGAACCCTCCATTCCAATCTCCATTAACCCAAAGACCGCAAATTCCAAATCCTCCGAATCAAAACAGCCAAGGCCGGCCAGCCCACTTTGAAGGATACGGTAGAGAGGAGTATAAAGGAGATGGAGCCTTTGATGATGCTTATATGAGGGAGGAGGAGTTAAGAGGGGGTCGAGGAGAACCTAGGAGATACCGGGGGTATGGAGATAGGGGAAACCGACACCAAGAGAGAGACGTAGGCATCAACACCATCAAGTTGAGCTTACCCATCTTTAAGGGTGAAAGTGACCCCGAGACCTACTTAACTTGGGAATCGGCTTGTGACAAAGTTTTCCAAGTTAATGACATCTCGGAAGAAAAGAAGAGTTGCTACGCTATAGCTCACCTCGAGGGCTATGCTAACACTTGGTGGGAGTATGTTAAACGATTTGGTAATGAATTAGTGGATGGGCAGCCACCACCTTGGTATCGGTTGAGGTATTTGATAAGACAACGATACCTTCCCGAGAGATATCGTCATGAGTTGCTCGCTAGATTATATGGCTTGCGGCAAGGAGGCAAGAGTGTGATGGCCTATTTTGATGAGTTCCAACAACTCATGTTGAAACTTGATCATCGTGGGGAGCAAATCAGTCACGACATCATCCGGTTCAAGTGTGGGTTGAACAAAGAGATCTCCACTCATTTGACCCTTCACCGGTTTGAAACCATTGACGGTATATTCCAAGCGGCCCTAGAGATTGAAAGGGAACTTAAAGAGAGATCAGCCTTCAAGGCAAGGGTACAAACCCCCTCGGGATGGCCCAAAAACAAGGACCAACCCGCCCCTACGAAGCTGCCCGAGTCCAAAATAGTCCCTAAGTTCCCTCCGAAACTGGAGGCTCACAAATATCCCAACCCAAAGGGGTTCCAATGCTTCAAGTTCCAAGGTTGGGGGCATAAGGCCAATGAATGTCCGAACCGGCGCAATGTGATCCTACGAGAAGGGAAAGTGTACTACCTTGGTGAGGAGGTGGTTTCTGAAAGGGGGGAGGATGAGGCCGAGCCTCAAGATGGAGAGGTAGCTGAAAATGGGCCGAATGATGATGAATTAGATGGTAGTGAAGATGTCTATCCACAAGAAGGGGAGTGTGTGGTTCCAAACTTTGTGGTTAGACGTGTCATGATTAGTAAGGCGATGGATGACCCGAGTCAAAGGGAAAATCTATTCCATACTAAGTGTCTTGTAAAGGGGAGTGTGTGCACCTTGGTGATTGATAGTGGTAGTTGTACAAATGTTGCGAGCCATGCTATGGTAAATTTCTTGAAGCTACCAACTACACTACACACTAGTCCTTACAAGCTACAATGGTTGAACGATTGTGGTGAATTAAAGGTCACAAGGCAATGTGTGATTCGGTTTAAGGTGGGAAACTACCACGATGAAGTGCTTTGTGACGTGATCCCAATGCAAGCATGTCACTTGTTGTTAGGTAGACCATGGCAATATGATAGGTCTACTAAACACGATGGGAGGTCCAACCGGTATACGCTTGAGAAGGATGGCCGAAAGGTCACACTTCACCCTCTTTCACCCTCCCAAGTAAATGAGTGGCATCAAAAGATGAGAGAGTTAAAGGGAAAGGGGAAGGAATCCGGAAAGGGAGAAAGAGGGGGGATGCCGTAGGTGAGGAAGTAGGGACATCCGAGGCTGTCCCAATGACAAGGGAGATGGAAAACGTAGTGATGTTGGCTAGGAGGAAAGAACTCTTCTTGGACCATGATGAAAACAAGCCGATGTTACTTTTGGCCCATTGTTTTAATACTAACCCCACTAATTCTTCCATTTCCCCTTTGATTTCTTGTGTGTTGCAGGAGTATGAAGATGTATTTCCTCAAGAACTTCCGCAAGGATTGCCCCCACTTCGGGGAATTGAGCACCAAATTGATTTGGTGCCGGGTTCACAACTTCCAAACAAACCGGCCTATAGGAGAAATCCCATGGACACTAAGGATCTTGAAAGACAAGTTGAGGAGCTTCTCAACAAGGGATACATCAAGGAAAGCATGAGTCCATGTGCTGTTCTGGTGCTTTTGGTACCAATGAAGGACGGAACTTGGCGCATGTGCGTCGATTGTAGAGCCATCAACAAAATCACGATAAGGTATCGTCATCCAATCCCTAGACTAGATGATATGTTAGATGAGCTCTACGGCTCTTGTTCGTTTTCTAAAGTGGACCTTAGGAGCGGCTATCACCAAATTCGCATGCAACCCGATGATGAGTGGAAGACCGCATTCAAGACTAAATTCGGTCTATATGAGTGGCTGGTCATGCCCTTCGGCCTTACCAATGCTCCTAGCACATTTATGAGGCTAATGAATCATGTAATGAAGCCTTATATTGGAAAGTTTGTGGTGGTTTACTTTGATGATGTGTTGGTGTATAGTAAATCTATTGATGATCATGTAATGCATTTGAGATGTGTGTTTGATGTGCTCCGAAAGGAGAAGCTGTATGCCAACATGGAGAAGTGTTCTTTTGGTGTTGATAAAGTTATATTCTTGGGTTTTGTCGTGAGCTCAAGGGGTGTGGAAGTAGACGATTCCAAGATAGACTCTATTCAAAGTTGGCCGACCCCTAAAACTATTGGAGAAATCCAAAGTTTCCACGGGTTGGCAAGCTTTTATAGGAGGTTTGTCAAAGGATTTAGTTCCATAGCAGCCCCCTTGACCGAGGCAATTAGAAAGGACGGACCCTTTAAATGGGGTGATGAGCAGGCTAGGGCTTTTGAGGCCTTGAAAGCTACGCTCATCTCGGCGCCTTTATTGCAATTGCCCGATTTTGATAAGATGTTTGAAGTAGAGTGTGATGCTAGTAAGGTTGGCATCGGGGCTGTTTTGATGCAAGAAGGTAAGCCCGTTGATTATTTCAGTGAAAAGCTCAAAGGGGCAACTCTTAATTACTCAACTTATGATTTGGAGTTGTACGCCCTTGTTAGAGCCTTGGGAAATTGGCAACATTATTTGTGGCCTAAGGAGTTTGTGATACGAACGGATCATGAGTCGTTGAAACACCTTAAGATCCAAGACAAGTTGAATAGGCGTCATGCTAAGTGGATTGAGTTCATCGAGACTTTCCCTTATGTAATTCATTACAAAAGAGGAAAGGAAAATGTCGTTGCCGATGCCTTGTCTAGGAAGCATGTGCTTGTTGCTACCTTGTCTTCGAAATTGATGGGTTTTGAGAGCTTGCGGTTGTTGTATCCCGAGGATCCTACCTTTGCTCCTATTTTTAGGAAATGCGAAGAGTGGGGAAGGGACCGTTGGCTTAAGGAGAATGACCATTCCTCCTACTCTCGGTTCGATGGGTATTTGTTCAAGGGGAGAAGGTTGTGTGTTCCTTCTAGTTCTTGGAGGGAATTA
The DNA here is from genome assembly GCA_030864225.1 of Capsicum baccatum var. pendulum. Classification (NCBI taxonomy): domain Eukaryota; kingdom Viridiplantae; phylum Streptophyta; class Magnoliopsida; order Solanales; family Solanaceae; genus Capsicum; species Capsicum baccatum. The sequence continues at coordinate 139,180,691 of CM061555.1, forward strand.
TTTGTGAGGGAGGCCCATGACGGAGGCCTCATGGGTCACTTTGGGGTAGACCAGACCTTCGGAATCTTAGAGGAGAACTTCTATTGGCCCAAAATGCGCAAAGACGTCACTAAAATTTGTAGTCAATGCGTGGCCTGCCGGAGTGCGAAATCTCGTCTCCTACCTCAAGGATTATACACCCCACTCCCTACTCCCCTTAGGCCTTGGTTGGACATTTCGATGGATTTTGTTTTGGGGCTGCCAAGGACTAGAAAGGGCCGAGATAGCATTTTTGTTATTGTTGATAGATTCTCTAAAATGGCTCATTTTATTCCATGTGCTAAAACCGAGGATGCTCGTAGTGTAGCTTCATTGTTTGTTGCACATGTTGTAAAGCTTCACGGGGTACCGAGGACTATTGTGAGCGATAGGGACTCCAAGTTCCTAAGTCTCTTTTGGAAGTCCATGTGGAGTAGGCTTGGAACGAAGTTACTTTTCTCCACGTCTTGTCACCCACAAACCGATGGCCAAACGGAGGTAGTAAATAGAACCTTGGGGTCTATGCTACGTTCTATGGTTAAAGGTAAACTGACGTCATGGGAAGATCACCTACCCTTGGTGGAATTTGCATACAACCGGGTAATACATTCGAGCACGGGAATGACTCCCTTTGAATGTGTTTACGGCCTGAATCCCCTTACCCCTTTAGATCTCACTCCTTTGTCTAGTGATCTCATGACCAGCTTAGATGGAAATAAAAGAGCCGAGGCAATGAAGAAAATGCATGAGACGGTGCGGATCAAGCTTGAAAAGAAGAACCAAGAGATTGCAAAAAGGGTAAACAAAGGGAGAAGAAGGCTTGTGCTTGAACCCGGAGATTGGGTGTGGGTGCATCTTCGAAAGGATCGGTTTCCAGCTCAAAGGAAGTCCAAATTGCTGCCAAGGGGTGATGGTCCATTCCAAGTACTTGAGAGAATCAATGACAACGCCTACAAGATTGACCTTCCACCGGAATATCAAGTGCACAACACTTTCAACGTTGGTGATCTCTCCCTCGTGGATGCGGCTGAAGATGACCAAATGCTGAATTTGAGGTCAAATTCCTCTCAAGATGGAGAGTATGATACGGTTAGGGCAGCCTCCACAGGTACACGTCCTTTCACACGAAGCCAAGCTCGGGAATTACAAAAACTCCAAGCTTTGTTCATGCAAATGGCCGTGTGTGAGTTGGTGATTGAACCAACCAAGGACCTAAACGTTTTTATGTGTGAAGAGAGGTCCTAATGTGTAATAAACTACTCTCCAAGGTTGGCACAAGAAGCAAGGGCGGATGGGTCATTTTACCCCTTTTGTTTGTAGTATAAATAGAACATGTTAGAGAGTTATTCCCTAGTTTTTGAATGCTGATTTTTGTAACCTAAAACACTAAACCTTTCCTCTCTCTTCCACTCATAGAAGCCGCCCCTATTATCTCACAAGTAGAGGGATACTTGTGTTGTCTCTTTGGCTAGAAACAAGGGTTTTGAGGTCGTTGAGTGCCTCTTGGTCCTCGTAAGAACTTGGTGTTTATATTCATTAGACTTAGGGTCCTCTCTTGATGTTAGGGTTCTTAGTTTCTTGAATGTTATATGTCAAGTTATCTATCTTTCTTTATCTTGTTGTTGTTGTTGATTTTGTTATCTTAAAGTCTAGTGAAGCCGTGTGGGGCTCTTTTCGATTCACTAGCATTGTTATCTATCTTGTTGTTCTTGTGTTGTGGGCTGAAAAACCGAAACTTAAACTTGTTGTTCTTGTGTTGTTGGACTGAAATCCGAGCCTACTTGAAGCTCTTGGTGTTGTTGGTTTGATTTTGTATCACTTAATAAGTAATATAGTAGCTTCAAGGAAGTCCAAGTATCGATCTCTCAAGGACTTGCATTCGCCGCCAATCTAATTCTAGTTTAACTAATTGAGAAAATATAAACAAGAAGAGAGTTTGTAATTTTGTAAATTAAAAATAAAATAAATAATGCATAAAAATAAAATTCTTGGGACAATCAATTGAGAAAATCCTAGGGTTAAAGCACTTCGAATAATCATACTATGTTATTGAAATTAATTCATTAACTTGTTTATCTTGGTTGTTGATCCATTGGGTTAATTGCATGATCATGGTTTTCCAACATATAATCTTTTACCTAATATGGACACTACAACTACATCATTGAGTGAGAATGTAATAATCCAATTAAGTTAATAAAAGTCATCATCCTATGTATGAATCAAGTAAAACATCTAAGTACATCCCTGTCCTAGACGCTAAGCTTAATTCTTTATTTTATAAAAGAATTAAAATCCAAACTTTGTTTATTTCCATGTTCTATCTCCCTATTCCCTCTCCCGAGATCAAAAGGTTGACAATATATGTATTCTAAGGGTCGCGAATTCGTAAAATAATTAAAATAAGAATAAACAAACAACCAAATATGATAAGCGAAAATTAATAAATTTTATCCAAAACAATAGTACTTATGTTCGTAACTTTAACCCCAAAAGAAAAATTTTTAGCCACTAATATTCATAATTACTATCCAAATATTTGAATACACGATCCAACAATTTACCAAATATTAATTTTTTTCCTTCTCTCACGAGACCAGCGCCATGCCCTTATGTTCAAATAGTACAAATACTATTTGGATTTAAAAAGCTGCACGGATTCCAAAAAAAAAAAAAAAAGATTCCCACTTTGACCATCCAAAGTCATTTAAAATAGGAAATGTTTGCCAACTGTACTACTTGTTATATTCAAAATTGATCATACTTTCAAGCTTGTGTCGGCAGAATTATAAATTGGCATTGCACGTTACGGCGACGCGACGCATCAAGTTAGCATCGTTCCACTGGAATTAGCATTAAAAAATCTGGTTAAGTGTAACATATTATTTTTTACCCATACCTTTTATAGTGTATTCTCAATGAATTTTCGATCTTTAAATCATCAACATATCACCGTATTTAACTCAAAAAACCTCATAAAATATCATACACCACAAATTAAAGATCAAAATAACACCATATTCTCAATGACAAATCAAAACAAGACCTTGGATAAGACAAATTCCCAATGATCCTCCACTTATTATTTCAACTCTTTGACTTAATCAAATTAAGTTTTGCACATTCCAAAAAAGTTATTCCACTCCTAATTACACACTTAAACCATTTGGAATAAATTAAATACATTAGAATCCAACAAGACCGCTAGACACACACCTAGCTCAAGCTAGTAACACTAGTTTTCTGGATTGAACTCTAAACTACTCAATTAAATACAGACTTGTTTAAAAAAATACTTTGGACATTTTAATCACATACTTGGACACTTAAATGCGTATTTATATCAATATGAACACGTCAAGGCAAAATAAGCTAGAATAATGATATAAAAGTATGTAAAATCACCTCAGATCATCACCCCACACTTAAATTCTTTTCGTCCTCGAACAACTTTTACTCTAAGCATAAAAATCCGAGGTAATGCTACACTTCTACTAAATGTAAGACACTTAAGCTAGTACTACAATAACTACATGGAATGCAAGTTTCTTCACAAAGCATGTTATTTACACAATTGAAAGCTCATGAACCCTACTACAAAATATCCTAACCTCAAGAATTGACTCACCTAGTTGGCAAACTCATGCATATTGCTCAATCAAGAATATCGTACAAATCACCCACATTCATCAAACATGTTCCCTCACAACAAGAGAGTTACCCATAACACTCACAATAATGCAATTTATAATGTAATAGGTACAAGAATCAAATTGCGCTCACTTTCACAAAAATTCACAAGTTACACACAATGAACCATAGGCTTGCCCTTAGTGTAATGCTCCACTAATAGTCGAATGTAAAGATTAGGATCAATTAAGACTTTTTCGAGTTGTAATGTAGGCTAAGGGACGGGTTGGAACTATTTGAGAATAGTGACTAACCTCTCTAAGTGATTTAATACACTACATTATAAATTTAAAATCAATCTTCAACAACCAAATTATACCATTGTTGTCTACCCATTTCTTTTATTTTTGCCCCATCTCTTTTAAGCATTTTTACAAATACTTGGTGGACACATAATTTACTATCACAAGAATCAATTTTTCTCTTTTTTCACAACCATGAAAAAATTTCTAACATCAATTATATCACAATCATCCACCGCACATCAATTATACATCAATAACCATTAGCTTGGGGCATCAATTTTATCTTTTTCTTCTTCAATTTCTCTCACTCCTTACTAATTCAATTTTTATTAAAGCACTTAGGAGCTTTTTAGATCAAATTATGGTCTATAAAAGAAGGGATTACGCTACTTATAAGGTTTCCAAAAAAAAAAATATTTCAATGGGGGTTAACTAGGATAATGCACAAAGGTAGGTAAAAAAAAATATAAAACAAGACTATAAAAAAAATGCCTATATCATCTCTTAAACCCATATTCTTTATTTCGCTTCACACATACACCAGGCAAGTTCTAAATATCACATGCAACAAGGAATATACACAATACCTTATATGCACATGACAAATATTCAACTCAATAGGATCATGATAGACTCTTAACCAACAATCTCATGAATTCAAATTTAAGCCAACAAGTACAAGAGTCACAAACTTAAACCTAAGTGTCTCAAAAATAAACATTCACACAATCCAACATGCTTTTACAAAACAAAACACTTACACCATGCAATAAAAAATAGTACCAACAAGAATATCTCACTTATTTCTAACCTAAATTTTTTTAAATTGAGCCAAAATTTGAAAATTTCTCCACTGCACACTTAAAAATTTACTTTGTCCTCAAAGTGAATTTAAAAGTAAAAAGATAGAAATACTCCCTGAGGCCTCTAGGCCTACCTAGTAGCATCTTTACACATAAAGGAGATCCATGGAACCCTGCACTCATTCTTTGCCATGCTCCAAGCTCAAATTTATGGTACTCAGACTTCCCATTAACCTGTGACAACCAAAAATAAAAACTACGTGAAATAAAAATTAAAAACTGAAAAGAAAACATATATAATTTAACTTGGGTTGCCTCTCAAACAACGCCTAATTTAGTGTCGCGGCACGATCCAATTCACCTTTTTTCTCCACCTTGAGGATATGAATTTCACCTCCAACATCACATCCATCTTTTTTCCTCGCTCATAGGATGGCGGTACAATGATTAAGGAACTAATTAATAGAATATGCACGGTAAACCACTCGGCCTTGAGGTGAGGTGTGTTCTTATGTTGCTTAACCTGTGCAAAATCAAGAATATAGGATCTTGTTCCTCATCTTCATACTCTTCCACTGTTTTAAATGATTCCACAAACAAGACATTATCTAAACATAATGTAGAAAAATGCTTCGAGTGAGACTCAACTAATCCTACTTCATAATTTACACAATCTACTTCACACTCACTTATATTCACCTCCTCACTTTCAGTCTCAAGATAAATATGACAATCGTGTGACTGTGATTTTTGAGTTTTCTTCATATTTTGGCTAATATCCTTTTCATATATTTTTTTTCTTAGCCACAGTAGACATGGCGGCAGTGGTATCTCCTTAAAAATTTCAACAATTTCAGTTTTCAAGTACTTAAACTTCTTTGAATTATTAGCAATTTCATCTACAACAAGTTAGAAAGTCACTTGTTCAACAGCCTCTCTTTGGTTCTTTATGTATGCCAAATACTCATTCTGAGATGCTAAAATTTGTTTAATCAACTCTTTCAAATTGCTCATTTGATTTGTGGCCTGCATGTTTAGTTGTTGCGGTTGAAACTGCTGGTGGTGGTTCCCTGATTGAATTTGTGACTGATTCAGCCCCATTCGATTACAGTAGTTTATATAATTTTGCCTTTGATAATAGCCCACAAACATTACTGAATCAGGGTTGACAACACACAATCTTCAGAATGACCACTTTGGCTACAAATCTTACACCATGTTGTAGTCTGCTCCACAGATGGAATAGTATCCACATCATATTGTGAAGGTCCCATCCATGCACTTCCATAAAAGTTTGGATAATAAGCCACAAGGTGCTATCCTCCTAAAAAACAACAAAAATCATCATCACTCAAAAACTAGGCTGACATATCAAGAAGTGTGATAAAAAGAGAAATAAAAACAAATAAAAAGAAACTAAATAAAAATTATTTACATCTTAATATAGATAAATTAAAAATAAGATAGTTGCCTAGTTAAAAGTCCACGACAATGGCGCCAAAAATTTTACAGCGCACCAGCAAGTGTACGTGGTCTTATCAATTAATATAGTGGCTTCAAGGAAGCCCAAGTATCGATCTCTTATGTACTTACGTTCGCCGCCTATCTAATTCTAGTTTAACTAATTGAGAATAAATAAACAAGAAGAGAGTTTGTAATTTTATAAATTAAAAATAAAATAAATAATCCATAAAAATAAAAGTCTTGGGACAATCAATGGAGAAAAGCCCAGGGTTAAAGCACTTCAAATAATCATACTCTGTTATTGAAATTAATTTGTTAACTTCCTTATCTTGGTTGTTGATTTATTGGGTTAATTGAATGATCATGGTTTCACAACCTATAATCTTTTACCTAATATGGACATTATAACTACATCGTTGAACGAAGATGTAATAATCCAATTAAGTTAATTAAAGTCATCATCAAGGCATCTAAGTACATCCCTGTTCTAAACGCTAAGTTTAAATTCTTTATTTTATAAAATAATAAAAACTCAAACTTTATTTATTCACATATTCTATCTCTCTATTCCCTCTCCCGAGATCAAAAGGTTGACAATATATGTATTCTAAGGATCGCGAATCTTTAAAAATAATTAAAACAAGAATAAACAAACAACTAAATATGATAAGAAAAATTAATGAATTTAATTCAAAATAATAGTATTCATGTTCTTGATTTTAACACCAAAAAAAAAGTTTTTAGTCATTAATATTTATAATCACGATCTAAATATTTGAATACATGATATGAAAAATTAAAGATTAAAAATAAAATTAGAACTTAATTAACCTGTAGCCGCGTCCGTTAACTCTCCAAAACAGTGGTCAGCTACATGGGTACCGTCTCCAGTTGTATTAAAATTGTTGTCCACTGTACGTGTCCCTCTTGTGTCCAAGAATTGACCAAATATTAATTTTTTTCCTTCTCTCACGTGACCAGAAATCCTATTAGGATTTAAAAAGCTGCACGGATCCCCCAAAAAAAGATTCCCACTTTGACCTTCCTTTTATCAATTTGCTATCCAAAGTCATTTAAAATAGGAAATGCGTGCCAACTGTACTGCTTGTGATATTCAAAATTGATCATACTTTCAAGCTTGTGTCGGTAGAATTGTAAATTGGCATCGCACATTGCAGCGACGCAGCACGTCAAGTTAGCGTCGTTCTACTGGAATTATCATTGAAAAATCTTGTTAAGTGTAGAAAATCTCATTCTTTATCCATTCTTTTTATAGTTTATTTTTAATGAATTTTTGATCTTTAAATCATCAATATATCACAGTATTTAATTCAGAAAGCCTTCTAAAATATCTTACACCTTAGATTAAAGATCAAAATAACACCATAATCTCAATGACAAATCAAAACAAGAACTTGAATAAGGCAAATTCACAATGATCTTCCACTTATTATTTCAACTCTTGACTTAATCAAATTAGTTTTGCACATTACAAACAAGTTATTCCACTCATAATTACATACTTAAATCATTTGGAATAAATTAAACACATTAGAATCTAACAAGATCAACAAGAGACACACCTAACTTAAGCTAGTAAAACTAGTTTTTCAGATTGAACTCTAAATTACTCAATTAAATACAGACTTGTTTAAAAAATACTTTGGATATTGTAATCACATACTTGGACACTTAAATGCTTCTTTATATCAATATGAACACGTTAAGCACACAAATTACTCTCAAAACAAGGCAAAATAAGCTAGAATAATTATATAAAAGTATGTAAAACAACCTCAGATCATATATCTTCTAGAGTTTAAATGGTCCTTGTTCACTTCCTTCCATTTTCATATGGGAATACTAAACTCTTGCATGGACCTACTAGGCTTCTAGTGCTCAATCTTAACCTGCTGACACGTAGAGCACTTAGCTATAAACTCTGCAATATCTCTCTTCATCCCACTCCACCAATAGATCTCCCACAAATTGTGGTACATCTTAGTGGACCCTGGATGAATGAAGTATCGCGCACCATGGGCTTCTGCAAGAATTCATTGACTCAAGTCATCTACACCTGACACGCATAAACGACCCTGGTAATGTAATACACCATCTCCTCCTTGGGCAAAAACCTTTATTTTCTGATCTCTGACTGAATCTTTCAACTTAACAAGGCTGGAATCTCTATCCTGCTTTTCCTTCACCTCGAAAACCAGAGATGATTCTGAACTATTCTGCACCCATATACTACCCTTTGCTGAATTAACTAAGAGGACACCTAGTCGGGCAAGCTGATGAACTTCCTGAACTAACTTTTTCTTATCATCCTCAACGTGAGCAACCCTACCTATAGACAATCTACTGAGAGCATCAGCCACTACATTGGCCTTTCTTGGATGATACAAAACACTCATATCATAATATTTTAACAACTCTAAACACCTTCTCTAATGCAAATTCAAATCTTTCTAAGATAACATATACTGCAAGATTTTGTGATCTATGAACACATTAACATGAACCCCGTACAAGTAATGCCTTCAAATATTTAAGGAAAACACTACAGGTGCTAACTCAAGATCATGAGTTGAGTAATTCTTCTTATAGGGCTTAAGCTATCTGGAGGCATAGGCTATATGACCTTATCTCTCTGCATGAAGACACAACCCAAACCTACTCTGGATGCATCACAGTACACAACAAACCCATTTAAACTATCTTGTAGAGTCAAAATTGAGGTTGAGGTGAGTCGAGTCTTCAACTCCTGAAAACTTTCTCACAAGAATCTAACCGCTGAAAACTGAACTTTCTTCTGAGTCAATCTAGATATGGGGGATGCAATAGACGAAAACCTTTCAACAAACCAATAGTAATAGCTAGCTAAACCTAAGAAACTCTAGATATCTAATAGAGAGATTGATCTAGGATACTTTCTCACCGCCTCAGTGTTTTGAGGATTAACTTTGCCATTACCGAAAATAATATGACCAAGGAATGCTACTGACCTTTACCAAAATTTGCACTTACTAAATTTGGCGAACAACTGATAAGTTTTAAGAGTCTGAAGTATGATTCTGAGGTGATCTACGTAATCATTCTCACTATAGGAATAGACAAGAATGTCATTGATGAAGACTATAATGAACATGTCCAAGTACTGCTTGAACATGCAATTAATTATGTCCATGAAAGATGCTGGGGCATTTGTAAGACCAAAGGAGATGAGTAGAAACTCGAAGTGACCATACTAGGTTCTGAAAGCTGTTTTTAGAATGTCACATTCTCTAATTTTGAGCTGATGATAGCCCGATCTAAGGTCTATCTTTAAAAAGTAACTGGATCCCTGAAGTTGGTCAAATAAGTCATTAATTATAGGAAGTGGGTATTTATTATTGACTGTTACTTTGTTCAACTGACGATAGTCAATACATATTCTGAAGAAACCGTCTTTCTTGTGCATGAATAGAACTGGTGCACCCCACGAGGAGACGCTGGGTCTAATGAACCCCTTATCTAAAAGGTCTTTTAATTGTTCTTTCAATTCCTCGAGTTCTGCTGTAGACATTCTGCATGGCGGAATGGATATAGGCTGAGTGTTTGGAAGAAGGTCTATTTCAAAGTCAATTTTCCTTTTAGGAAGAACTCTAAGAAGATCTTCAGGAAATACATCTAAGAATTTATTTACTATTGGAACTGAATCAAGACTGGGATTCTCTGAATTAGAGTCATTGACTCATACAAAATGATAGATACATCCCTTGGATATCATTTTTCTCACTATAAGGTATGAAATCAACTGACCCTTAAGCACTAAGGTACTACCCCTCTATTCAAGGATTGGTTCATTTTGAAACTAAAAATGAACAATTTTGTTTTTATAATCAACTGAGGCATAACATGAATAGGGCCAATCTATGTCGAGAATGACTCAAAATCCCCCATATCTAGCTCTACAAGGCCTGCTGAAGTAACTTTCTGATATATCATAATCGGACAGTTCCTTTATACCCGTCGGGCTATGATAGATTTTTCCATTGGGTATAAACTAAGAAAGGCTCTGTTAGGATTTCTGGAATGAATCCAAAATTAACGGCTATATAAGGAGTTATGAAAGATAAAAAAGCTCCTGGATCTAGCAAGGCATAGATATGTAAATGAAAGATCTATAATGTACCAGGGACCACATCAGGAGAATTTTCCTAATCTTATTTGGACTGAAGTGCATAGATCCTATTTGGGTGTTGCCCACTGGTGGCACTGGAAGCGGCACCCTATTGATTCGAGTGACCTGACTGAGCTGAAGGACGATTAAACTTATCCTGAGAACCTGACTAAGGACAATCTCTGACTCTGTGGCCTGGCTTGCCACACCCAAAACAAATATCACTGCCAGCTCTACAGACTCCCTGATGGTTTCTGCTATATGTCTGATAAAGAAGATTTGATCGAGCACTGCTGACACTACTTTGAGATTTAGAGCTTGATGCCTTATCTTTGTTACTATTTTTGAACTTAGGTACTGGAGCACTGGGTGAGGACGGAGCTGGATCTAATGACTTTGGATGAAGTTGGGAACGGTTATCGCCCTCTAACTTAGGCTGATTGATATTGAAGCTACCAGTTCTAGTTCTCTTGTTCTGCCTCTCTCTCTCTTTATTCTTAACCTCTTCTATCTATTAAGCATGGACCATGAGCTTGGATATGTCGATCTCCTTAATCAACATTGCAGTTCTGTACTCCTTAACTATACTATCCGACACCCCAAGCATGAACTTGCTTATTCTAGACCTACTATCTGCTACTACATGGGGAGCATATCTGGCTAACTGAGTAAACTTAAGAGAATACTCTTTCACGCTTATACTTCCTTGCGTGATATTGATGAACTCTAACACCTTGGCTTCTTCAGCTCTAAGGGAAAGAATCTATCTAGAAAAGCAGTAGCAAACTTTTCCCACTCTATGGGCTCTGCATCTGTGTCCCTGTCTACCTTCTACTGCTTAAACCACGTATGAGCTACATCTTGTAGTTGATAGGAAGCTAACTCAGCACTCTCACTGGAAGTCACTCCCATAATATCTGTGACTTTCTAAACCTCATCGAGGAACTCCTGTGGATTCTCTTCTGACTTAGATCTAGAGAATAGGGGAGGATTCATTCGGGTGAAGTCTCAAATCCTGGGTGTAGTAGTATTAGCCACTGGTTTGGACTGAACAATAACTGTCCATTTATTCTGAGCTACTATAGAATTGGCTAGAGTAGTGAATGCAGCTCTGAATTCTGCATGGAAGACATGCTCGTCCAGGGGATCTGCCTGAACGGGTTGAGGTGCTGACTGATTCCCTGTCCTTCTTTTATTAGTATTTTTTGGAGGCATGTTCTGTAAACAAAAGGAAGAAATGAATTAGTCTAAGAGTTTAACTTGAGCTCATGCTCACTCACACGACATGATTACTGAATGAAGAGAAACTTTTCCTAAAAACACCTCATAGACTCTTTTCCATAAGTGTGGTGCGCTATACACACATATACAAGACTCTACTAGACGTGACTTTTAAACTCCCTAGGACTCTGTTAAACCTGGCTCTAATACTATGTTTGTAATGCCTCAAATTTGTACCCTAGATGCTACACGATACTTACTACCCCAAAGGACCACAAGCTAACCCATGAGTGATATCTGCTATGAGCACTGAGTAATAATACTATAATAAATACGAAAAATAGGCTGAAATGCCATATGGTTCAAAATTTGAAATACTAATAAAGTATATTACTAAAATAATATATCTGCAAAACTAAATACTATTTGAAAAGCCTCGAACTAAACTTTTTGAAAGAGGAGTTGATGGGACAAGCCCCCAACTAACTCCGACCACAAAACTACTGATAAACTAAAATACTGAAATAAAAGTATTCCCTCGATAGATGAGGACTCATTACTAAAAATGCTGCTGATAATTGGATCTGTCTATGCACGATCAAGAACCTGAGCATCTGAACCTATGATATGAGACATCATAGCGTAAAGAAAGAGTATGCGTCAATACATGTAATGTAATGGTATGCTAGATAAGGCAAGGCTAAATGCAAGAGTTCATATGCATGAACAATAACTGACTAAATGATATAGAGTAACTAAATATTAGAATACATAGATAACCAAAATTGTTGTGAATACTGAGTATGTAATACTGTGCATATATGTGTATGCTGTAATTGAGATTTTACTAAAGCTGTATTTTGAGTTCTGATAACTGAGTAATTCATATTTGATATTACTGATAACTAAGTTACTGAAACTGATTGACTATATTTGATAGTCCTGATCTGTAAAACTGAATTGAGTTCTATACTGAAACTGAAACTGAGACTGTGGGAAGTAATCATCTAACCGACATGTCCCAAATAAGATAACTGAGTTGGGGTCCAATGTGTAACCCCAATTAGAAGGGTGTTAATACAGTGCCACGGGTAAAGACACTGAATATTTACCCTCATCTGGCAGGTACTCTAATGTGAATGGTGGAACCCTCAACTGGAAGGTTAAAACACCTTATCAACCCTCAACTGGCAGGTTAATGTCTCAAGCTATGCTGGCTACTTAGTTCTGGAATACAAGGATTGCTTCTAAGGATCACACCCTCTACTGGAAGGTGAGCCCTCAACCTTGTGTTCACGCGAGGCTGAATCCTACTCCCAACTAAAAGATATTGAACTGAGTATACTAAACTGGATTGGACTAATACTGATTTTACTGAGTTTTCTTGAGTTTTGTAACTGACTGAGTTCTACTGAGTTTTGTAGCTGACTGAATTCTAATGATCGTGAAATGACTGATACTATTCTGTAACTGATACTGGCTCTAAATAAAAAAACTAAATTATCGGGTATTACATATCCCAGGACTCGATAGCATGAAAAATAAAGCATAACATAATCTTGAAAGACATAACAATAGCTACTTGCCCATAATTCATTCATAGAGACATTTTATCAAACATTTGTAGGGCATAAGCTTGTACATATACTATCATATCATGATTTCATCATTTAATTCACATGTACTTTCTATCAAACACTTGGGGATCACAACTTAACGCACATAATCATGGATAACATATAAACATTGCAAATACAATGCCTAAACTTGCAAATTCATGGGTTTTAGCATGCAATTCATATAATTCCTCATAAACACTATTCCAATTTTATGAATCTTGTAATAATCATGGATTGAAAACCTAATTAACGTCATAGATATGTAGACAATCAATTTCAAACATGGGAATTCATAATCCCATAAACTTGTAGTTTTAAAAAGAAATTCTTGGACTATATGGGTGAAAGGTACTTATATATGAACACCTAACATACCTGAATTGATAAGTTCTTGGAGTTATTAGTGAGTTTCTTGAGCTTTGTTCTTGATTTATTGAGAGCTAGGGTTTACTAATTAAGAGAGAATGATTTATTTCTTGAGATAAGAGAGAAAATAATGAGATATTAGGCTATTTAGGGCTTTAATCCCATGTTTAGGCTGACTGGAAAGAGGGAACAAGACCTAAAAGCCCTTGGAATTTAAAACTCAGAATTAACTAAAAATTTCAATTTGGCATACTAGCGCGATGAGGTGCTATCACGTCGTGTCACTATAATTTGACAACTGTGACTAGAAATCTTGGCGCGATGCGATGGAATCGTGTTGCTTCACTGCATGGGAATTTGGCTCTTGGCGCGAAGCACCATGATCGCAGAGCAACAGTGGAAATTGACAAGTAGAAAATTAGTTGGTAATGCGATGCGGTGGTATCTCGTTGGCTTACTAATAATTGACAATTGCCATTTGGACTGCCTTCGCGACGTGCTGAAGTAGCAGGTGGTACCCTGTTTCACTATAATGGCTCTAACTCTTTGCTCGGGTATCGGATTTGGGTGAATTTTATATCATTGGAAAGCTAACTGAATTTTCTATGCATTGGCAAGCTCTAAACTGAAAAATAGTGAGTATTTCAAAAATTTTTTATATGATTACTCATGGAATGAGAGTTAATTTAAGCTTGGAAAGTACGAGGTATTACCATCATCCAAGGCTTGATGCCATTAATTTGTATTTCTCTCAGCTGGTCCCATAAGATTTTCCTGTTTACCACAGTGTGAAGTCTATCAAAAAAAGTGGCTAATCAGCTAAAGTTGGATTTTCTATCATTAGTTTGGCAATAAATCATTTGTGTTGTATCTTTCAAAGGTAGGATTGTCACACTTCTTATTTTATAGCATACCCATAACCTTCCATTTCTTCATACTCATAGTTTGTGTAAAAAAACCTTTCTGCACTGAAATTTAGTTGCACCCTCTACATATTATATTTCTTTATTCTTTTCTATATAATCTCTATTATATCTATTTTATTTATAAACATAAAGACATTTATCTCATTCTATTTATAGGTCTTGTTCATCCCCCTAATGTTTCATAATGCTATTCTTATTTGGGGGGTCACCAAGAGGAGTAATCCCTTTAATACCCTATATACCCTGCTGCCAGTGTTGCTAGGATTGTCCTGTATAGTTATCTGGACAACCCTATTCTGTACAGCTATTTTTTCTTGGTCCTAATCATCAAAATCCTCAGAGGAGCATTCATTCTCTTACAAGGATTTCAAGGTCTAATTGCTTACTCATTTCTACCTCAACTTCCTATTTTCCTTTGTTCACTGCTGGTTTTGGTTGATCATATCTTGGGATATCCCTCTTGTACTTCCATTCTAACATCTCTCTTTTCTTCTTTCTTTGTATAAGTTTTGTGGTTTTAGTTGGTTATGTCTTAGGATATCCCTCTTGTACTTCCATTCTAACCTCTCTCTGTTTTTTTTTCTTTGTATAAGTTTTGCAAGTTCCTTAAATGTATCAGCCTTTAAGGGAAATTTTCAGCATAATACCCAAAGTGGCAGCATTCAAAATAGAATTTTGGCATCCATTCATAATCAATTAGCTACTTTAGCATCTCACCAGATGGTCATTCTATATGCATCTCCTTAAGAAAAGGTTGGTTGATGTCCATCTCAATTAACATCTTGGGATAAGACATTCCATCACTACGAGCTGTGAGCTTATCAGTGTAAATGGGTATGCCTAAATAGCTTCTAATATGCTCAAGGTTTTCCTAAGTTCAATACTGCAATGGAAATCTAGTGAGTTAGACCCATAGGGGAATAATAGTATTCCTTCCTTATCTGAAAAGCAAGTTCCCACCCAAATCATTGGTCTATTATGAAACGTATAAGGGTCAATGGTAGTAATAGATATCTTATCCTCTATTTATTCAAATTTAAAGATGAATTAGTCATCATCATGAAATATACCTTTGGGGTTTTGACATTAGACCACACACCATAGATAAAGTTCAATATCTCTTTAAAGTCAGGGTTTTCTCCTATAATTACCTATTACAGTTATTTCCCAGACTTTGCACTGTTCTTGAATATCAAACAGGTTGAGCTTAACAATCTCAACCCCATATTTTAGCTCTGGGGTATAGAAATTATGTTGAATACCTTATTGAGTTGCTCTATTCCCTCAAGCTAATCCATAAAAAAAAGGTGAGTTTCCTCTCCATAACGATTAAATCCTCTACTACCTCCAGTGTTGTTTTCACCGGTACAATTATTTTAGTGGGTGTTTGTGTGACTATCATCGATTATGCTTTCTTTTGTGCTTGTGAATGTGTTTTTGGGTTTTATTTTCTTCCCATAAATTAGGCTAGATTTACTAGCGAGAGTTGTTAAGGAACCCTCGATTCAGGTGTAACCACTAGAGAATCACTAGTCTTCATCATTAGTTTTTTTGCCCTTAGTAGAGGTTGTTTTCTCCGGCTGTCCATATTGAAGTGCACATTAGCAAACTTACTTAGCTAGCGCCTTCGGAGCTCCCTTTCTTATCATTCGCCTCTTTCTAGGGTAGTTTATAATTTATGCATTAATTTCATAATAATAGTTGTAATAAAGTTTGGTTATAGCTATTTAATAAAGAATTCCATGTATCTTATTTAAGGGTGGTAAAGGGTTCTCCTATCTAGGAGGATAAGAATAGGTGCCCTCAGAATCCAATTATTTGGGTCATGACAAAACAATTCCAAAGAAAAAAAGAATTATAATGACCTTAGTTTTGAAATTTTCTAAGAACTATGTGCTTTAGCAATTTTTCCCCTCTCTGACATGTAGATATTGAACTTCGGGGATGATTGGCATGGTTCTCAAGGCGATTGGTAATGAGTTGTACAAGTTTGGGGTTTTAGATGCTTTAGAAGCCATATAGTTCATTTTTTGTCAATCTTGATGTTCTTAGCATTAGATAGCAAAATAGACTGTGCCAACAGATCTGGAGTACCGAATTTGGGTTGATAGGAAGGTTGAATCAATTTTGGGACACTTATATCTCATTTTGTTCCTTTATTTGAAAAATAGTAAAATAGGGTCTCGAGGGTTTCTTTTGTGAAAATGACTCTTTTTGATAATCTAACCTTTCTATTAGTCTGTAATGTCAAAATTAGACTAATAGGATATATAGTTTGTCTCGGTGGAATTCAATAAATCCTCAGGGTCCATTCAAAGGTTGGTAAGATTGCACCGAAATCAGAATCAGCTGATATATGCAGATGCTTAAATAGACAAGGTTTTCATCAGTACCAACCACTTTAGAGGCCCAAGACCACTTAAGCAATAGCCACTTTAGCGACCAGGTGGTGCTTAAGCGGTATGTGCTTTAATCGATAGTTGCATAAGTAGCCACTTAGTCACTTAAGAGACAACTGTTGTATATAACCCCCTTTTTTCCTGAGCTCTCTCTAATTTTGGACCTTTAAGCTTTGGGAAGGATATTTTCAATGGTTTCAATGTTGATTTTTTTGTGGATAACTTCTACACTCATAATCCCAATATTTCCCATTGATTTTATCTTCAAAAAGACCTTTACATCATGATTTGAAACAAAAAAATAGGGGTCCTACTAGTAAGGTTTAAAAAGGGGTTTTCTTTATTTTGGACCTCGATTTTTAACTTATTCTTAGATGGGTTTCTCCTATATCCTCCCATAACCTTGAAAAATGTGTTTAAAAAATAAAATTCCAATTTTATTCTTTTTGTTTTCAAACCCGATTTTTGAACTCATTTTGACCCTAGCTCAATTATTGGTAATATAGTATTGTCAACTTTCTTTTAATGCGTAGATGTTATATTTGGTTGTTGTTGTTTGTGCTGAGACGTGTAAGGAGAAGGCTCGATGTTGAAGCACTTGATACTAGGATTTTGTTGTTTTGTGGTAGGTTACTCTTTAATTTCTTTCAAACTGATCAGGGTAGTTAATGAATAAGTAAAACATGCTATGGGTTGGGGAAAATAAACTATTTATATTGTTGTGTGCATGTGTGGGAACTTATATATTTTTGTTATTGACTCCTGATATGTGTTTCCTGTGTGGGGACTTTATCTGACATCATTGGCCTTATCTATGGATCTAAATGCCTTTAATTTAAGATATGATGCCTATACAGGGACTTATTTTGCTAATTTAGTCCTTATTTGAGCATTGATTGCTTTTATCACGATAAAATGCCCGAGTTAGGGGTTGATATGATATTAATGATGTATTGTATGCATATTTATTCAGATAGTACCTAATTGGAGTTGATAATCATGAATCATGGACCTAATACGTTGATTTCTGAGCTTAGTTGTATATATCCCATATTGGATGGATTGGATATCATCATTTGAGTTAATTATGATAATACATCCTCATTCCATACGTATATATTTGTGAGATACTGGAGCCACTAAGAAATACTATTTTTTAAAAAAAGGACAATTTTATGAAACCCTCTCTGTGAACATGAGTCGGAGAGAAGAGTTGAGATTGAGATATGAGATATAGTATATGATTTACGAACCCCAAATGGGATCCTAATAGCTGTGAGCTCGGTGTGTGTATATGAAAATTCATGCGATGACTTTCAGCATTCATTCCATCTATATTGTATTACATACATAACTTCCTCGCTTTTCTTAGTTTCCTTGAATCGTGAGAGGTTTTTGTGTATTTTCTCCTTTATACTTGTTTTGTTACTTCTTTATTACTTATATATGTTAGAACTGTTAGTGAAGATATTGTGAGCTACCATTTGGAAGTTTTTGGTTTGCAAGTAATAGGCTTTTAGTAACTTTACTTATTTTATTTCCTAATTTTCTCAGCCGGTCTATAATACGTACTGAGTACAAGTGGAGCATACTCACTCCTATTGTGCCCTTCTGGTATTTAGTGTAAATTTTTTAATCTCATTCTATCTTAGTTATGCCTCTATTTGAGTCAGAGATGGATCTTGTACTTTCAATTTTAGATATGTACTTAGATTGCTCTTATATTACAGTATTAGGTTTTGGGTGGTTTAATTTTTTTTTTAAACTTCCATGTATTATGTGTATATTCTATGATTGGCCCAACTTTATTCTATAGGTCTCATTGAGTTTATGTTATTATAATTTTTGTTCCTTTTATTAGTTTGGGTGATCATCTTACTTGTCAAGTATAGGCCGCGACAAGTGCCATTATGACATAGTTTTTGGACATGTCAAATTGGTATGAAAGAAGCCAGGTCCATTGGTCTCATATGTGTAAGGGCAGGATGTCTAGTAGAGTCTCCCGAATCAATACGTAGATGTTTGTATCTATTTTTCAGAGACTATAAGATGTCTTTATGAAAACTTCTATGTTTGGATTCCTTATTTTATGGGTTATTCATACCCTATGTTTTATATTATGTTTCATTATTTTCTATGCAGATGGTGAGGTCTAAATCTCAAGAGGATAAGGATGATGAGCCAACACCTGAGAATGGAGCTTAAACTAGAGGGAAGGGTAGGGGTTATGGATGGACCAGAGATAGCGGATGGGAGCGATGAGCTGCCTCAATCATATATAGTGCTAGGGGGATCTCCACTGAGCCCAAGGTTGAGGTTGAAGGAGATACAGGCTAGCTCAATGTCACGACCTAATTCCTTAGGTCATGATGGCACCTACTACAACTCGTCAGTAAGTAAGCCAAGTCGTTTTTTGGAATCGGTAGTAATAGACTACTAAGAGAAATTAAAAGGAACAATAGAATAAATATAATAAAGGGTGTAATATATAAGACGACCCCATGACTTAGTGAAGTTAGTACAAGAGCTTCTAATAAAATAAGAATACAAAGTAAAATATTGAATAGATATACATGTACAACCCATCTATGAATAAAACATAGAGATAAGTCTAATCAATGTGAGAGAGAGTAGTAATATCCAAACGCTAGGAGTTTACCCCAAATCTTCAATCCATAACTGCACGATGTAAATACCAATGATGTGAACTCGTACTATGTTCTACAACTTGCAAATATGTAGTATGAGTACCAAACATTCGGTACTCATCAAGAAACTACTAACAGAGCTCCAAATATGTTGCAAATATAGATAACATTCAAGCAGGAATGTAAACTATAGGCAACTATCCAAGAAGCTAATGTAATAAAGCTAGAGAGGAGATAAGGATAAACTATCCTATTCTAGCTGTATTCAAGAACCAATGTACTCTACCACATATCACTAGCCAATATACTAGTAAAGTGCAGAATAAGGATATATAGTAATATACAAGGCCAAGGAATACATATACAATATGAATAAACAAGGGAAGACAGGGATATATGGTAATACTAGCTATACATATGGGTATATGATGCTAACTCAAAGGCAACAACGTAAGGTAGCCAACATAACCTCATTAGATAATTCTAACAAAGTATGAAATATAATACTAGCATGATCAGGGCCTATAATCAAGTTTCTAACCATGAATACATTATTTGTGATGTGAGTCAACATAAAAGGAAAAGGAATCAGAATCATAACTCCAATCTGAGTATTAGTTCATAATAAACTAGTCACAAAACAATAATAACAACAATAAAATAATTGGATAGTAACACAAATAATATCAAACTAGGGGACTATAAACCTGATAGGATAAATCAATATTCAGCAAACAACAGTCATAGCCTATACCTATGAAACCCCCATAAGGCTAATAGAAATAAGAACTAAAGAGTATACTAGGGATGACCAATGTATATGCTTGAATGAATACAATGTAGATCCATAATACCATAATCGATCTAAGTTCCATAATGTACCCAGTTTATACACCTCATCCAACTCAACGGATCACAAAGGCAGGACCTATAATGACCTCTTTTCTTTGACACAGTAGCTCAAGGATTAAAGGGCCCTTAGGAGATTCAAGAATATTTGCATACATTGACTTAGTCTAGATCCAGTATGTCCAATAGTCATCATTTTACTCCATCAAGTATCATATATATATATATATATTCACAAACTCAAACCATTGCTAAAAAAGTGTAAGTCTGTAAATACATTATCTGGGATCAAATTCAAGACTAAATCTTTGTAATAGAGTAAAACGGATTGGAATCTCTCACGACCAAAGTAAATGGTAGTAGTAAAAGAGTGGATAATCCATGGACCAAAATCAATCTAGATAAAATTTCCAAAATATAGTTTTTAGTTCCAAATTCTTATAAATCATTAACAAAGGTAGTATGATTCCCCTTTTATAAAAGAACCCATTTTAAGAGTGAAAAGTGGGAATGAATCACTTTTTAGAAATTGTAGTAGAATCAAGATTCTAGTTGGAATCATACCACTAAGTGAGCATGAATGCACCCGAATCGATGCATGCCATCACTAGTATCCAAATAGTATGCACGTCCAAGACCTTATAGACTAAAGTCTCATCCTTTATAAGGAAAAAATACTCACCTGGAGTCCACCTAATGTCGTAACCTTATCCTTGAGCCTATAGTATATAACTAGATTAAAGGTATACTATTAACTATGGAAAACCATGATCTAATTCACTAAGATAAGTAATATACCTTATATTAAAGGGTCCTTAGCACTAACTATGATCATCATGCTAGTAATCTAGGGCAATAGGATCCTATAGCTACAACAAGTATTCCATATTAAGGGTAGATTCACCTTTTATCCTCAAACTACTAAATTAAGCTAAGTCATGGTGTTCTACCCATAATTATAACCTAATATCCTACATAACATACTCTATATGATACACTATCTCATGAAAAAGAGTAGACTAAAGCCTACCTCGATACCGAATCGCAAATCCTTGATATATCCATAAATCATTCGCCTCAGCTCTACAATCCTAAAATACCACCATGATATAAAAATAATAATATATAACACCCCGTATTCAAGTACGTGTATTGGCGTATTCAAGTACGTGTATTGGTCTTATTTATATGGAATTAATTTTTTTTATTTATATCAGAATTTTCCCGTCGATGGTTCCATGCGAAGGTTATTGAATAATCTTTCCAACGATATAAAGATTTCCAAAAACGGATAGGTTTCGGATATAATCGAGCACGTTTGAAATGATAAAATGGTGGTCGGGATATTTGGGAATAGTAAATGTGCAGGAAAATTTCCTACACACAAACTACTAAGGCCAATCGAATTTTTGGGTCAATTTCGAATGATCATAACTACATTAATATAATGAACTGAGAGAGCTGTGACCTATGAAAAGAAATATATTTGAGTCTTCTTTCCAATTCAATTGGTTTCATCCAAATCCAACGTCTGAGTAAGGAGTTATACTCGTTTTACTTTAGCCTATCAAAATAGATTTTTAGGGTCAACTTCAAACGACCATAATTCCTTGTACAGGATGAACTAGGTGGCCTACTTTATATGAAATGAAAGCCCTTTGAGTTATCCTTCCAACGATACTAATTTTGCCCTAATACAATATCAGAGCAAATAGTTATGGTCGATCTACTTTAGCTTATCAAAATAGTCCACCAAAGGACAGATTTGACATTATTTAAATTTTAAAGGCATTTTGGTCATTTCCTATTATATTATGGACGGGAATATGTGCATATATACATGTATATGAGTTCAAAAAATCATTTTCATCCTTAATCATTGAGAAAGAACAAACCCTAGCCAAATTTGACCTTTAAATTACTTTTGATTCAACCGTAGAAATTCCAAAGTAATTCAATAACTGTGTTTGTCACCTTGAGAGCTTTGAACGACACCTATTATTTGTGAAAACAGGATTGCATAATCAAGAGGTGAATTCTAAGGCATGAATATTGTTTTCCTTTATTCTTTTCCATATGTATATGTGTGATAGAGGATTATATAAATTGGTTGTTATTGAAAGGTGATGGAAATAGGGTTATGGACAATTTTGCATGGTCTGGTTGTATTAAATTATGGAAGGTGGATATGGAAATTGAGTTATGGAAGGTGGATATGGTGATATGCTATTGAATTGATGATTATTTAAGTCTATGGCTCAATTTGATTTAATGGATTGGTTGGAAGGATAAATGAATCCAAACTTGATATTGGAGGATGTTGTATGAATATGCACGGCATGCGAATGTAATTGGAGTATAAGAGGGTTAAAGTGACACCCTTTATGGTGTAATTAAAGGTTAATACTTAACCATTAGTTTGGTGAATTCAAATAATTGAATTGTGACGTTTGGTTGCTAATACTAGATTGCTATATATGTTCATTGTAGATAAGTAATCCAAAAAGACGGGAAGTCCATTTGGGGCTAGTATTAAAGGTTGACAGTCAGGTATGTAAAGCATACTCTATACCATATCTTTGGCATGAAAGTGAACAATTGTTCTATTAAGAAAGTTTTCAAAGTTATTCAATAACATGTGATCCATAATGGTTTTGTATGATGTCCTACGTTACCAATGAACTTGTTTCCACCCTACAAGATGTCCAGACATTCCAATACTTACTTGTTTTCCAAATCTTACATGTTTATTGCACTAATGAATGTCAGAAGGTATCCGGTTACTCAAACAAGATATGTGTGCTATTAATGACTCCAAAACGTTTCATTGATATACGAATAAGTTTCTACTTCATTGTTATGGCATTGATGACACCAAAACACTTCATTGATGTGCCAATGAGTTCTTACTTCATCGTTATTGCATTGATGGTCTATTTATATGTCTCTTATTGATGTATTATTATTTCAAAGTATAAAAAAATGCGGTGGCGACTGAAATAACAATCTCAAAGATTAATTAAACTAAGTGATGGAAGTTCTCTCTTATCGGGTGGTATCCCAGGGGCATAAGCCTATCATGGGTCGATCTCTTTTTATGTGTTTATAGGTGGTATCCCAGGGGCATAAGCCTATCATGGGTCGATCCCAGTTGATATGTACTGGAGGCAGCCTAATGATCACAGTACAGTACAGTAATGATTACAAAGATGATAAGAACGAAGGTAAAGTGATTGAATAAATACAATGTATAGGTTGTCACAAGTTCTAGTAAGTGTGGCCCACTCCTATTACGATTTATTCACTTATTTCTGATTTCAATTGAGCTCTTATATCATATGTGATTATTTACAGCTTTACATACTTAGTACATATTTTGTACTGATGTCCCCCATGGGGGACCAGCATTTCATGCTGCAGGCACAGGTACCTTAGCTTATACACTACACAAGTAGGAGCCAGGATATCCAGCTTCTTTTGGTGAGCTCCAATTTGCTTCGGGGCTTTCTGTGTCATATCCAGTCACTTTTGGTATTGCATAGAAGTTAGTTAAATGGCGGGGTGTGTCCCGACCTTGGTTAAACTCTGTGTATTATCTAGAGGCTTTGTCGACCTAATGTACAGTCAAGGTGGTGTTTTGTTAATAGATGTGATGGCTCCAATGGCCAAGTATTGTATATACATATATATGTGTGCTCGAGCTTATACAGGTGATTATTTTCTTTTATATGCGATATGATGCTGTCCGAATTTCGGGTTGTCATAGAGGTATGCATGTTGTCATAGAGGTATGCATGGGAAGTATAAGATTATGAGCTGGTTCTCTTGGGCCTCCTCGGTTACGGGTGTCATTTTGCCCCAATAGGATTTGAGGCTAGACAATAGTGGTATCAGAGAAGTTCGTCCTAGTGAGTCTACAAAGCCGTGTCTACGTTGAGTCTTGTTTATCGGTGTGTCGTGCATCGCATCTATAAATAGGAGGCTATGACATTTAGGAATTGTTCTTCATGTATTAGATCATGCGATAGAGCCTATATTGTATTTGAATTCATAGTTGGCCACTGAATCTGTTTGTTTCTCTTATTATAGTAATGATGCTGGTTACCAGAAGATAGAATACCGGTAAACAAGTAGATATGGCTGCTGGAGAGGGGAATAGTAAGTCACCCACTATACCAGCTAATCAAAGTAAGGCTCCAGCTGAGTATGCATTAGAAACTTCTTCCACTCCGGAAGAAATAAGGGGGAGGAGTGTTATATCCCCAGAGCCACCTATTAATGCTGCTGATCAAGATCTTAGAAATGCAGTGCAACTTTTGACTCGTATAGTTGCTGGGCAAGCTTAAGGGCAAGCCATTCTTACCATGGGTCTTAGTGGTACAGATAGGGTGGCTAGCCTTCGAACACAAGATTTTCTTAATATGGAACCTCCCACTTTTACTGGATCAGATCTTAACGAGGACCCACAGGACTTTATTGATCAAATTCAAAGGGCCTTAGATGTTATGCATGTAACGAGTAGAGGGACAGTGGAGTTAGCAGAGTATAGATTCAAAGGGGAGGCTATATATTGGTACGAGGACTGGAAACGATCTAGGGGTATTGATGTACCCTCAGCTACTTGGAAAGAGTTTAAAGAGGCATTTCTTGATCATTATCTTCCATTCGAAATTCGTTAGGCCCGTGCAGATCAGTTTTTAAATCTTTGTCAGGGGAATATGAGTGTGAGGGAGTATAGTCTTCGATTTAATTCCTTGTCGAGATATGCTTCGAATGTTGTAGCTATAATGGATAACAGAGTTCATCAATATGTGGATAGGCTGGATCTATATCTAGTTAGAGATTGTACTATTGCCGCTTTGAACAAAGATATGTACATAGCGAGGATCCAAGCTTTTGCACAGAAAATGGAAGATCAGAGGCAGAGAAGAAGAACACAAGAATTAGAAAGAGGATATTCAAAGAGGGCTAGATCTACAGGGCAATTCATGGCATCCCAAGGAGGGTTCAGACCACAGTTTTCTGCCAGACCACCTAGTCTATTATCTTCTTATTCTGCAGCTAGTGCCCCACTACAGTTCTAAGGGTCCATAGGAAATCAATTTGGGCACAGAAGTGAGAGTCAGAGTTCGCGGACAGTGGGGTACCAAGGGCAAGGGAATATGAGCCAATCAAGACATCCTCGAGAGCCATGCAATAAATATGGAAGGTATCATTTGGGTGCATGTCGGCTGGGGACCAATGTTTGCTTTTGGTGTGGTATGTCGGGGCATATGATGAAAGAATGCCCACGAAGGGGCATAGGGGTTATGGCATGACCTACGGGGTCATTTGTTGCATCATTATCATCGATGCCTTATTCAGGAAGGGGTGCACAACCAGTGGGTCATGTTAGAGGTGATAGCGGAGCCACGAGTTCTAGCGGGGCTCAAAATCATATGTATGCTCTAGCAGATCGACAAAATTTAGAGGCTTCCTCAGATGTGGTTATGGGTACATTGTATATCTTTTCATTCGATGTACATGCCTTAATTGATCCTAGTTCTACATTATCTTATGTTACTCCATTAGTTGCTGGAAAGTTCAAAAGAATACCCAAACTGTTAGTTAAGTCATTTGAAGTGTCCACACCAGTTGGGGAATCTATTATAGCTAGAAGGGTTTACCAAAACTACATAGTAACTATTTGTGGTCGTGATACGATGGCTGATCTTGTGGAGTTAGAAATGGTAGATTTTGATGTTATAATGGGTATGGACTGGTTGGCGTCTTGTTATTCCACAATTGATTGCTGCACGAAAAAGGTATATTTCCATTTTCCAAATGAATGAATCCTTGAATGCAAAGGTAAAATTTGCGTGCCAAGAGGTAGACTTATTTCTTATTTTAAGGTAAGAAGAATGATTTCTAAGGGATACATATATCATTTAGTTAGAGTAAGGGATACAGAAGAGGAACCACCAACTCTTCACGCTGTTCCAGTGGTAAATGAATTTTCTGATGTATTTATCAAAGATATTCCAGGTTTGCCTTCTGAACGAGAATTAGAGTTTGGTATTGATGTAATACTAGGCACCCAACCAATATCCATTCCTCTGTATAGAATGGCCCCAGCAGAATTACGAGAATTGAAAGAGCAATTGAAAGATTTTCTAGAGAAGGGATTCATAAGGCCTAGTATGTCCCCTTGGGGAGCACCAGTGTTATTTGTGCGCAAAAAGGATGGCTCGCTGAGGATGTGTAATGATTATCAGAAATCGAATAAGGTGACTATTAAGAATAAATATCCTCTCCCAAGAATTGATGATTTATTTGATCAGTTACAGGGCGCTAAGTGCTTTTCTAAGATTGATTTGAGGTCAGGTTACCACCAAGTAAGGGTAAAAAAGAAGGATATACCTAAGACAGCTTTCCGAACACGGTATGGTCATTATGAGTTTCTAGTTATGTCATTTGGGCTAATAAATGCACCCGCAACTTTTATGGATTTGATGAATAGGGTGTTTAAGCCATTCTTGGATGTATTTGTGATAGTTTTTACAGATGATATTCTAGTTTATTCTAGATCAGAAGAGGACCATGCTAATCACTTACGACAGGCATTACAGACTCTTCGTGATTGTAAGCTTTATGCAAAGTTCTCTAAATATGAGTTTTGGTTAAAGTTAGTGGCATTTTTGGGTCATATTATATCTAGTGAAGGGACAAAGGTTGATGCTCAAAAGATAGAAGCTGTGAAGAATTGGCCAAGGCCTATAACGCCTATGGAGATTCATAGTTTTCTCAGGTTGGCCAGTTATTATAGAAGGTTTGTTGAAGGCTTTTCTTACATTTCATCACCCTTAACCAAGATAACCCATAAAGCATCCAAATTCCAATGGAATGATGCCTGTGAGAAGAGTTTTCAAGATTTAAAGAATAAGTTGATTTCTACACCCGTGTTTGTACTTCTAGAAGGCACCGAAGGGTATACAGTGTATTGTGATGCTTCTAGAATTGGTTTAAGATGTGTATTGATGCAGCATGGTAAGGTAATCGTATATTCTTCTAGACAATTGTGGCCACATGAGAAAAATTATCCTACATACGATCTTGAGCTGGCAGCAGTTATTTTTGCTTTAAAGATATGGCGCCACTACTTATATGGGTTCATGTTGATATATATACTGACCATAAGAGCTTGCAATATATTTTTAATCAGAAGGATCTAAATTTAAGGCAGCGGAGATGGCTTGAACTATTAAAGGACTACGATGTTGATATCTTGTACCATCCAGGGAAAACAAATGTGGTAGCTGATGCGTTAAGTCGTAAGGCTATGATGGCGCCTATAGAAAGGCAAGGGATGATTAAAGATCTTCACCAGTTAGCTAGTTTGGGAGTTCGCTATCTTGAAACTCCGGATAAAGATCTTATCATACATAATGCTGCGGAATCTTCATTAGTAGCTGAAGTAAAAGAGAAGAAATATGCAGATCCTATTTTATTACAGCTTAAGGAGAACGTTCAGAGTGGTGCGACCAAAGCATTTGAACTTACGGGAGAAGGAGTACTTTAGTGCCAAAACCGATTGTGTGTGCCGGATGTAGACGGGCTAAGAATAAAGATTATGATAGAGGCACATTGTTCAAGGTATTCCATTTATCCAGGATCAACCAAAATATATCAATATTTGAAAGATATGTATTGGTGGAATGACATGAAGAAGAGAATTGCAGAATTTGTAGCTGAATGTCCAAATTGTCAAAGAGTTAAAGTTGAGCACCAAAAACCCAGAGGTTATATGCAATGCATTGATCTTCCAAGATGGAAGTGGGACATGATCAACATGGATTTCGTTATTGGTTTACCTCGTACATCCCGAAAGTTTGATTCTATATGGGTGATTGTTGATAGGCTTACAAAATCCGCACATTTCTTACCAGTTAGGACCACTTACATAGTTGAAGAGTATGCAAAGCTCTACATTAAAGAGATAGTCCGATTACATGGAGTGCCAATCTCTATTATATCAGATCGGGGAACCCAATTTACCACAAATTTTTGGAAGTTTTTTCAGAGCTGTTTGGGAACACAAGTGAAATTGAGTACAACTTTTCACCCTCAAACAGATGGACAAGCAGAACTTACCATCCAAACACTTGAAGATATGCTACGAGCTTGTGTAATAGATTTTAAGGGCAACTAGGATGATCGTTTACCTCTTATTGAGTTTGCCTACAATAATAACTATTATTCAAGTATCAAAATGGCACCATATGAAGCTTTATATGGAAGGAAGTGTAGATCACCAATAGGATGGTTCGAAGTGGGTGAAACTCTTTTGTTCGGATCAGATCTTGTTTATCAAGCCATAGAGAAGGTTAAAGTAATTCAGCAATGACTGAAAACAGCCCAAAGTCGACACAAGTCATATAGGTATAGTAGAAGGAGAGGGCTAGAGTTTTCTATAGGTGATTGGGTATTTTTGAAGGTATCACCAATGAAAGAGGTAGTGAGATTTGGCAAGAAAGGGAAGTTGAGTCCACGTTATATAGGCCCGTATAAGATCACTCGAAGGTTTGGACAAGTTGCATATGAATTAGAGCTACCCCAAGAGCTCTCATCAGTATATCTAGTATTTCATGTGTCAATGCTTCGAAAGTGCATCAGAGATCCATCACATATCACTTCTACTGAGGATGTGCAAGTTGTGGAAGATCTTACCTATGAGGAAGTGCCTATTGCTATTCTAGATCGCCAAGTTAAGAAGATGAGAAATAAAGAGATAGCATCTGTGAAAGTACGTTGGAGAAATTATCAAAGGGAAGAGATTACATGGGAAGCTGAGGAAGAAATGAAATCTAAGTACCCTCATTTGTTCAAAGATGAAAACGAAGTTCAAGAAACGGAGTTAGAACATTAACAAGTAAGTTATTTTTATATATGCATAGTATTTATGTGATAATGTGAATACTAATGATGGACTTGAACTTGTTTCGATTGAATAACTACGCTAAAATTCGAGAACGAATGTCCTAAAGGGGGGAAGGATGTAACACCCCGTATTCAAGTACGTGTATTGGCGTATTCAAGTACGTGTATTGGTCTTATTTATATGGATTTTTTCTATTTATACCGAAATTTGCCTGTCGATGGTTCCATTCGAAGTTTATTGAATAAGCTTTCCAAAAATGGATAGGTTTCGGAAATAATCGAGCACGTTCGAAACTATAAAATGGTGGCCGGGATATTTAGGAATAGTAAATGTGCTGGAAAATTTCTGCACACAAACTACTGAGGCCAGCCGAATTTTTAGGTCAACTTCGAATGATCATAAATCCCTTATTATAATGAAATGGGAGAGCTGAAACCTATGAAAATAAATATCTTTGAGTGTTGTTTCCAATGCAATTGGTTTCATCCAAATCCAAATACCTTTAAATTACTTTTAATTCAACCATAGAAATTCCAAAGTAATCCGATAACTGCGTTTTTCATCTCAAGAGCTTCGAACTTCACCTATTATTTTTGCAAATAGGATTGCATAATCAAGAGGTGAATTATAAGGTACGAATATTGTTTGCCTTTATTCTTTTCCATATGTATTGTGTGATAGAGGATTATATGTATTGGTTGTTATTGAAAGGTGATGGAAATAGGGTTATGGACTATTTTGCATGGTTTGGTTGTATTGAATTGTAGAAGGTGGATATGGTAATTGAGTTATGGAAGGTGGATATGGTGATATACTATTGAATTGATGATTATTTATGTCTATGGCTCAATTTGGTTTAATGGATTGGTTGGAAGGATAAATGAATCCAAACTTGATATTGGAGGATGTTGTATGAATATGCATGGCATGTGAATATAATTGGAGTATAAGAGGGTTAAAGTGACACACTTTATGGTGTAATTAAGGCTTACTACTTAACCACTAGTTTGGTGAATTCAAATAATTGAATTGTGACATTTGGTTGCTAATACTAGATTGCTATATATGTTCATTGTAGATAAGTAATCCGAAAAGACAGGAAGTCCATTTGGGACTAGTATTGAAGGTTGACAGTCAGGTATGTAAAGCATACTCGATAACATATCTTTGGCATGAAAGTGAACAATTGTTCTATTAAGAAGGTTTCCAAAGTTATTCAATAACATGTGATCCATAATGGTTTTGTATGATGTCCTACGTTACCAATGAACTTGTTTCCACCCTACAAGGTGTCAAGACATTCCAATACATACTTGTTTTCCAAATCTTACATGTTTATTGCCCTAATGAATGTCAGAAGGTATCCGGTTACTCAAACAAGATACGTGTGCTATTAATGACTCCAAAACGTTTCATTGATATACGAATAAGTTTCTACTTCATTGTTATGGCATTGATGACTCCAAAATACTTCATTGATGTGCCAATGAGTTCTTACTTCATCGTTATTGCATTGATGGTCAATTTATATGTCTCTTATTGATGTATCGTTGTGTCAAAGTATCAAAAAATACGGTGGCGACCAAAATAACAATCTCAAAGATTAATTGAACTAAGTGATGGAAGTTCTCTCTTATTGGGTGGTATCCCAGGGGCATAAGCCTATCATGGGTCGATTCCTATTTATGCGTTTATGTGTGGTATCCTAGGGGCATAAGCTTATCATGGGTCAATCCCAGTTGATATATACTGGTGACAGCCTAATGGTCACAGTACAGTATAGTAATGATTACAAATATGATAAGAACGGAGGTAAAGTGATTGAATAAATACAATGTACAGGCTGTCCCAAGTTCTAGTAAGTGTGGTCCACTTTTATTATGATTTATTCACTTGTTTCTGATTTCAATTGAGCTCCTATATCATATGTGATTATCTATAGCTTTACATACTTAGTACATATTTTGTACTGATGTGCCCCACGGGGGATCTGCATTTCATGTTGCAGGCACAGGTACCTCAGCTCATACACCGCACAAGTAGCAGCCAGGATATGCAGCTGCTTTTGGTGAGCGCCAGTTTGCTTTGGGGCTTTCTGTGTCATATCCAGTCACTTTTGGTATTGTATAGAAGTTAGTTATATGGCGGGGTGTGTCCCGACTTTAGTTAAACTCTGTGTATTGTCTAGAGGCTTTGTAGACCTAATGTACATTCAAGGTGGTGTTTTGTTAATAGATGTGATGGCTCTAACGTCCAAGTATTGTATACACATATATATGTGTTCTCGAGCTTATACAGGTGATTATTTTCTTTTATATGCGACATGATGCTGTTCGAATTTCGGGTTGTCATAGAGGTATGCATGGGAAGTATAAGGTTATGAGTTGGTTCTCTCGAGCCTCCTCAGTTACGGGTGCCAGTCCGCCCCAATAGGATTTGAGGTGTGACATAATCTACATGTATTTATATGAAAACAACACCTACATCAAGAGGCCTACAAATGAAATCCAAAATTAAATCTATCATGAGGTACCTTGAAAGATAAGAAATGTGTGCTCAAAAATTGAGAACGAATGGTGCATAAATTGGGGCCCAAATCAGCACTAAGGTTTAGAGATTTAAAGACCTAATTTCTAAGAACTTACAATTAAACAGGATGGAATTTGATAGAAAAATAATAGGACATGACCAAGGAGTGTAAGATAACTTACCTTAGATTTAATGGATTACTCACAACTCTATCCTCTCTTCAAGCTCCCAAAAATGGTGAAAATTAGTGGAGAAATAATAAGAGAAGGAGATGAAAGGGTATTTAAAAAATTTCCAGGTTCTGCTAAAGCTACCCAATGATTACTTAAGCGAGCATTACTTAAGTGGCCAAATGATAACTTAAGTGATTTCCCTATAAATATCTATCTTTGCTTAAATGGACCTCAACTGCTTAAGAGACTTTTACCTAAGTGGTAAGGCCATCGCTTTAGTGATTGGCTCTGATACCAAATAGACAAGGGACAGTAGGGCACATAGTGACACCACAGGTAATATTAACTAAGAGATGACAACAGAGCTCTAAACTTTCCAACATGAAAGGAAGTTTCAAGATATATGGCACATCGTACAAAATCAAAGATCTCTTCGACACCATAGACCATAGACTCTAACTTTTCCAACATGATAGGGGTATTTACGTCCATATCAGTGGAACACCATATGAAATCAAAGATTTTATCAACACACAATAGCTTTTTTATGACTGGGGCTACACATCCACTAATCCCTAAAGGATGATTTGCCGTGTACAAAGACTTCTCAATCCTCAATGGAATGTCTTGACTTTGCTAGTCTTTGAACACAGTATATTATTGGTAACTTAGTACAATTACAATTGTTTTGTAGATGACATAAATAGGATTTTTGTGGCTCTCACATGGCCTATATCTCCCTCAAACATCTATGGAACAAATGTGTACTACGCCAGATCTCAAATTTACATGTTTATGAAAAGAAAAATGCAAATTAGAAAGCTATTTTACAAACTAATTCAATTTCATTTCATAAACATGGAAAGGACTTAGAAATCTATGTCGCATAGAAAAAGCCAATTCTATTTCATAATCATGGAAAGTAAATTAAATTTCCATGTTGCAATCACAATAAGATTACTTGCCGAAGTGTTTACTTACCCCACTACTCTGACCTAAGGGATTAAATTACCCATCCCTTTCAAAAGAGAGGAGCAAGACAGAGAACTTAGCCAATAAATTTTTTTTTTTGATAATATAAAATTTACAAGGAAGAATTTAGGTGGATAATTTCATCCAAGTAGAGAGGAATCTCTCTAAGTAAGGAGTTTGATGATCTCTAACTAAAGTCCTATGCTTTGTTTTATAGGAGAAGAAAGCTATAGATAAGCTTGATATATAGATAAACTTAAAATAAATATCACACGTGGACCACTATTTTAAGAAGAGTAAAGCCCTATCCTATCATCTAAGAGATAAGCCCTATCTTTTAAAAAAGATAAGACCTATCAAGGAACATACTTCTATGAGATATTTACACCTTATTTTATTCAATATTAGCCCCACTAACATGTGACAAAGCCTAATAAAATAATACATGAATATGATGTTTGCAAGTGATAACATGTGCAAACAGGTGAGTGAGTAGCTTTTTTTCCACTTGCAAGCAGGTGGATCAACAGCTTGTAGCTTCTTGGTAGTAGGAGGATAAGCAGATTGTAAGATCCTTGAAAGTTGGTGCATAATTTCCTTGTAGGCATCTACCAAGTAGCTAAAAAAATATCTTGTAGGTAAACCCATTTCTGAGGGTAACCCACTTGACAGGGTTTCTTAATCAAGAGGGTAACCCACTAGAGAAGGTTTCATAGTAAACTTTAGAAGGTAATTTGATAGAGCTTGTAGTGAATAGTAATTTCTTGCCTATTTTATTTGGCATCATTTCTCAGGTAGTGTTGGATGGTGTCAGTAATAAGCTTGCGTATTAGTCTTCCATCCACTAATAAACGCCAGGCTTCTACCTAAGGTATTTTTGGCCTTTTAAGATTCTTTTTAGTGATCTAGTAAAGTAACTCTTCTGGTTGGATGAATCACTGCATTCTTATGGAGGAGATTTTATATGTATGTTTTTGATGGCATTGGTGATTTCATGTCTCATGATTTTGTACAGTGGTGTAGTTCCACTTTCCTAATTCTAATTTTTTAGAATGCACTTTTTTACTAAAATATAAAGCAATGTGCTTCATATTATTCATCTTCCAAGGAGAGTATTGATGTGGGAAATTTATGGAGGGATGAAATATTTGGCTGATCATAAACGTCGTGGTTAGTGACTCCTACACGGCTATACAACATGAATACATTTGCATCATAGGAATCCTTGAAGCATCAAACCCAATGTTATTATGTTTGAACCACAACGTGAATCTTTTCAGAGCTGATTTGATTCGATTGAAATACTTGAAGGCATCACACTTGAACTCTTTAATAATGTAGTGCTATGACACATGTACTAGAATAACCATAGGATTTCTTGTGGGAAGTCATTGGTTGCTATGAACATATGATTAAAAGGATATTCCAGGTATACTTCAAAAGTCCATAGAATGGATCCTCCATATTTCGTGAACACTTGAAGCTCATAGAAAGTTCTTCTTTCTTGGAGGATGGATGGATTGAAGGGATCCACATACTAATTAAAAATATCAAAAGGGCATTCTACTCTTCCAAAAGATAGAATTCTTGATATGTTGAGCATGAGAATCTGACTAGCCAGCTTGTTGTCACCTTCTCCTCTATTGGATATTAGGCATAAATCATCAGCATATGTGTTGCTTAATTCTTCATATATGTCTATGTATAAGAAGAGGGTGTTCTTTGTGGTTTCTTCTTCTAGAGAAAAGACCGACTTAAGATTGTCCTTTATGCTGAGATAGATATCTGTGTGATCAACTATTTCTTTAAATAATAGGTGGATAGAGTCCTTTAATTATTTGGCTCGAGGATAGTTTCTTTCAAAAGGACTAGGCTTTTTGCAAATAAAGCAGATATTCTTCTTCTTGTAGTTTGTCGAGCTTGTTTATACTAAGTGCATTCACCTGATTGTCTTGTTCCTATTGTCTGGAGGCTTAGGTAGTTTGAAACTCCTAAACCACAACTTTTTCTGGGATCTCGCTTGATGACTTGAGCAGGGGCAGTCATATTTTTTAACAAGATCGTTCTTCTATATGCTTGATCAAGTGTTGGATTGTTTTGGAGAGTTTTATTCAAGTAGAGAGGACTCTCTCTAAGTGGAGAGTTTGATAATATCCAACTAAATGCCTATGCATTCTTTTATAGGAGAAGGAAGCTTTATATAAACTTGAAATATAAATAAAACATGGAATAAAATATGACACATGGACCACTATTCTAAAAATAGTAAAACTTTATCCTATCTTCTAAGAGATAAGCCCTATCTTCTAAAAAATATAATCCTTATTGGAGCAACCCTATCTTCTAAGAAATATAATCTTTATCGGAGCATACACTTCTATGAGATATTTATAACCTATTTTACTCAAGTTAGGCCCCATTAACATGTGATATAGCTTAATAAAACAAAACACAAATATGTTATTGGCATATGACAACATGTGCAAGAAGGTGATTAAGCAGCTTGTTGTCCACTTACAAGCAGGTAGATCAACAGTTTGTAAGCTCCTTGTGATACAAAATCAAACCAACAACACCAAGAGCTTCAAGTAGGCTCGGATTTCAGTCCAACAACACAAGAACAACAAGTTTAAGTTTTGGTTTTTCAGCCCACAACACAAGAACAACAAGATAGATAACAATGCTAGTGAATCGAAAAGAGCCCCACACGGCTTCACTAGACTTTAAGATAACAAAATCAACAACAACAACAAGATAAATAAAGATAGATAACTTGACATATAACATTCAAGAAACTAAGAACCCTAACATCAAGAGAGGACCCTAAGTCTAATGAATATAAACACCAAGTTCTTACGAGGACCAAGAGGCACTCAACGACCTCAAAACCCTTGTTTCTAGCAAAAGAGACAACACAAGTATCCCTCTACTTGTGAGATAATAGGGGCAGCTTCTATGAGTGGAAGAGAGAGGAAAGGTTTAGTGTTTTAGGTTACAAAAATCAGCATTCAAAAACTAAGGACTAACTCTCTAACATGTTCTATTTATACTATAAACAAAAGGGGTAAAATGACCCATCCGCCCTTGCTTCTTGTGCCAACCTTGGAGAGTAGTTTATTACACATTAGGACCTCTCTTCACACATAAAAACGTTTAGGTCCTTGGTCGGTTCAATCACCAACTCACACACGGCCATTGGCATGAACAAAGCTTGGAGTTTTTGTAATTCCCGAGCTTGGCTTCGTCTGAAAGGCCGTGTACCCGTGGAGGCTGCCCTAACCGTATCATCCTCTCCATCTTGAGAGGAATTTGGCCTCAAATTCAGCATTTGGTCATCTTCAACCGCATCCACGAGGGAGAGATCACCAACGTTGAAAGTGTTGTGCACTTGATATTCCGGTGGAAGGTCAATCTTGTAGGCGTTGTCATTGATTCTCTCAAGTACTTGGAAAGGACCATAACCCCTTGGCAGCAATTTGGACTTCCTTTGAGCTGGAAACCGTTCCCTTCGAAGATGCACCCACACCCAATCTCCGGGTTCAAGCACAAGTCTTCTTCTCCCTTTGTTTACCCTTTTTGCAATCTCTTGGTTCTTCTTTTCAAGCTTGATCCGCACCGTCTCATGTATTTTCTTCATTGCCTCGGCTCTTTTATTTCCATCTAAGATGGTCATGAGATCACTAGACAAAGGAGTGAGATCTAAACGGGTAAGGGGATTCAGGCCGTAAACACATTCAAAGGGAGTCATTCCCGTGCTCGAATGTATTACCCGGTTGTATGCAAATTCCACCAAGGGTAGGTGATCTTCCCATGAAGTCACTTTACCTTTAACCATAGAATGTAGCATAGACCCTAAGGTTCTATTTACTACCTCCGTTTGGCCATCGGTTTGTGGGTGACAAGACGTGGAGAAAAGTAACTTCGTTCCAAGCCTACCCCACATGGACTTCCAAAAGAGACTTAGGAACTTGGAGTCCCTATCGCTCACAATAGTCCTCGGTACCCCGTGAAGCTTTACAACATGTGCAACAAATAATGAAGCTACACTACGAGTATCCTCAGTTTTAGCACATGGAATAAAATGAGCCATTTTAGAGAATCTATCAACAATAACAAAAATGCTATCTCGGCCCTTTCTAGTCCTTGGCAGCCCCAAAACAAAATCCATCGAAATGTCCAACCAAGGCCTAAGGGGAGTAGGGAGTGGGATGTATAATCCTTGAGGTAGGAGACGAGATTTCGCACTACGGCAGGCCACGCATTGACTACAAATTTTAGTGTCGTCTTTGCGCATTTTGGGCCAATAGAAGTTCTCCTCTAAGATTCCGAGGGTCTTGTCTACCCCAAAGTGACCCATGAGGCCTCCGTCATGGGCCTCCCTCACAAATAATTCCCTCCAAGAACTAGAAGGAACACACAACCTCCTCCCCCTGAACAAATACCCATCGAACCGAGAGTAGGAGGAATGGTCATTCTCCTTAAGCCAACGGTCCCTTCCCCACTCTTCGCATTCCCTAAAAATAGGAGCAAAGGTAGGATCCTCGGGATACAACAACCGCAAGATCTCAAAACCCATCAACTTCGAAGACAAGGTAGCAACAAGCACATGCTTCCTAGACAAGGCATCGGCAACAACATTTTCCTTTCCCCTTTTGTAATGAATTACATAAGGGAAAGTCTCGATGAACTCAATCCACTTAGCATGACGCCTATTCAACTTGTCTTGGCTCTTAAGGTGTTTCAACGACTCATGATCCGTTCGTATCACAAACTCCTTAGGCCACAAATAATGTTGCCAATTTCCCAAGGCTCTAACAAGGGCGTACAACTCCAAATCATAAGTTGAGTAATTAAGAGTTGCCCCTTTGAGCTTTTCACTGAAATAAGCAACGGGCTTACCTTCTTGCATCAAAACAGCCCCGATGCCAACCTTACTAGCATCACACTCTACTTCAAACATCTTATCAAAATCGGGCAATTGCAATAAAGGCGCCGAGATGAACGTAGCTTTCAAGGCCTCAAAAGCCCTAGCCTGCTCATTACCCCATTTAAAGGGTCCGTCCTTTCTAATTACCTCGGTCAAGGGGGCTTCTATGGAACTAAATCCTTTGACAAACCTCCTATAAAAGCTTGCCAACCCGTGGAAACTTCGGATTTCTCCAATAGTTTTAGGGGTCGGCCAACTTCGAATAGAGTCTATCTTGGAATCATCCACTTCCACACCCCTTGAGCTCACGACAAAACCCAAGAATATAACTTTATCAACACCAAAAGAACACTTCTCCATGTTGGCATAGAGCTTCTCCTTTCGGAGCACATCAAACACACATCTCAAATGCATTACATGATCATCAATAGATTTACTATACACCAACAATCATCAAAGTAAACCACCACAAACTTTCCAATATAAGGCTTCATTACATGATTCATTAGCCTCATAAATGTGCTAGGAGCATTGGTAAGGCCGAAGGGCATGACCAGCCACTCATATAGACCGAATTTGGTCTTGAATGCGGTCTTCCACTCATCACCGGGTTGCATGCGAATTTGGTGATAGCCGCTCCTAAGGTCCACTTTAGAAAACAAATAAGATACGTGGAGTTCATATAACATATCATCTAGTCTAGGGATTGGATGACGATACCTTATCGTGATTTTGTTGATGGCTCTACAATCGACGGACATGCGCCAAGTTCCGTCCTTCTTTGGTACCAAAAGCACCGAAACAGCACACGGACTCATGCTTTCCTTGATGTATCCCTTGTTGAGAAGCTCCTCAACTTGTCTTTCAAGCTCCTTAGTGTCCATGGGATTGCTCCTATAGGCCGTTTTGTTTGGAAGTTGTGAACCCGGCACCAAATCAATTTGTTGCTCAATTCCCCGAAGTGGGGGCAATCCTTGCGGAAGTTCTTGAGGAAATACATCTTCATACTCCTGCAACACACAAGAAATCAAAGGGGAAATGGAAGAATTAGTGGGGTTAGTATTAAAACAATGGGACAAAAGTAACATCGGCTTGTTTTCATCATGGTCCACGAAGAGTTCTTTCCTCCTAGCCAACATCACTACGTTTTCCATCTCCCCTGTCGTTGGGACAGCCTCGGATGTCCCTACTTCCTCACCTACGGCATCCCCCCCCCTTTTCTCCCTTTCCGGATTCCTTCCCCTTTCCCTTTAACTCTCTCATCTTTTGATGCCACTCATTTACTTGGGAGGGTGAAAGAGGGTGAAGTGTGACCTTTCGGCCATCCTTCTCAAGCGTATACCGGTTGGACCTCCCATCGTGTTTAGTAGACCTATCATATTGCCATGGTCTACCTAACAACAAGTGACACGCTTGCATTGGGATCACGTCACAAAGCACTTCATCGTGGCAGTTTCCCACCTTAAACCGAATCACACATTGCCTTGTGACCTTTAATTCACCACAATCGTTCAACCATTGTAGCTTGTAAGGACTAGTGTGTAGTGTAGTTGGTAGCTTCAAGAAATTTACCATAGCATGGCTCGCAACATTTGTACAACTACCACTATCAATCACCAAGGTGCACACACTCCCCTTTACAAGACACTTAGTATGGAATAGATTTTCCCTTTGACTCGGGTCATCCATCGCCTTACTAATCATGACGCGTCTAACCACAAAGTTTGGAACCACACACTCCTCTTCTTGTGGATAGACATCTTCACTACCATCTAATTCATCATCATTCGGCCCTTGTTCAGCTCCCTCTCCATCTTGAGGCTCGGCCTCATCCTCCCCCCTTTCGGAAACCACCTCCTCACCAAGGTAGTACACTTTCCCTTCTCGTAGGATCACATTACGCCGGTTCGGACATTCATTGGCCTTATGCCCCCAACCTTGGCACTTGAAGCATTGGAACCCCTTTGGGTTGGGATATTTGTGAGCCTCCGGTTTCGGAGGGAACTTAGGGACTGTTTTGGACTCGGGCAGCTTCGTAGGGGCGGGTTGGTCCTTGTTTTTGGGCCAACCCGAGGGGGTTTGTACCCTTGCCTTGAAGGCTGATCTCTCCTTAAGTTCCCTTTCAATCTCTAGGGCCGCTTGGAATATACCGTCAATGGTTTCAAACCGATGAAGGGTCAAATGAGTGGAGATCTCTTTGTTCAACCCACACTTGAACCGGATGATGTCGTGACTGATTTGCTCCCCACGATGATCAAGTTTCAACATGAGTTGTTGGAACTCGTCAAAATAGGCCATCACACTCTTGCCTCCTTGCCGCAAGCCATATAATCTAGCGAGCAACTCATGACGATATCTCTCGGGAAGGTATCGTTGTCTCATCAAATACCTCAAACGATACCAAGGTGGTGGCTGCCCATCCACTAATTCATTACCAAATCGTTTAACATACTCCCACCAAATGTTAGCATAGCACTCGAGGTGAGCTATAGCGTAGCAACTCTTCTTTTCTTTCGAGATGTCATTAACTTGGAAAACTTTGTCACAAGCCGATTCCCAAGTTAAGTAGGTCTCGGGGTCACTTTCACCCTTAAAGATGGGTAGGCTCAACTTGATGGTGTTGATGCCTACGTCTCTCTCTTGGTGTCGGTTTCCCCTATCTCCATACCCCCGGTATCTCCTAGGTTCTCCTCGACCCCCTCTTAACTCCTCCTCCCTCATATAAGCATCATCAAAGGCTCCATCTCCTTCATACTCCTCTCTACCGTATCCTTCAAAGTGGACTGGTCGGCCTTGGCCGTTTTGATTCGGAGGATTTGGAATTCGCGGTCTTTGGGTTAATGAAGCTTGGAATGGAGGGTTCGGATTTAGTGGAGGTACTTGGCGTCCAAATCCCTCTTGTGGAATTGGAGGGGCTTGGAAATGTAGTGGTCTAGTGGAGTCTCGGTTTGGAGGAAAATAGGTAGTTTGGCTTGCGGTATTTAGTGGAGCTTGGGGTGTATTTAGCATTTGGTGGACTGTTTCGGGGGTGATGGTTGCGGAGGAGGTCCTATCATGACCATTGGTAGATACATGTAGAGGAGTAGAAGGACGAGAGTTCCTTTGACTCTCCACTTGTTCTAATCTACCACTAATAGTCGACACTTCCCCCCTTATTGCTGCCAAGTCCCCTCTCACGGCCCCAAATTCCGAATTCAACCTTTCAAGTGTCCGGGTAACGGCCTCAAGAGTGACCCTCATAGAATCAAGGGCATTATTATCCACATTATGAGACGTAGCTCCTTCCATTGTCAAGATATTATCCGCTTTAGTTCACCACAAGTTCGTGTTCCACAAGTGTTGTATAATTGGCTAGTAACCGTGAGAATTTTAAGGTATGAGTAAGCTCT
This sequence comes from Capsicum baccatum var. pendulum, assembly GCA_030864225.1. Lineage (NCBI taxonomy): Eukaryota > Viridiplantae > Streptophyta > Magnoliopsida > Solanales > Solanaceae > Capsicum > Capsicum baccatum. The sequence goes on from CM061555.1 coordinate 139,222,011, forward strand.
TATCCGGAATGGATTCTTGTTTGAAGACTCAAAGAATTCTTGCCGGACTAGAGTCAAAAATCAGCAATTCGTTCAAACGAATAAAAGCACTCAAATAATCGTTGACACGAACAAACGGTTCAAGGAACTAGTTGACAACCTAGTAGGAAGGTACTAGTTTGTTAATTAGTTCTAGGACCAAGTAAGGGAAACCAAGGATCAACAATTAGCAACCAAAGAATATCCTAAGTTGAGCTTATAGCGACGTGGACACATGCAATGGTTCCACACGTTCTTCTTCTCTCTTTTTTTTTGTTTTAATATTCACACAACTTGTTATAGTTTGCAAAGTGTTTTGGTGGGAAAAATAAAATCTTGTAGTATTTCACCCTTTTCAAACTCAAGAAAGTGGGGTTTGGTTGACTAATCCCACAAAACAAGGCTCCTTGAATTAGGGAAAAGTGATTGACAAGACTAAAAGGTGATGGGTGCAAGTCTTTCACAACAACTTTATAGCTTGTCTTACAACTTGAGCACACAACAAGATGAACAAGGTGAACAAGTTCAAAAGATGAACACCTCAACAAACTTCATCAACTTCTTTAGCACATAAACACACAACCACCGATTTTTTTTTTTTGGTTATCAACAACATACAACTTTCGACCACTTCAAGTCACTACACAATGTTCAAGTTTTCAAGCTCAACTTTTGGATCTAGACACTGTAGTGTTGGTGAGAAAGAAACCAACACTAGAAACTCACTAAACAAGCAAAATAACACCTAGATCTAAACATACAACATCATTCTTGGTTTCAACTTTTAATGGACAGATTTTCAGAATTTCTTTTTGGTGTAGTTTGTTTAAGCCGTGAACTAGCCCAAGATGGGTTATGTTGGAACACAACCGGTCTTGCTTTGATACCAAATGATACAAAATCAAACCAACAACACCAAGAGCTTCAAGTAGGCTCGGATTTCAGTCCAACAACACAAGAACAACAAGTTTAAGTTTCGGTTTTTCAGCCCACAACACAAGAACAACAAGATAGATAACAATGCTAGTGAATCGAAAAGAGCCCCACACGGCTTCACTAGACTTGAAGATAACAGAATCAACAACAACAACAAGATAAAGAAAGATAGATAACTTGACATATAACATTCAAGAAACTAAGAACCCTAACATCAAGAGAGGACCCTAAGTCTAATGAATATAAACACCAAGTTCTTACGAGGACCAAGAGGACTCAACGACCTCAAAACCCTTGTTTCTAGCCAAAGAGACAACACAAGTATCCCTCTACTTGTGATATAATAGGGGCGGATTCTATGAGTGGAAGAGAGAGGAAAGGTTTAGTGTTTTAGGTTACAAAAATCAGCATTCAAAAACTAAGGACTAACTCTCTAACATGTTCTATTTATACTACAAACAAAAGGGGTAAAATGACCCATCCGCCCTTGCTTCTTGTGGCAACCTTGGAGAGTAGTTTATTACACATTAGGACCTCTCTTCACACATAAAAACGTTTAGGTCCTTGGTCGTTTCAATCACCAACTCACACACGGCCATTGGCATGAACAAAGCTTGGAGTTTTTGTAATTCCCGAGCTTGTCTTCGTGTGAAAGACCGTGTACCCGTGGAGGCTGCCCTAACCGTATCACCTTGCTAATAGGTGGATAAGAATTTTGTATGCTTCTTGCAAGAAAGTGTATAAGCTCCTTGTAGGTGTCTACCATGTAGCTAGATAAGTAGCTTATAAGCAAACCCATTTGTTAGGGTAACTCACTTGAGAGGGTTTCTTGGTAAAGAAGGTAACCCATTAGAGAGGGTTTTATGGTAAACATTAGAAGGTAATTCCATAGAGCTTGTTGTGAATGGTAATTTCTTGCATCTTTCATATGGAATCATCTTTCAAGAATTCTAAGATGGTGTTGGTGATGAGCTTGCGTGTCTTTTTTCCATCCACTAGTTGATGTCGCCCTTATTCTTAAGGCACGGCCTCTTAAGCTTCTATGTAGCAATCTGGTGAAGTAGCTCTTCCTATTAGATAAATCTTCACTTTTATGTGTGGGAGCTTTCATATGTATGATTTTGATCGTGTTAGTGACATCATCTCTCATGATATCAAAAAATGGTTGATAGTTTTTGTTGTTCATTAGACTTTATCCTAGTGGGGATAATCGTCGGTGTTGTTCCACTTTCCCCATTCTATTTATTTTGAAATACATTTGTTCTGCTAGAAGATAAAGCGTTGTGCTTTACAGTATTAATCTTCTAAGGAGAGTAATGATATGGGAAATTTCCAGCGGAGAGAAATGTATGGTTGAGCTTAGACGTTGTGGTTAGTGATTTCTATAGGGTGATGCAGCATGAATAACTTTGTATCACAGGAATCATTGAAGCATTGAACACAATATTATTGTGTTTTGAACCGCAATATGAACCTCTTTAGAGATAGTTGGATTCGATCAAAATGACTGAAGGCATTGCACTTGAACTCCATGATAATGTAGTATTGTTGACACAAGTACCAAAATAACCATAGGAGTTCTGGTGGGAAGTCATTGGCTAGTGCTATGAACATATGATAGAAAGGATATTTTGGGTGCACTCTGAATGGATTTAGGATGGATCCTTCATATTTTGTAAGAACTTAAAGATTTTATAAGGTTAGTATTTCTCAGAGGATTGATAGATCAAAGGGATTCATATACTGATTGAATAGGTCTAAAAGAAAGTCTGTTGTTTTGAAAGATAAAATTCCTGATGTGTTGAGCATGATAATCAAACTATCCAACTTGTCGTCGCCGTGTCCTGGTAGAGTCATCTATATAGATTTCAATTGATTATTTATATATGTCTATAAAGAAGAGGGTATCCTCCGTTGGTTCTTCTTCTAGTGAGAAGACCGATTTAAGGTCGTTCTCTTTGTTTAGAAAATGATGTGTAATCAGTTATTTTTTCATATAGGTGAGCAGAGTCCTCTTTTTGGCTTGAGTACAGTTGATTACTAAGTGGTCAGGCTTTATGTAGAAAAAATAGTTTTCCTCCATCTTTTAGTTTATTAGGATCCTGCATCTAAAATGCCTGGTTTGTCGATCATCTTGGTCCTATCGTCTGGAGACCCAGTTTGATTGAACCTCCTAAACCGTAACTTTTTCTGGGATCCCACTTGATGGCTTGAGCAGGGGTAGTGGGATTTTGTAACAAAATCATTTCTGCTGCATGCATAATCAAGTGTTGGATTATGCTGGATGATCTACTTCAGTATAGATATCTTCATGCATATATTGTCCAAGTCCTGTAAGATGGACTCCCTGATATATCATATCTCTGGGATGGTTATGGATTTGAATTTCTCCTATGCAATCATCATTGTGTGGTCTTCTAGCATCATCAGTAGTGATGATATGAAGAGATTGCTTCGGATTGGTATCTTCACCTATATCAAAGTAGATCTTTTCTTTCTTTTTGAAGTGGATATCTATGACATCTCTCTCAAATGATACACACTCATCTCGAAGAGTTGTCTTCATAGCGTCTCCTACCTTTGTCCCATATCTCCGCAGAAGACCCCCTGTAGGATCTTGATATTGAATACAAATTACTGGGATATCAGATAAGTATTATTATTGATGACCCCAAGCTTTTTCTATCAATCTCTGAGAATTTTATAGAATCTAGAGGTAAATTCTGAAAGTATCATAAATTCTCCCGTTATGCCAAATTTTTCATCACCATCCAAGTATAGAAATTTTGAATCCTCTATGGCCTGTCTAAGACTCTGATGTCGTCAAGAGTGAAGGTATGGAATTTGATTTTAATGGTTTTCTTTATTGTTGTCACTAATTTTAGCCTTCTTTCTAGGACTACATCATTTGTTACCTCATTTTTGTTATCGACTACTTCAGACTCTTCTAGATCTTTTGAATGATTCACGTACATGGGTGGATAGTCTCCTTTTGAGTATTGGATTGATAATCTAAGAGCATCCTTGACATCATTTTGATAGGGATCGATGAAGCTGCATTAGCTTAGATATATTAATCAGCTGGGAAGTTATCATCAATTTCAAAACATACACCCGTAGGATTAGTATGACATGAGAGTTCCTGATCCACCTTAGTTTCAAAGTCATAGAATTCATCGATGGATTTTAGATATTTCTTAATAGGGTAATTTTAAATAAATTATTGAGGAACAAAATTTCTAGCTTCAGCCACTAAAAGCTCTGGGATGACCTGATCTGAAATGATCAAGTCTTTATCAGATAAGACATCTGGAAATAACCTTTTATCACTAAGAAGATATTTTTTGATGGACTTCTAGTATTTATCTGGTGGCTCTTCACTTTCGTTCTCTGGATTTAGATCTCTCAATCATTATCTGGGACTATAGGATATAGATCCGAGAAGATGGGATTATGTATTAGAGAAACATATCTTGAGTCTATCTTATTAGCATCATGTGGAACCTGGCTAGAATACTTTTTCCTTTTGACCTATTCTTGTGCCATCTCTGCTTTCTTTTGTATTGCTATGGTATCTTCTCTTTTTCATACAAATTTGGCAACATTGAACTCATGTTCATCATTTGGGGTTAGAGTGAATAGCATAGATGAACAAGATGGGTAAGTGGAAAGGGGTTGGCCTAATCCTCGTGGAGGATATGTTTGAGGAAATACAATGGACTTTTCGGTATTTTGTAGTTTAGTTTAATTGAATTTTAAAATACGGATCTGTTTTTCAAGTGAGTCCATTTGTTTTTGTTATTGGTCAATAAAATGTAGAATTGAGGTTCCTAGTGGGCATTTTCAGACTAGATGGTATGTAGCCTATTTTTAGTGCTTTGATAAGTATGGTATATTGGATAGATGCTTTGTTGCCTTCTGGTAGGATAACATATGGTACATTTGGAGCATAGGTTAGGAAATTCTTTTCAAATGGTGGATTTAGTGGGATGATATATATGGGATTGGAGCTTGTTGAAGAAATCATAAACAGTTGAGGTTCAGGATTTGAGTTAGAGGTTTTGCCTTTTGATGGGGCGGGTAGTGGTGGCTAATCTTGGGGTTTGTTGGAGAATAGAAATACATTTTCCTCTTTCTCTTCCCAAGCTTTGGGGACTTGGAAGTGAGGATTTTTGAAGACCCAATACTCATCGCATTTTAAATTATCTTCCTCCTCATCATAATCATTTAGCCAGTCCTCCTAGCATCCTTTACAGTCACAGTCAATATCCCATGGACAATGTCCCATGAAAGGACACTTGAACCAATGCATGTAGCTTATTTAATGATTGAATTATTGTATCCAATCATTTTCTTTCATGGATGATTCAATGAATCATGAGATACTTGTCAGATCTAGATTCTGTCCTTTTGGGTATTTATCAGCTAGGGTGAACATATGGTTTGAGAGTGGTATCCGATGAGGTTTTATGGAAAATATAGGTTTAATAAGCTAGAAATAGTGAGGAATTATCCCTAGCTGCTCATATCTTTTAGAACATGAATTTAGAAGAACTGTGAGAAATTATTGTCTGCATACTTGCCTAAAGATTTGGATGCATTGGGTTGTGCTATTGGTGACAGCCACGGTTAGAAATAAAGAGTTGTGTTCACCTGGCATGGATATGTTCATTTCAAGGTTTTGAACTTGCAAGGCTATTTGATGCAGTATTGGCATAATATTATGTGTTTCATTCATACTTTCAAGGATTTGTACTACGATTCTTAGTGCATTTTAAGGTATGGATCGGTAAGGGAAATGTTCAAGTTGGGGAATACAGTAAGAACCACTGTCCCAACATCTAAAGTGATCTCCTTCGTACCTAATTTTCTCATAACATTATCTTATCTATATCGGATGAAGGCTCTGAGATTCCAGGTTCAGATTTTTTGAGGGCCACAAGACGAAGATGTTGTCCAGGGTACTCTTCAATACCAAATGTTCTGGTGATTTCAAAGACAATCTATGAACTTATCTCCTCTAAATAGCGAGACCTATTATTCCTAAACATAGATGCATCTAGCCAAACCCCAAAGTGCACTAAGATCCCAAGATATATATCTCAGGATAAATTGGTTAGCATTATTCCAGCCTCATGGGTTACAAAATAAGAGAAGTGGAGAGACTACCCTCAACCTCTCCAGTCCAGTGATGATTCCAACCACATATATCTAAAAATTCACATAGAACAACCTTCTACATCCCGATGTACAAACCAAGTGATGACCTTCCGTATGTAAAGAACTTAAGAACCATCTTTTGGTTCCTCGGTGGATTCATGAAAGAATATGATTGGATAAAACACTTTAATCATGAGGGTTGTAGCCTGATATGGTGCAGGTGCCTTTTTTTTAGACATTACCCATGGAAGATTAGATATGACTTTAAAACTTGCAGCGGGGATGATGTAAACATTCTCAATCTGACTTCAACCCTTAGATGCTCACGACGTCTCTTTCTAAATCTAGTTACATAAATGCTTGCCCACCAAACACTATTTTGCAAAAGATAATCGAAGCTTCGCTCCAAATTTTCCATATAAGAATGGTATCCTACCAACCCTACATGATATATTTATCAGAGTCTTAGAACACCAACTAGTCCTAGAACATTAACTCAAGATACTACAATATGATACATGTCCACCAGGTACCTCACTATTTCACTTCATCAGCCAATAATTAAAAGAGACCACTTTCTTGAAAGCTGAAATCCAACACTTGAAGTATGAGATCTTCAAAGCATAACAAACTCAAAACTTCATGTCAAATTCGAAATTATTTTGCATACCACCACAAAGGTTTCCCAAATAGCATAAGAGCCACAAAATTATTAGTCCTCTATACCGTGTCATCAACCCTAATATCCAAGGTAAAAAAAATCTTGGGTATGACATCACCAAAATTATATGCGAAACTACAGATGTTCCTTCTATTCAGAAAATAGCCCAGAATTGTGATATACAAGAACAAAATCAGGACATAAATGACTAGTCAGTAGATTCCGCTGGCATAATTATCTCAAGTTGTGATCCAAATCCCACCACTTTAGTGATCCCTTGTTAATCCCTGACAAGGAATTCCATAATAAAGAATGGGTCTCTCTAAAATAGTGCCTTCCCGAGGACAATGACAAAGTCGCTAACTTGATCAACCTTAATCAAATTGATACATGTCTATTATCCCAAAGGATGATGATCCAATTCCAAAAGAGTCAGCTTCCCACATAGTCTCTCATCCTTTATATCCTCTTGAGAAGCATAAGGAAATTTTATTCGGTAAGACTATATCAGATGAACATCCAAAATCTATTTGCTTTAATGTTACATATGACAATTCAGTTTTCAATCCAGATGGGTCTCCCCATAACTCCAAATGCCAAGTAAGGGACAAGAGGTATATGCACTATCAATAAGCAAAAAATTACAAACCATTGGATAATGAACCCGTACTCAGCAAAAATGCAAGATCCTCAAGAATGAGAAATTTAGGCAAGGACAAATTCTTTATATGACATTATAAGGGAAACTTTATAGGAGCATGTCCTAAATCCTGAAAAGATAAAAGGGTAGCTCAACTCTCAGTTGAAACAATAGCTCCCCAGTACCAATCCGAAGATGAGGCCCTGCTAGCTTATTCCAACAAAAATAAAATTCCTGAATCTATTCTCAAGGCAGATGATAGAATACCTCAAAACATCCCATCTCTCTTCATTGATGACCAACCACAGCCTCATATTATTTGTAACGTCCCGAGTCTATACCCCTAATGCTACATGGTGCTTACAACCCCGAAGAACAACAAGCTAACCCATAACTGATATCTGATGTGAGTACTAAGTAATAATACTATAATAAATGTAGAAAATAGGATAAAATTCCATATGATTCAAAATCTAATATACTGATAAAGTATATTACTGAAATAATATATCTGTAAAACTAAATACTGTATAACAGTCTAGTCTGAAAAGCCTCTAACTGAACTATCTGAAAGCGGAGTTGATGGGACAAGGCCTCAACTAACTCCAACTACTAAAATATTGATAAACTGATTACTAAAATAAAATATTCCCTCGATAGATGAGGACTCACTACTAAAAATGTTGCTGATAACTAGATCTATCTATGGGCAGTCAAGAACCTGAGTGTCCGAACCTATGATATGAGATATCATAGCACAAAGAAAGAGTATGATGGTATGTGGAATATACTGGTATGCTAGATGAGGTAAGGCTGAATGCAAGGGTTCATATGCATGAACAATAACTGACTGAATAATATAGAGTAACTAAATATGAGAGTAGACAGATGATTGAACTGCTGTGAATACTGAGCAAACAATACTGTGCATATACGTGTATAATGTAACTGAGCTTGTATGAAGCTAAGAACTGAGTTATGATACAAGGTAACTAATATCTGAATTTATTGATTATTGAGTTATTGATACTGATTGACTGTATCTGGTAGTCCTGATTCTGTAGAATTGAACTGAGTTCTATACTAAGATAGAAACTGAGACTGTGGGAAGTAATCATCTAACCGACATTCCCCTTTTCTAAATAGATTTGGGGTCCAACCTGTAACCTTAGATGGAAGGGTGTCAGTACTATTCCATGGGTAAAGACACTGGAGATTTACACTCATCTGGTAGGTAATCCAATAAGAACGGTGGAACTCTCAACTGGATGGTTAAAACGCTTTATCAACCCTCAATAGGCAGGTTTGATGTCTCAACCTACGCTGCCTACATAGTTCAAGAATGCAAGGATTGCTTCTAAGGATCACACCCTCTACTGGTAGGTGAGCCCCCATCCTTGGGTATATTCGGTGCAGAATTCTACTCCCAACTGAAAGATACTAAACTGAGTATACTGAACTAGACTGGACTGATACTTAGCTTAGTAAACTTTCATGAGTACTATGACTGACTGAGTTCTATTGAGTTTTATAGCTGACTGAATTCTACTGATCATGACATGATTGATACTATTTTATAACTGACACTAGCTCTAGGGATATAGCTATATTGTTGGGTATTAAAGACTCCTAGGACTTGATAGCATGAAAACAAAAGCATAACATGATCTTGAAAGACATAACAATGTACACTAGTCCATAATTAATTCATAGAGATAATTTATCAAACACTTGTAGGGAAAAACTTGTACATATACTAGTATGTCATGATTGCATTATTTAATTCTCATAGATGTTCTATCAAAAACTTGGGGAGTACAACTTAATGCACAAAATCATGGATAACATATAAACATTGCAACTACAATTCCTAAACTTGCAAATTCATGGGTTTTAACATGCAATTCATATAATTCCTCGCAAAGCACTATTCTAATTTCATGAATCTTATAATAATCATGGATTGAAAACCCAATTAACATCATAGACATGTATACAATCAATTTCAAACATGGGAATTCACAATTCCATAAGCTTATAGTTTTGAAAAAAGATATTGGACTCTATGGGTGAAAGGTACCCTTAGATGAACACCTAACATACCTGGGAATATTAGTTCTTGATGTTCTTGGGGGAATTCTTGAGCTTTGTTCTTAATTTTTTAAACTAGGGTTTTCCCCCTTTTGAGAGAGAATGACTTAATCTTTGAATAAAGTGAATAAGTGATGAGATAATGGGTTATTTAGGGGTTTAATTTTGTATTTATACTGATTAGGGTCGTGGAAAAACAACTATTTACACTTGGGAATGACTTAAAAGTCATCACTGGAAAAACCTGACCTGGACCCCTGAAGTGATGCTGCACTATCGCACCGTGTCACTGGAAATTGACAACTGGGAAAATGTACGATGGTGCAATGAGGTGGTATTGTGTTGCCTCACTGGATGCAACCTGGAAGTTCACCGTGATGCGGTGACATCGTGTAGCTTCACTGGAAAGTGGACAATTATGAAATTGAGCCTTGGCGGGATGCGCCATGATCGTGGAGGCTCACTAGATTTGACAATTGACATTTGTTCATGCTCTGCGATACACTGAAGTGACACTTCGCACACTGCTTTACAAAAATACCTCTAACTCTTCGTCCGGGTATCAAATTTTAGAAATTTTTATCTCATTGGAAAGTTGACTGAATTTCCTACGCGCTGGTAAGCTCTAAACTGAAAAATACTGAGTATTTAGAAAAAATCTATATAGAATAACCCATGTACTTAGAGTTAAAATAAGCTAAGAAAATATGGGGTATTACAATATCTCCCCCTTGAGAACATTCATCCTCAAATAAGTCTGATCAAGCTGAAAAACACTGATAGACTGAGTATACACACTGAACATGCACACTAAAACATGACTACATGACTAAGCTACTGACAAGATGAGTTCTCATACTTAAAATACATATCTGATGCATGGAATACATGACTGGAGTTAATGATAAGCTGAATTTTCATACTGAACATGCATATCTGCTGCATGACTACACCACTGAACTGATTCATGAATGCATGACTGAATATGCAATGGTAACTGATACTAAGATTATAACTACAACTGAAAATGGGACTGAGTAAATCCAAGAAAGACTGTTACCTTGAGCTAAATCTGAGTTTGTGGTCCGCATATCTTCTTCTGCTTCCCAACTAGCTCCCTCAACGAATTTATTCTACCAAAGTGTAAGAGTTAGCTATTTTACTTTTAAGTTCTTGAGCACATTCTTCTTTGTCTTAGTTTGGATCATGGCAGCCCACTGTATCCTTTGAGAAGTTCGCTTCACAAAGGATTTTTATCAAGTGTTCTCCCTTGTTTCACCTCTTCATCTCTTTTACCAAAATTGGGATTTAGTGCACTAAGCATTTGGTGTATCTCTTTAATGGTTTGTATGTAATTTTCAGTTTGGGTAATGAAGTTATCACAATGGCCATTGATTTAATCAAATGTGGCATTAAAATTACTGGAAGCCATGGTACTTAAAAGGAAGAAACAAACCTACAAAATGAACAAACAAGTTATTTCAAATATCCTCACGAATTCTCTCACTCTTGGATTCTTACCTCACACTTGGTCTCACAAGTGTTGAAACATTTGCATGTACTTGGAAAGTGGGTGAAGGACAAAAGATAAAAGAAACAAGTTACAATGAATTACAAATGATAAAAGCACAAAATAAACGTAGACACGAAACAAAAAACTCTAAACTAATTATCAACCTAGTAGGTAGTTACTAGTTTGTTAATTAGTGGTAGAATCAATACAAAAGCAAATAAAACAAAAATGGAAACTTAGAATCTAATTTAGGACTCAATTTGGTTGTTTATATAAGCGATGACATGGAAGCTTGTGATTGGATGCCACTTTTCAAAAGTTTCAAATCCCAATTCACTTATTTCGGCCAAACATACTTAGAAGAAGAAGAAATTTTGGTTTTAGAGGGAAAAATTGAACATTTGAAGCCTTTTTGGAGCTTCAAATGAATTCAAAATGAATTGGTTCCCTCAAATGTACTTTCAATTGTACTTGTTGTCCCCTTGTCCCCTCTTCCTTTTTGGAAGACTTAGAATATGCTAGGGAATATTCTTGTGCAAACACTTAGTACACTCTCTTTCTTCTCTCTTTTTGGATCAAAGCTACTTGAATATTCTTCTTCAACAAGATTTGAAGATGATGGATGAACAAGATGAATATTCAAGTGTTGACCAAGGTTTGACCACTAGGCAAATGAACCCCAAATTCAAATTTTCTTTTAGATCTAGGTTCTTTAGCCAAGAAAAGTTCAAATATCAGCAAATCAGCCACAACATGCCATAAACAAGGTATTCACCACGAAATCCCACCTCAAAAAGCTTCAAATAAGGCACAACAATGGGGGATCTAGTTCAAAAACAATCAAATCTTGTTATAAACTTAGATCTAGACCCTTTAAGTGCTAGAGAACAAGAATCTAACACTAGAAACTATCAAAACAAGCTAAAAATTAGTAGATCCCACTCTTTGGGCTCTGCATCTGTGCCACTGTCTACCTTTCACTACTTTAACTAGGTATGAGCTATATCTTTTAACTGATAGGCAGCTAACTCAGCACTCTCATTGGAAGTCACTCCCATAATATTTGTGACTTTCTGAACCTAATAAAAAAACTCTTGTGGATCATCTTCTTACTTAGATCCTGAGAATAGAGGAGGATTCATTTGGGTAAAATCCTAAATCCTGGCTGCAGTAGTATTAGCCACTAAGTTGGCCTGAACAGCAGTTGACCATTCATTCTGAGATACTATAAAATTGGCTAGAGTAGTGAATGCATCTCTGAATTCTAGATGGGAGACATGCTTGTTCAGGGGATCTTCCTGAACGAGCTGAGGTGCAGACTGATTTTTGGTTCTCCTTTTATTTGTCTTTTTGGGAGCATGTTCTGTAAACAAAAGGAAGAAATAGATTAGAATGAGAGTTTAACTTGAGCTCATGCTCACTCTCACAACATGAATACTGATAGAAGGGAAACTTTTCCTAAAACATCTCATAGCCTCTTGTCCATAAGTATGGAGCACTACACACCTATACGCAAGACTCGATGCGACTTTCAGACTCCTTAGTACTCTGTTGAACCTTAGGCTCTGAGACCAAGTTTGTAATTCCCCGAGTCTATACCCTAGATGCTACATGATGCTTACGACCCTGAAGGACCACAAGCTAACCCATGAATGATATCTGATGTGAGCACTGAGTAATAATACTATAATAAATACAGAAAATAGGCTGAAATGCCATAAGGTTCAAAATATGAAATACTAATAAAGTGTATTATTGAAATAATATATCTACAAAACTGAATACTATCTGAAAGTCTATTCGAAAAAGCCTCTAACTGAACTGCTTGAAAGCAGAGTTGATGGGACAAGTCCCCAACTAACTTGACTACTAAACTACTGATAAATTAAATACCAAAATAAAAGTATGCCCTCAATAGATGAGGACTCACTACTAAAACTGCTGCTGATAACAGGATTTGTCTATGCGCGATCAGGAACCTGAGCGTCCGAACCTATGATATGAGACATCATAATGCAAAGAAAAAGTATGTGTCAGTACGTGGAATATACTGGTACACTAGATGAGGTAATACAAAGGTTCTTATGCATGAACAATAACTAACTGAATGATGGAGAGGAACTGAAATGAGAGTACAAAGATAATTGAACTACTGTAAATACTAAGCATGTAATACTGTGCATGTACATGTATATTGTAACTGAACTTATCTAAAGGTAAGCACTGAGTGTTGATACTGAGTAACTGATATCTAAAGTTACTTATAATTGAATTACTAATACTGTTTGACTATATCTGACAGTCCTAATTATATAGAACTAAACTAAGTTTAATACTGAGATTGAAACTAAGACTGTGAGAAGTAATCATCTAACTAACATGCCCCTTTTGTGAATAGATTTAGGGTCCAACCTATAACCCCAGCTGGAAGGGTGTCAGTACCGTGCCATAGCTAAAGATACTGAAGAGTTACCCTCATCTAGCAGGTACTCTAATGAGAATGGTGGAACTCTCAACTGGTAGGTTAAAATACCTCATCAACCCTTAACTTCCATGTTTGATGTCTCAACCTACAATGGATACATAGTTCTAGAATACAAGGATTGCTTCTAAGGATCACACCTTCTACTGGCAGGTAATGATACAAAATCAAACCAACAACACCAAGAGCTTCAAGTAGGCTCGGATTTCAGTCCAACAACACAAGAACAACAAGTTTAAGTTTCGGTTTTTCAGCCCACAACACAAGAACAACAAGATAGACAACAATGCTAGTGAATCGAAAAGAGCCCCACACGGCTTCACTAGACTTTAAGATAACAAAATCAGTAACAACAACAAGATAAATAAAGATAGATAACTTGACATATAACATTCAAGAAACTAAGAACCCTAACATCAAGAGAGGACCCTAAGTCTAATGAATATAAACACCAAGTTCTTATGAGGACAAAGAGGCACTCAACGACCTCAAAACCCTTGTTTCTAGCCAAAGAGACAACACAAGTATCCCTCTACTTGTGAGATAATAGGGGCGGCTTATATGAGTGGAAAAGAGAGGAAATGTTTAGTGTTTTAGGTTACAAAAATCAGCATTCAAAAACTAAGGAACAACTCTCTAACATGTTCTATTTATACTACAAACAAAAGGGGTAAAATGACCCATCCGCCCTTGCTTCTTGTGCCAACCTTGGAGAGTAGTTTATTACACATTAGGACCTCTCTTCACACATAAAAACGTTTAGGTCCTTGGTTGGTTCAATCACCAACTCACACACGGCCATTTGCATGAACAAAGCTTGGAGCTTTTGTAATTCCCGAGCTTGGCTTCGTGTGAAAGGCCGTGTACCTGTGGAGGCTGCCCTAACCGTATCATCCTCTCCATCTTGAGAGGAATTTGACCTCAAATTCAGCATTTGGTCATCTTCAACCGCATCCACAAGGGAGAGATCACCAACGTTGAAAGTGTTGTGCACTTGATATTCCGGTGGAAGGTCAATCTTGTAGGCGTTGTCATTGATTCTCTCAAGTACTTGGAAAGGACCATCACCCCTTGGCAGCAATTTGGACTTCCTTTGAGCTGGAAACCGATCCTTTCGAAGATGCACCCACACCCAATCTCCGGGTTCAAGCACAAGCCTTCTTCTCCCTTTGTTTACCCTTTTTGCAATCTCTTGGTTCTTCTTTTCAAGCTTGATCCGCACCGTCTCATGCATTTTATTCATTGCCTCGGCTCTTTTATTTCCATCTAAGCTGGTCATGAGATCACTAGACAAAGGAGTGAGATCTAAAGGGGTAAGGGGATTCAGGCCGTAAACACATTCAAAGGGAGTCATTCCCGTGCTCGAATGTATTACCCGGTTGTATGCAAATTCCACCAAGGGTAGGTGATCTTCCCATGAAGTCAGTTTACCTTTAACCATAGAACGTAGCATAGACCCCAAGGTTCTATTTACTACCTCCGTTTGGCCATCGGTTTGTGGGTGACAAGACGTGGAGAAAAGTAACTTCGTTCCAAGTCTACCCCACATGGACTTCCAAAAGAGACTTAGGAACTTGGAGTCCCTATCGCTCACAATAGTCATCGGTACCCCATGAAGCTTTACAACATGTGCAACAAATAATGAAGCTACACTACGAGCATCCTCGGTTTTAGCACATGGAATAAAATGAGCCATTTTAGAGAATCTATCAACAATAACAAAAATGCTATCTCGGCCCTTTCTAGTCCTTGGCAGCCCCAAAACAAAATCCATCGAAATGTCCAACCAAGGCCTAAGGGGAGTAGGGAGTGGGGTGTATAATCCTTGAGGTAGGAGACGAGACTTCGCACTCCGGCAGGCCACGCATTGACTACAAATTTTAGTGACGTCTTTGCGCATTTTGGGCCAATAGAAGTTCTCCTCTAAGATTCCGAGGGTCTTGTCTACCCCAAAGTGACCCATGAGGCCTCCGTCATGGGTCTCCCTCACAAATAATTCCCTCCAAGAACTAGAAGGAACACACAACCTCCTCCCCTTGAACAAATACCCATCGAACCGAGAGTAGGAGGAATGGTCATTCTCCTTAAGCCAACGATCCCTTCCCCACTCTTCGCATTCCCTAAAAATAGGAGAAAAGGTAGGATCCTCGGGATACAACAACTGCAAGCTCTCAAAACCCATCAATTTCGAAGACAAGGTAGCAACAAGCACATGCTTCCTAGACAAGGCATCGGCAACAACATTTTCCTTTCCCCTTTTGTAATGAATTACAAAAGGGAAAGTCTCGATGAACTCAATCCACTTAGCATGACACCTATTCAACTTGTATTGGCTCTTAAGGTTTTTCAACGACTCATGATCCGTTCGTATCACAAACTCCTTAGGCCACAAATAATGTTGCCAATTTCCCAAGGCTCTAACAAGGGCGTACAACTCCAAATCATAAGTTGAGTAATTAAGAGTTGCCCCTTTGAGCTTTTCACTGAAATAAGCAACGGGCTTACCTTCTTGCATCAAAACAGCCCCGATGCCAACCTTACTAGCATCACACTCTACTTCAAACATCTTATCAAAATTGGGCAATTGCAATAAAGGCGCCGAGATGAGCGTAGCTTTCAAGGCCTCAAAAGCCCTAGCCTGCTCATCACCACATTTAAAGGGTCCATCCTTTCTAATTGCCTCGGTCAAGGGGGCTGCTATGGAACTAAATCCTTTGACAAACCTCCTATAAAAGCTTGCCAACCCGTGGAAACTTTGGATTTCTCCAATAGTTTTAGGGGTCGGCCAACTTCGAATAGAGTCTATCTTGGAATCGTCCACTTCCACACCCCTTGAGGTCACGACAAAACCCAAGAATATAACTTTATCAACACCAAAAGAACACTTCTCCATGTTGGCATACAGCTTCTCCTTTCGGAGCACATCAAACACACATCTCAAATGCATTACATGATCATCAATAGATTTACTATACACCAACACATCATCAAAGTAAACCACCACAAAGTTTCCAATATAAGGCTTCATTACATGATTCATTAGCCTCATAAATATGCTAGGAGCATTGGTAAGGCCGAAGGGCATGACCAGCCACTCATATAGACCGAATTTGGTCTTGAATGCGGTCTTCCACTCATCACCAGGTTGCATGCAAATTTGGTGATAGCCGCTCCTAAGGTCCACTTTAGAAAACAAACAAGATCCGTGGAGCTCATCTAACATATCATCTAGTCTAGGGATTGGATGACGATACCTTATCGTGATTTTGTTGATGGCTCTACAATCGACGCACATGCGCCAAGTTCCGTCCTTCTTTGGTACCAAAAGCACCGGAACAGCACACGGACTCATGCTTTCCTTGATGTATCCCTTGTTGAGAAGCTCCTCAACTTGTCTTTCAAGCTCCTTAGTGTCCATGGGATTGCTCCTATAGGCCGGTTTGTTTGGAAGTTGTGAACCCGACACCAAATCAATTTAGTGCTCAATTCCCCGAAGTGGGGGCAATCCTTGCGGAAGTTCTTGAGGAAATACATCTTCATACTCCTGCAACACACAAGAAATCAAAGGGGAAATGGAAGAATTAGTGGGGTTAGTATTAAAACAATGGGCCAAAAGTAACATCTGCTTGTTTTCATCATGGTCCACGAAGAGTTCTTTCCTCCTAGCCAACATCACTACGTTTTCCATCTCCCTTGTCGTTGGGACAGCCTCGGATGTCCCTCCTTCCTCACCTACGGCATCCCCTCCTTTTCTCCCTTTCCAGATTCCTTCCCCTTTCCCTTTAACTCTCTCATCTTTTGATGCCACTCATTTACTTGGGAGTGTGAAAGAGGGTGAAGTGTGACCTTTCGGCCATCCTTCTCAAGCGTATACCGGTTGGACCTCCCATCGTGTTTAGTAGACCTATCATATTTCCATGGTCTACCTAACACAAGTGACATGCTTGCATTGGGATCACGTCACAAAGCACTTTATCGTGGTAGTTTCCCACCTTAAACCGAATCACACATTGCCTTGTGACCTTTAATTCACCATAATCGTTCAACCATTGTAGCTTGTAAGGACTAGTGTGTAGTGTAGTTAGTAGCTTCAAGAAATTTACCATAGCATGGCTCGAAACATTTGTACAACTACCACTATCAATCACCAAGGTGTACACGCTCCCCTTTACAAGACACTTAGTATGGAATAGATTTTCCCTTTGACTCGGGTCATCCATCGCCTTACTAATCATGACACGTCTAACCACAAAGTTTGGAACCACACACTCCCCTTCTTGTGGATAGACATCTTCACTACCATCTAATTCATCATCATTCGGCCCATTTTCAGCTCCCTCTCCATCTTGAGGCTCGGCCTCATCCTCCCCCCTTTCGGAAACCACCTCCTCACCAAGGTAGTACACTCTCCCTTCTCGTAGGATCACATTGCGCCGGTTCGGAAATTCATTGGCCTTATGCCCACAACCTTGGCACTTGAAGCATTGGAACCCCTTTGGGTTGGGATATTTGTGAGCCTCCGGTTTCGTAGGGAACTTAGGGACTGTTTTGGACTCGGGCAGCTTCGTAGGGGCGGGTTGGTCCTTGTTTTTGGGCCAACCCAAGGGGGTTTGTACCCTTTCCTTGAAGGTTGACCTCTCCTTAAGTTCCCTTTCAATCTCTAGGGCCGCTTGGAATATACCGTCAATGGTTTCAAACCGGTGAAGGGTCAAATGAGTGGCGATCTCTTTGTTCAACCCACACTTGAACCGGATGATGTCATGACTGATTTGCTCCCCACGATGATCAAGTTTCAACATGAGTTGTTGGAACTCGTCAAAATAGGCCATCACACTCTTGCCTCCTTGCCGCAAGCCACATAATCTAGTGAGCAACTCATGACGATATCTCTCGGGAAGGTATCGTTGTCTCATCAAATACCTCAACCGATACCAAGGTGGTGGCTGCCCATCCACTAATTCATTACCAAATAGTTTAACATACTCCCACCAAGTGTTAGCATAGCCCTCGAGGTGAGCTATAGCGTAGAAACTCTTCTTTTCTTCCGAGATGTCATTAACTTGGAAAACTTTGTCACAAGCCGATTCCCAAGTTAAGTAGGTCTCGGGGTCCCTTTCACCCTTAAAGATGGGTAGGCTCAACTTGATGGTGTTGATGCCTACGTCTCTCTCTTGGTGTCGGTTTCCCCTATCTCCATACCCCCGGTATCTCCTAGGTTCTCCTCGACCCCCTCTTAACTCCTCCTCCCTCATATAAGCATCATCAAAGGCTCCATCTCCTTCATACTCCTCTCCACCATATCCTTCAAAGTGGGCTGTCCGGCCTTGGCCATTTTGATTCAGAGGATTTGGAATTTGCGATCTTTGGGTTAATGGAGCTTGGAATGGAGGGTTCGGATTTAGTGGAGGTACTTGGCGTCCAAATCCCTCTTGTGGAATTGGAGGGGTTTGGAAATGTAGTGGTCTAGTGGAGTCTCGGTTTGGAGGAAAATAGGTAGTTTGGCTTGCGGTATTTAGTGGAGCTTGGGGTGTATTTAGCATTTGGTGGACTGTTTCAGGGGTGATGATTGCGGAGGATGATACGGTTAGGGCAGCCTCCACAGGTACACGGCCTTTCACACAAAGCCAAGCTCGGGAATTACAAAAGCTCCAAGCTTTGTTCATGCAAATGGCCGTGTGTGAGTTGGTGATTGAACCAACCAAGGACCTAAACGTTTTTATGTGTGAAGAGAGGTCCTAATGTGTAATAAACTACTCTCCAAGGTTGGCACAAGAAGCAAGGGCGGATGGGTCATTTTACCCCTTTTGTTTGTAGTATAAATAGAACATGTTAGAGAGTTGTTCCTTAGTTTTTGAATGCTGATTTTTGTAACCTAAAACACTAAACCTTTCCTCTCTCTTCCACTCATAGAAGCCGCCCCTATTATCTCACAAGTAGAGGGATACTTGTGTTGTCTCTTTGGCTAGAAACAAGGGTTTTGAGGTCGTTGAGTGCCTCTTGGTCCTCGTAAGAACTTGGTGTTTATATTCATTAGACTTAGGGTCCTCTCTTGATGTTAGGGTTCTTAGTTTCTTGAATGTTATATGTCAAGTTATCTATCTTTCTTTATCTTGTTGTTGTTGTTGATTTTGTTATCTTAAAGTCTAGTGAAGCCGTGTGGGGCTCTTTTCGATTCACTAGCATTGTTGTCTATCTTGTTGTTCTTGTGTTGTGGGCTGAAAAACCGAAACTTAAACTTGTTGTTCTTGTGTTGTTGGACTGAAATCCGAGCCTACTTGAAGCTCTTGGTGTTGTTGGTTTGATTTTGTATCATTTGGTATCAAAGCAAGACCGGTTGTGTTCCAACATAACCCATCTTGGGCTAGTTCACGGCTTAAACAAACTACACCAAAAAGAAATTCTGAAAATCTGTCCATTAAAAGTTGAAACCAAGAATGATGTTGTATGTTTAGATCTAGGTGTTATTTTGCTTGTTTAGTGAGTTTCTAGTGTTGGTTTCTTTCTCACCAACACTAAAGTGTCTAGATCCAAAAGTTGAGCTTGAAAACTTGAACATTGTGTAGTGACTTGAAGTGGCCGAAAGTTGTATGTTGTTGATAACCAAAAAAAAAAAAAATCGGTGGTTGTGTGCTTATGTGCTAAAGAAGTGGATGAAGTTTGTTGAGGTGTTCATCTTTTGAACTTGTTCACCTTGTTCATCTTGTTGTGTGCTCAAGTGGTAAGACAAGCTATAAAGTTGTTGTGAAAGACTTGCACCCATCACCTTTTAGTCTTGTCAATCACTTTTCCCTAATTCAAGGAGCCTTGTTTTGTGGGATTAGTCAACCCAAACACCACTTTCTTGAGTTTGAAAAGGGTGAAATACAACAAGATTTTTATTTTTCCCACCAAAACACTTTGCAAACCATAACAAGTTGTGTGAATATTAACACAAAACAAAAAAAAAAAAGAGAAGAAGAACGTGTGGGACCATTGCATGCTGCCACGTCGCTATAAGCTCAACTTAGGATATTCTTTGGTTGCTAATTGTTGATCCTTGGTTTCCCTTACTTGGTCCTAGAACTAATTAACAAACTAGTACCTTCCTACTAGGTTGTCAACTAGTTCCTTGAACCGTTTGTTCGTGTCAACGATTATTTGAGTGCTTTTATTCGTTTGAACGAATTGCTGATTTTTGACTCTAGTCCAGCAAGAATTCTTTGAGTCTTCAAACAAGAATCCATTCCGGATAAGAGCTTACTCATACCTTAAAAATCTCACGGTTACTAGCCAATTATACAACACTTGTGGAACACGAACTTGTGGTGAACTAAAGCGGATAATACCTTGACAATGGAAGGAGCTACGTCTCATAATGTGGATACTAATGCCCTTGATTCTATGAGGGTCACTCTTGAGGCCATTACCCGGACACTTGAAAGGTTGAATTCGGAATTTGGGGCCGTGAGAGGGGACTTGGCAGCAATAAAGGGGGAAGTGTCGACTATTAGTGGGAGATTAGAACAAGTGGAGAGTCAAAGGAACTCTCGTCCTTCTACTCCTCTACATGTATCTACCAATGGTCATGATAGGACCTCCTCCGCAACCATCACCCCTGAAACAGTCCACCAAATTCTAAATGCACCCCAAGCTCCACTAAATACCTCAAGCCAAACTACCTATTTTCCTCCAAACCGAGACTCCACTAGACCACTACATTTCCAAGCCCCTCCAATTCCACAAGAGGGATTTGGACGCCAAGTGCCTCCACTAAATCCGAACCCTCCATTCCAAGCTCCATTAACCCAAAGACCGCAAATTCCAAATCCTCCAAATCAAAACGGCCAAGGCCGGCCAGCCCACTTTGAAGGATACGGTGGAGAGGAGTATGAAGGAGATGGAGCCTTTGATGATGCTTATATGAGGGAGGAGGAGTTAAGAGGGGGTCGAGGAGAACCTAGGAGATACCGGGGGTATGGAGATAGGGGAAACCGACACCAAGAGAGAGAGATAGGCATCAACACCATCAAGTTGAGCCTACCCATCTTTAAGGGTGAAAGTGACGTCGAGACCTACTTAACTTGGGAATCGGCTTGTGACAAAGTTTTCCAAGTTAATGACATCTCGGAAGAAAAGAATAGTTGCTACGCTATAGCTCACCTCGAGGGCTATGATAACACTTGGTGGGAGTATGTTAAACTATTTGGTAATGAATTAGTGGATGGGCAGCCACCACCTTGGTATCGGTTGAGGTATTTGATGAGACAACGATACCTTCCCGAGAGATATCGTCATGAGTTGCTCGCTAGATTATATGGCTTGCAGCATGGAGGCAAGAGTGTGATGGCCTATTTTGACGAGTTCCAACAACTCATGTTGAAACTTGATCATCGTGGGGAGCAAATCAGCCACTACATCATCCGGTTCAAGTGTGGGTTGAACAAAGAGATCGCCACTCATTTGACCCTTCACCGGTTTGAAACCATTGACGGTATATTCCAAGCGGCCCTAGAGATTGAAAGGGAACTTAAGGAGAGATCAGCCTTCAAGGCAAGGTTACAAACCCCCTCGGGTTGGCCCAAAAACAAGGACCAACCCACCCCTACGAAGCTGCCCGAGTCCAAAACAGTCCCTAAGTTCCCTCCGAAACCGGAGGCTCACAAATATCCCAACCCAAAGGGGTTCCAATGCTTCAAGTGCCAAGGTTGGGGGCATAAGGCCAATGAATGTCCGAACCGGCGCAATGTGATCCTACGAGAAGGGAAAGTGTACTACCTTGGTGAGGAGGTGGTTTTCGAAAGGGGGGAGGATGAGGCGGAGCCTCAAGATGGAGAGGGAGATGAAAATGGGCCGAATGATGATGAATTAGATGGTAGTGAAGATGTCTATCCACAAGAAGGGGAGTGTGTGGTTCCAAACTTTGTGGTTAGACGTGTCATGATTAGTAAGGCGATGGATGACCCGAGTCAAAGGGAAAATCTATTCCATACTAAGTGTCTTGTAAAGGGGAGCGTGTGCACCTTGGTGATTGATAGTGGTAGTTGTACAAATGTTGCGAGCCATGCTATGGTAAATTTCTTGAAGCTACCAACTACACTACACACTAGTCCTTACAAGCTACAATGGTTGAACGATTGTGGTGAATTAAAGGTCACAAGGCAATGTGTGATTCGGTTTAAGGTGGGAAACTATCACGATGAAGTGCTTTGTGACGTGATCCCAATGCAAGCATGTCACTTGTTGTTAGGTAGACCATGGCAATATGATAGGTCTACTAAACACGATGGGAGTTCCAACCGGTATACGCTTGAGAAGGATGGCCGAAAGGTCACACTTCACCCTCTTTCACCCTCCCAAGTAAATGAGTGGCATCAAAAGATGAGAGAGTTAAAGGGAAAGGGGAAGGAATCCGGAAAGGGAGAAAAGGGGGGGATGCCGTAGGTGAGAAAGTAGGGACATCCGAGGCTGTCCCAATGACAAGGGAGATGGAAAACGTAGTGATGTTGGCTAGGAGGAAAGAACTCTTGGTGGACCATGATGAAAACAAGCCGATGTTACTTTTGGCCCATCGTTTTAATACTAACCCTACTAATTCTTCCATTTCCCCTTTGATTTCTTGTGTGTTGCAGGAGTATGAAGATGTATTTCCTCAAGAACTTCCGCAAGGATTGCCCCCACTTCGGGGAATTGAGCACCAAATTGATTTGGTGCCGGGTTCACAACTTCCAAACAAACCGGCCTATAGGAGCAATCCCATGGACACTAAGGAGCTTGAAAGACAAGTTGAGGAGCTTCTCAACAAGGGATACATCAAGGAAAGCATGAGTCCGTGTGCTGTTCCGGTGCTTTTGGTACCAAAGAAGGATGGAACTTGGCGCATGTGCGTCGATTGTAGAGCCATCAACAAAATCACGATAAGGTATCGTCATCCAATCCCTAGACTAGATGATATGTTAGATGAGCTCCACGGATCTTGTTTGTTTTCTAAAGTGGACCTTAGAAGCGGCTATCACCAAATTCGCATGCAACCCGGTGATGAGTGGAAGACCGCATTCAAGACCAAATTCGGTCTATATGAGTGGTTGGTCATGCCCTTCGGCCTTACCAATGCTCCTAGCACATTTATGAGGCTAATGAATCATGTAATGAAGCCCTATATTGGAAAGTTTGTGGTGGTTTACTTTGATGATGTGTTGGTGTATAGTAAATCTATTGATGAACATGTAATGCATTTGAGATGTGTGTTTGATGTGCTCCGAAAGGAGAAGATGTATGCCAACATGGAGAAGTGTTCTTTTGGTGTTGATAAAGTTATATTCTTGGGTTTTGTTGTGAGCTCAAGGGGTGAGGAAGTGGACGATTCCAAGATAGACTCTATTCGAAGTTGGCCGACCCCTAAAACTATTGGAGAAATCTGAAGTTTCCACGGGTTGGCAAGCTTTTATAGGAGGTTTGACAAAGGATTTAGTTCCATAGCAGCCCCCTTGACCGAGGCAATTAGAAAGGACGGACCCTTTAAATGGGGTGATGAGCAGGCTAGGGCTTTTGAGGCCTTGAAAGCTACGCTCATCTCGGCGCCTTTATTGCAATTGCCCGATTTTGATAAGATGTTTGAAGTAGAGTGTGATGCTATTAAGGTTAGCATCGGGGCTGTTTTGATGCAAGAAGGTAAGCCCGTTGCTTATTTCAGTGAAAAGCTCAAAGGGGCAACTCATAATTACTCAACTTATGATTTGGAGTTGTACGCCCTTGTTAGAGCCTTGGGAAATTGGCAACATTATTTGTGGCCTAAGGAGTTTGTGATACGAACGGATCATGAGTCTTTGAAACACCTTAAGAGCCAAGACAAGTTGAATAGGCGTCATGCTAAGTGGATTGAGTTCATCGAGACTTTCCCTTATGTAATTCATTACAAAAGGGGAAAGGAAAATGTTGTTGCCGATGCCTTGTCTAGGAAGCATGTGCTTGTTGATACCTTGTCTTCGAAATTGATGGGTTTTGAGAGCTTGCGGTTGTTGTATCCCGAGGATCCTACCCTTGCTCCTATTTTTAGGGAATGCGAAGAGTGGGGAAGGGACCGTTGGCTTAAGGAGAATGACCATTCCTCCTACTCTCGGTTCGATGGGTATTTGTTCAAGGGGAGGAGGTTGTGTGTTCCTTCTAGTTCTTGGAGGGAATTATTTGTGAGGGAGGCCCATGACGGAGGCCTCATGGGTCACTTTGGGGTAGACAAGACCCTCGGAATCTTAGAGGAGAACTTCTATTGGCCCAAAATGCGCAAAGACGTCACTAAAATTTGTAGTCAATGCGTGGCCTGCCGGAGTGCGAAGTCTCGTCTCCTACCTCAAGGATTATACACCCCACTCCCTACTCCCCTTAGGCCTTGGTTGGACATTTCGATGGATTTTGTTTTGGGGCTGCCAAGGACTAGAAAGGGCCGAGATAGCATTTTTGTTATTGTTGATAGATTCTCTAAAATGGCTCATTTTATTCCTTGTGCTAAAACCGAGGATGCTCGTAGTGTAGCTTCATTATTTGTTGCACATGTTGTAAAGCTTCACGGGGTACCGAGGACTATTGTGAGCGATAGGGACTCTAAATTCCTAAGTCTCTTTTGGAAGTCCATGTGCGGTAGGCTTGGAACGAAGTTACTTTTCTCCACGTCTTGTCACCCACAAACCGATGGCCAAACGAAGGTAGTAAATAGAACATTGGGGTCTATGCTACGTTCTATGGTTAAAGTTAAACTGACTTCATGGGAAGATCACCTACCCTTGGTGGAATTTGCATACAACCGGGTAATACATTCGAGCACGGGAATGACTCCCTTTGAATGTGTTTACGGCCTGAATCCCCTTACCCCTTTAGATCTCACTCCTTTGTCTAGTGATCTCATGACCAGCTTAGATGGAAATAAAAGAGCCGAGGCAATGAATAAAATGCATGAGACGGTGCGGATCAAGCTTGACAAGAAGAACCAAGAGATTGCAAAAAGGGTAAACAAAGGGAGAAGAAGGCTTGTGCTTGAACCCGGAGATTGGGTGTGGGTGCATCTTCGAAAGGATCGGTTTCCAGCTCAAAGGAAGTCCAAATTACTGCCAAGGGGTGATGGTCCTTTCCAAGTACTTGAGAGAATCAATGACAACGCCTACAAGATTGACCTTCCACCGGAATATCAAGTGCACAACACTTTCAACGTTGGTGATCTCTCCCTTGTGGATGCGGTTGAAGATGACCAAATGCTGAATTTGAGGTCAAATTCCTCTCAAGATGGAGAGGATGATACGGTTAGGGCAGCCTCCACAGGTACACGGCCTTTCACACGAAGCCAAGCTCGGGAATTACAAAAGCTCCAAGCTTTGTTCATGCAAATGGCCGTGTGTGAGTTGGTGATTGAACCAACCAAGGACCTAAACGTTTTTATGTGTGAAGAGAGGTCCTAATGTGTAATAAACTACTCTCCAAGGTTGGCACAAGAAGCAAGGGCGGATGGGTCATTTTACCCCTTTTGTTTGTAGTATAAATAGAACATGTTAGAGAGTTGTTCCTTAGTTTTTGAATGCTGATTTTTGTAACCTAAAACACTAAACCTTTCCTCTCTCTTCCACTCATAGAAGCCGCCCCTATTATCTCACAAGTAGAGGGATACTTGTGTTGTCTCTTTGGCTAGAAACAAGGGTTTTGAGGTCGTTGAGTGCCTCTTGGTCCTCGTAAGAACTTGGTGTTTATATTCATTAGACTTAGGGTCCTCTCTTGATGTTAGGGTTCTTAGTTTCTTGAATGTTATATGTCAAGTCATCTATCTTTCTTTATCTTGTTGTTGTTGTTGATTTTGTTATCTTAAAGTCTAGTGAAGCCATGTGGGGCTCTTTTCGATTTACTAGCATTGTTATCTATCTTGTTGTTCTTGTGTTGTGGGCTGAAAAACCGAAACTTAAACTTGTTGTTCTTGTGTTGTTGGACTGAAATCCGAGCCTACTTGAAGCTCTTGGTGTTGTTGGTTTGATTTTGTATCAGAGGAGGTCCTATCATGACCATTGGTAGATACATGTAGAGGAGTAGAAGGACGAGAGTTCCTTTGACTCTCCACTTGTTCTAATCTCCTACTAATAGTCGACACTTCCCCCTTTATTGCTGCCAAGTCCCCTCTCACGGCCCCAAATTCCGAATTCAACCTTTCAAGTGTCCGGGTAACGGCCTCAAGAGTGACCCTCGTAGAATCAAGGGCATTAGTATCCACATTATGAGACGTAGCTCCTTCCATTGTCAAGGTATTATCCGCTTTAGTTCACCACAAGTTCGTGTTCCACAAGTGTTGTATAATTGGCTAGTAACCGTGAGATTTTTAAGGTATGAGTAAGCTCTTATCCGGAATGGATTCTTGTTTGAAGACTCAAAGAATTCTTGCCGGACTAGAGTCAAAAATCAGCAATTCGTTCAAAAGAATAAAAGCACTCAAATAATCGTTGACACGAACAAACGGTTCAAGGAACTAGTTGACAACCTAGTAGGAAGGTACTAGTTTGTTAATTAGTTCTAGGACCAAGTAAGGGAAACCAAGGATCAACAATTAGCAACCAAAGAATATCCTAAGTTGAGCTTATAGCGACGTGGCAGCATGCAATGGTCCCACACGTTCTTCTTCTCTCTTTTTTTTTTTTTTTTGTTAATATTCACACAACTTGTTATGGTTTGCAAAGTGTTTTGGTGGGAAAAATAAAAATCTTGTAGTATTTCACCCTTTTCAAACTCAAGAAAGTGGGGTTTGGTTGACTAATCCCACAAAACAAGGCTCCTTGAATTAGGGAAAAATGATTGACAAGACTAAAAGGTGATGGGTGCAAGTCTTTCACAACAACTTTATAGCTTGTCTTACCACTTGAGCACACAACAAGATGAACAAGGTGAACATGTTCAAAAGATGAACACCTCAACAAACTTCATCAACTTCTTTAGCACATAAGCACACAACCACCGATTTTATTTTTTTTTGGTTATCAACAACATACAACTTTCGGCCACTTCAAGTCACTACACAATGTTCAAGTTTTCAAGCTCAACTTTTGGATCTAGACACTTTAGTGTTGGTGAGAAAGAAACCAACACTAGAAACTCACTAAACAAGCAAAATAACACCTAGATCTAAACATACAACATCATTCTTGGTTTCAACTTTTAATGGACAGATTTTCAGAATTTCTTTTTGGTGTAGTTTGTTTAAGCCGTGAACTAGCCCAAGATGGGTTATGCTGGAACACAACCGGTCTTGCTTTGATACCAAATGATACAAAATCAAACCAACAACACCAAGAGCTTCAAGTAGGCTCGGATTTCAGTCCAACAACACAAGAACAACAAGTTTAAGTTTCGGTTTTTCAGCCCACAACACAAGAACAACAAGATAGACAACAATGCTAGTGAATCGAAAAGAGCCCCACACGGCTTCACTAGACTTTAAGATAACAAAATCAACAACAACAACAAGATAAAGAAAGATAGATAACTTGACATATAACATTCAAGAAACTAAGAACCCTAACATCAAGAGAGGACCCTAAGTCTAATGAATATAAACACCAAGTTCTTACGAGGACCAAGAGGCACTCAACGACCTCAAAACCCTTGTTTCTAGACAAAGAGACAACACAAGTATCCCTCTACTTGTGAGATAATAGGGGCGGCTTCTATGAGTGGAAAAGAGAGGAAATGTTTAGTGTTTTAGGTTACAAAAATCAGCATTCAAAAACTAAGGAACAACTCTCTAACATGTTCTATTTATACTACAAACAAAAGGGGTAAAATGACCCATCTGCCCTTGCTTATTGTGCCAACCTTGGAGAGTAGTTTATTACACATTAGGACCTCTCTTCACACATAAAAACGTTTAGGTCCTTGGTTGGTTCAATCACCAACTCACACACGGCCATTTGCATGAACAAAGCTTGGAGCTTTTGTAATTCCCGAGCTTGGCTTCGTGTGAAAGGCCGTGTACCTGTGGAGGCTGCCCTAACCGTATCAGGTAAACCCCCATCCTTGGTTTAACTGGGTGTTGAATCCTACTTCCAACTAAAAGACACTAAACTGAGTATTCTAAACTAGATTGGACTGATACTGAGTTTACTGAACTTTCCTAAGTTTTGTGACTGGCTGAGTTCTATTGAGCTTTGTAGCTGACCGAATTCTACTGATCGGGACATAACTGATACTATTATATAACTGACACTGGCTCTAGGTAAATAGATAGATTGTCAGGTATTAAATACTCCTAGGACTCGATAGCTTGAAAAGAAAAGCATAAAATGATATTGAAAGACATAACAATGTACACTAGTCTATAATTCATTCATAGAGACATTTTATCAAACACTTGTTGGGAATAAGCTTGTGCATGTACTAGCATGTCATGATTGCATTATTTAACTCACATGGACGTTCTATCAAACACTTGGGGAGTACAACTTAATGCACCTAATCATGGATAACATATAAACATTGGAACTACAATGCCTAAACTTACAAATTCATGGAATTTAACATGCAATTCATATAATTCCTCATAAATACTACACTAATTTCATAAATCTTATAATAATCTTGGATTGAAAACCCAATTAACATCATAGACATACATACAATCGATTTGAAACATAGGAATTCACAATTCCATAAGCTTATAGTTTAGAAAAGATATTCTTGGACTCTATGGGTGAAAGATACCCATAGATGAACACCTAACATACCTGGGAATATTTGTTTTTGATGTTCTAAGAGGAATTCTTGAGGTTTGTTCTTGATTTTTTACACTAGGGTTTTCTCCCTTTTGAGAGAGAATGACTTAATCTTTGAATAAAGTGTATAAATGATGAGATAATGGGTTATTTAGGGGTTTAATTTCGTGTTTAGACTGATTATAGCCATGAAACAAATACCTATTTACCCTTCGGAATGACTTAAAAATCTTCACTAAAAAAACCTGACCTGGACCCTAGCGTAATATTGTGCTATCGCGCTGTGTCACCAGAAATTGACAACTGGGAAAATTCACGGTGGTGTGATGCAGTGGTATCATATTGACATATTGGATGCGACCTGGAAGTTCACCGCTATGCGGTGACATCGCATAGCTTCACTGGAAAGATGACAATTTTGAAATTGAGCCTTGACGCGATGCACCATGAACGTGGAGGCTTACTAGATTTGATAATTGCTATTTAGTCATGCTCTGCAATATGTTGAAGTGCAGGTTGGCACACAGATTTACAAAAATAGCTCTAACTATTCGCTCGGATATCGAATTTGGATGAATTTTATATCATTGTAAAGTTGATTGAATTTCCTGTGCATTGGTAAGCTCTAAACTAAAAAATATTTATAATTTAGAAAAAAAATATATATAATAACTCACTTACTGAGAGTTAAAATGAGCTAAGGAAATATGAGGTATTATATTAGTGAACAGTCATCTAATACTAATCCTATGGATGTGCATTTTAAAACCAATGATGACTTGCACGTTGATGAATATATCAAAGATAATGAATTTTCATTGGGTGCTCCTGAACCATCAATCTAATACCTTGAAAAGAACTATATGCCCATGTTCATGAATTACTCTAATGAGCCAAAGGTCTCTGAATTTGACGATGACCAATTTAGTTCCAGAAAGAAGGTCAGAACAAACGACAATGGCAAAGAAAACCATTAGAACTAGTCTCCATACCTTTCACTATTGATGATGCCAAGGTACACCTTGTCCTCAAAGAATCTAGGACTTCTACACTTTCATGGAAACAACGAATATTGCAAAATAAGAAAAGTACAAGATACTGTCAGAATATATCTCTAAATTCTCTTGAATTGTCAGTGATTGATGGAATGCACTTGGTATTATGGATAACAACAATTATCTCACATCACATGAATTTACCTTCATTAATAGGATCCTTTAAGAATCTTCTAAAGAAATGCGGGCTACAACAAGCAAGCCATTTTCCATGCCTTGGACAGCCTATGCAAGAAAAGATTTATAGTGAAGCAGATTGTCTAGAACTACCAATCTTTTGATCGTGCTTATAGAATAAAAGATCATCTTACCAAGTACAAATTTTCCTAATCAAGTCATCAAGTAAGGTCTAAGAACTAGCTTTTAATCAGGAGGTTCAAACCGCCAAGACCTCTAGAGGATAGGATTAAGGAAATTAGGAAAACCAGGTACTTTAGATGAAGAAGCCTGACAAACTATATGAAAGAAAATATCTACTTCATCTACAAAATACCTAGTCACTCGGCAACAAACTGTCCTTAAGCCAAAAGGTCTAAGAACTTAGTTCAGCTCTTTAAAGAGATAGTTGATTATACGACCATCTATCATAGCAAAGAGGATGACCTTGAATTAGTCTTTATGCTCGAAGAAAAAACAATAGAGACTACCTTTTTATCCATAGATATATAAGAAGACTCAGGCGACATCTATGCAAATAATCTCTGCCTGATATCTAGTACATGAAAAGATAACTTAGCTAGTCAGATTCTCAGGTTCAACATGCTAGGAATTCTATCTTCCGAGATAACAGACTGCCCAACATGTCTGTTCAATCAACATTTAAATACCTTTGATCTATCCATCCTCTGATGAAGAAGAACTTTTTGTGAGATTCAAATGTTCAACAAATATAAAGGATTCATCATTAAGTCATTCAGAGTACACCTAGTATACCTTCCCTGACATGTGTTCATAGCACTAGCCAATGACATCCCTTAAGAACTTCTATGGATATTATGGTATCTTTGTCCCCAATATCATATTTCTATGAAGTTCAAAGGTGTTTCCTTCAAGTATTTTGGTCAAATCCATCTAGATCTGAAAAAGTTCATGGTATTGTTCAAGACATGACACTATTGGGTTTGATGCTTTTAGTATTCCTACAATGTAATGGTATTCATGTTGCATAATCCAGTAGGAATCATAAGCCACAACGTCAAAGATCAGCCAAAAAAATCACTCCTCGAGAAATTTTCCATCCCAATACTCTCCTTGGAAGATGAATACTATAAAGCACAACACTTTATTTTCCAGTAAAATAGTTGCATTCATAAATAGAACTACACTGACGATCATCCCCACTGAGGAGAAGTCCGTCAACCAATTAAAGGATATTATCCACCGTATAAAATCATGAAAGATGAAGTTACCAACATCATCAAAAAGCATACAGATGGAAGCTCCACCATAAGAATGTGAAGGTGCATTCAACAGGAAGAGTTACTTTACCAGATCACTAAAAAGAATCTTGGAAGGCCAAGAATAGCTCAGGAAAAAACTGGCGCTAACCGGTGAATGGAAGAAGAATATGCAAGCTCATCGCTAACACCATCCAACACTATCTAAAAGATGATTCCAGATGACATGTGTAAGAATTTACTACTCACCACAAGATCCACAAAATTACCTTCTAAAGTTTACCACAAAACCCTCTCCAATAGATTTCCCTCTTTACCAAAAAACCCTCTCTAATGGATAGACGCCTTCTAGGAACTTACGTATCTGCTTGTGAAAAGTTTACAAGCTATTGATCCACCTCCTTTCAAGTATAAAACAAGTTGCTCAGTAATCTGCTTACACATACTATCACATGCCAAAAACAAATATTTGTTTTATTTTATTAGGTCCATTACATATTTCCGGGGCTCAACTTGAAGATAATAGGTTGTAAATATGTCATAAAAGTGTGTGCCTAATATAGTGTTTATCTTGTCTAAAAAATAGGGATTATCTCTTAGAAGATATGATAACGCTTTACTATTTTTAGAATAGTTTGCCATGTGTGATATGTTGTTTGATGTTTATTTATATTTCAAGCTTATCTACAACTTTATTCTCCTATAAAAAGAATCATAGGCCTTTAGTTGAAGATCACAAAACTTTTCACTTAGAGATACTCCTCTATACTTGGAATCAAATGCTCCACCTAAAACCCTCTCTTATAAAGTTTCTCTCTATCAATACAAAATTTTGATGGCTAAATTCTCTCTCTTGCTCCCCTCTTTCCAAAAAGATGGGTACTTTGATCCTTTAGGTTGAAGTAGTGGGGTAATAAAACACTTTGATAAGTATACTTATTGTGATTGCAACATGAAACTCTAAAGTAATTTCCATGATTATGAAATAAAATTGGTTTTGTCCACACAACATAGATTTCTAAGTCCTTTCACATTTTTTAAATGAAATTGGCTTGGTCTGCACAATAGCTTTCTAATTTCCCTCCTTTTCTTTTTATAAGCATGCAAATCTAATGTATGTCATAGTACACCTTTGTTCCTCAGATACTTGAGGTTGATAAAGACCATGGGGGAGCCACGAAAAATACCATTTACGTTATATATGAAATAATTGTATCTGTACTAGGTTACCAATGATTTACTGTGTTCAAAGACTAAAAAAGTCAATCCATCCCATTGAGGGTTGAGAAGTCTTTGTTCTTGGCAAACTATACTTTAGGGATTAGTAAATATGTATCCCCGATCATGAGAAAGCTACTTTGTGTTGATAAAAGCTTTAACTTTTTATGGCATGCCACTTATATGGATGTGAAACCACCTGTCATGTTAGAAAGGTTAGAGTCCGTGGTCTGTGGTGTCGCTGAGAGCTTTGATTTCATATGTAATGTCGCCTACATGGTCATGAAATCATCTTTCATGTTGGAAATTTTAGAGCTATGTTGTCATTGCCTGGTTAATATTGTCTTTGGTGTTACCTTGTTTCCTGTTATACCTTATCTATTTGGTATTAGAGCCAACCCCACTCTCGATGTGATGACCCTTCAGGTCATTTTTCATATTTCAACTTATTTTTACTATTATAGCTTTTCTATAGCTAACTCAAGTTATTTATAACTTATTGGAGCTGACAATTTGGATATGGGGTAGTTCATTCAAATTTTAGAGCCAATTTCCTATTTTAAAGTCTTTGTTTGTTCTTTGTTTCCTATTTTATGCTAGGTAGACCTTTGGTTCAGGTCCCGAGGCCCCTAAGCTTAATTTGACCTATTAGCCAGAAAGTTAAGAAAATGAAATATGGGTGTGGGATCCATATTTTGTCAAAATAACTTTGAATATAAATTCTGAGTGTGCCATCGCGTTTGGAATATTGAATTTGGAATATTTACATAGTTCTTTTGCTTATACGAGATTTTGGATGAATCTTGAAAGCTTGGTGAGGACTTGGTAATTTCTAAGTCCATTGCTATTAGTTGTTGCATCGCTATTCTGAGTCAAGGGTTGTGATTGCAATACCATTGACAGTTAGCTAGTACCACAATCATAGTTTGTAGGTTGTGATCGCAATTGGAACTAGCAGGCATAAGATATGGCAATCGTGATTCCACGGGTTGCGATAATGAAACCCAAGGGCCTAGTATGGGTATAAAAGGATCTCTTTTCCACGATATTGATCATTCTTCATCATTCTCTTTAGACACAAAACCCTAATAAGAGGTATATCTTTCAATTGAGTCTTGGGGTTAGTTAGAAAGCTTGATTAACATTTATTTTTGTAATTATCTTCTAATTTATGGTAGGAATTCACCCTTTTCTTGGTGGATTTTATTGATTACTTGGTAAGAAAACCCAGACCTTTAGGTCTTTATTTAATCCCCAATTTGGCTTGTATTTTACCTATTTTTTACGGTAACGATTCCTTGAGCTTGTAATAATGTTTGGTTGGTCTCAGAAATGCAATTTTTATAATAGGGACACATATAGGGGTTTTGTATGGTTTTTGGACCTAAGGAAATTTTGAATACTCCCCGCTTCCTAACTAAGTGTTTCTTTAAGTTTTGACACACAATTTAATATACTACTCACTCATAGATAATTTAAGATAACTATAATTGAGCTAAATAATGATATAAATATGATAAAATGCAAGATAACATAACTAAGTGAAGGTACAAAAACGAACCTAAATAATCTCCATAATAGTAATTTAACTAGAATAAAAATATAACACAATGCATCAATACATGACATCATCACTATGTAATGTAAGTAAATGAATCAGAATATTAAAGCATCACAAGGCAACACACAAGCAAGCACAAACTACAAAATTGGCTTTCATACGCCAATTGGTGTAGAAAATAAAAAATTCATCATAGACTCCTATACTTCTGGAGAGTGCACTCAAAGATAGAAGAAAGCAACCATTCATCGCTTACAAGTAACCAACTTGTTATTTAACCATCGTTCCATAATTTATCATCAATCAATCATTTACCAACCTTTGACAAGGTACCCACACTTCATAATATCACCATTATTTAACAACCTTATCATCAATACTACTCATTAGTCACCATTTACTATCTAACCATATCTTATTATCTAATTCAGTTAATAACTAGTTACCATATAACTTTTAGTCATCATTTAACAATTATTCATCATGTATCCTCTAATCACAATTCATTAGATAACCATTACTTATTATCTTGTAATGGCCCTTCAGATCATTATTCATATTCTTGCCTATTTTTACTGATAGAGTTCTCTATAGCCATCCTAAGTCATTAGTGACTTATGGGGACTGATAGTTTGGTTACCTGGTGGTTCGTTTGGTTCCTCGAACCACTTTCTCAATTAAAAGTCTTCGTTGGTCCTGATTCACCACTAAGTAAAAGCTTTGGTAAAACAACCTCGTATGTAAAATTTAACTTCTCCAATGCATTCGGAACGTCAAAAACTATAGAGTTGCATATCTTATTTGTTCAAAACAGATCCTGGATGCATCTCGAGGCATTGGCCAAAGATTAAAACCAAGTTCCAAGCTTCAACCATGCATAGTATTGATCGAGATGCTGCTACCATGATGGTCAAGGCACGACCTCGGTGCTGCGACTTCGGCTAGGTGAAGGGCGCAACCGCACTACCCGAGACCTTAGTAAAGCCTATTTAAGTGTTGTCTTGGACAAGATTTTAGTCTTTTGTGCCTCCTTCTTAAACCTTAAACCCTAATAGAATGTAAAACCTTCTAAGTAAGTCTTGTGGATTGAATTAGTGCATAAACAACTTGTGAAATTGAATTTTGCTACAATTTAAGGTAAAATCTCTTCTCTTTTAGTATTGATTTCATGATTTCTTGACTCAAAACCCCTAAATCATTGAGGCTCAAGTGTAGCCCCAAATTTGATTGATTGACTCAAATTGCTAGAGAGTTATGACTCCTTAAAGGTAGTTGAACAATGGGTTGGTTTTGGAAACTCATTTTCCAAAGGTGAAACCCACTTGGGGTTTTGGTGTTATCTTGAACCCATGGCACAATAGTGCCATAATGGGTATTGTTAAACTTGTTGTAATTCTTAGATTGTATTGTTGATATCTTTGCTCATGAAGGAAGGAGCTTAAACAAAAGGAAAGGAAAAACTTATTGGTTTGTGAGTTTCTTGGATTCAAGGTAGGTTAGGCTTACTTGCTGTTAGATTGAGGTTGATTGTAGTATAATTATTAATATCTTGTTAGATTGGGAGGGGTTTAGATAATAAATCATTTAATGGTGATAATTGGGACTAGTTGGTTCTTATAGGTTATTGAATTTACAAGGTGATATGCCTTAGATAGTCTACTTGTAGTTTCATGAATAGTATGATAATACTCTAGTTTCTCTAATAGATGAGAATGGTGTTTCTCCCTAACCTTGGGATTATGTTGACCTTGCTAGTGCTAAGTTAGGAAATGACCTTGGTGTTGTATTCACTTAGGAGGAATACTTGAAAAAGGTTTCCTCGATAGGCTTATCAAGGATTGATAAACCCTTATGATGTGATTTAGGTAACTTAGCCTAATTCGTGTAGATGTTATCCTTATGATGGTGGACTTTGGCATTCTTGGAATATAGGAGTAGGACAACCCACCTTAAGTTTGAACTATGAAATTCCTTAGAGACCTAGATGCTAGGTGAGTGTCTAAATTATGTCGAAGAGATTATTGATGGTTAAAACCCTATTGTTGAATTATATAGGTGTCTGATGGTTTGTTAATATGTATACTTGACAGATTATCTTATAGTCATGATAGGGATAGCCATGGGAATGTGATGATTGTGTGTATACCATATGAATACTCATGCTCATGTTTATGCTCATGTTATGTAGTAATGCTTAATAGTAAGGTAAGGTGATACATTTTCTCTTACATCCTTATTACCCTAATATTATGGGCTTGTATTTTCTTATTGATTTGGCTATGTACGTGCATGTATGTTATTGCCATGAGAATTGTGAAATGGTATGATGATGCCTGGTGAATCCAAAAGATGTGTTAATGTGATGATAATACCTAGTGAATTCGGAAGAGGTAATGATGTATGATATTGCTCGGTGAATCCAGAGGATATGCTGATATATGATGTTTCTCGGTGAATCAAGAGGATATATTAATATTATGATATTTTCCAGTTAATCGGGAGGATATATTAATGTTATGATATTTCCCGGTGAATCTGGAGGATATGTTAATGTAATATTGATACCCGGTAAATCCGGAAGAGGTGATGATGTTATAATGATACCAAATAAATTCGGAGGATATGATGATGTTATGTTGATACCCGGTGAATTTGGGAGAGGTAAAGATGCTGTGATGCCCTGTGGGGCAAATTTATATATATGCATTGATATTTATGACGTTAGGCCGTGTGGGGCCAAACTGCTTATGTACATAGGACATGATGTCTTCTTTGGTAAATGGTTATTCATTCCTCGTCCTTACTCACTAAATGAGAGGTGTGATCCTTTTTACCCTAATTGGTAACCAGAAGTAACTTATGTCTATTAATGGGTTAAGGTTAATTGGTCTATGAAACCTTGTGAAGGACCAAGGGTTTACCTAGCAAATCTATATACCTTCTAAGTCAAATTCTACCCGGACTAATCTAAGATATATAAATCCACTCTTAAATGTATAGCAAGCTGCAATTATCCTTAAGGTAGAGATTCTTCTCAAGAACTTTAACTAAGTCAAATGGATAGTTAGAAAGCCATCATTAGTGTAAGAAACTAAGGCTAACTTACCCTAAGTATGAGTAAAAAGAGCATTTTACTTAATCTTGAGCAATCTAAGGCATTCTCATTCTAACAATGAGTAATGAAGTCCAATCCATCTAAGGCAAAAGATAAAAAGTCAAACATTTCAACTCTACAATTTCAAATTATCCTACACGGTCCAACTAACCTAAGTCTTGCATTCCATCATTTCAACACCTTAATCAATCCAAAATCTAACATAATATTGTAAGAATACTATGAGATAGCTCAATCTAACAAGGGATAAACCTAGCCTACCTCGATGTCAAAGAAAGATCAATGAACCACTAAACAACCAATCTTCCCTTCCAAGAATCCTCCTCAAGATACCAAGCTATCAAAATAACATTTTACTCATCAATACAAGAATAAAAATACCCATATTGCAACATTGTGCTTCGGATCTAAAAATAGTACCGAAACCCATGTGGGTCCCATTTATGGAATTTGCATTTTTGAAACCAACCCCACATTCTTACAAGCTCAAGGAATCATTATCCTAAAAAATGGGAGAAAACCAAGATAAATTAGGGCTAAAATCAAGCCCTAAAGAATTTGGGGTTTAGAGTAAGAAATTTCACCAAGAAAAGGGTGAATTCTATCTCAAATCAAAAGATAATCATAAACCTAAATGGTATCTGACTTCCTAATTACCAACAAGCTTCAATTTTAAGTTCTCACATTATTTAAGATTTTTAGCTCTTAAGAAACTAATGAAGAATGGCCAAATCATGGAAAAGGTGATACAAGCATGAAGAGAACAAAAGGATACAAGTCATGGACAAAGGCTCAAGCTTTGGAATTGGCAAGTGCTTGGAGCCTTTTAAAGTCTTGTCAAGTTGAAGGAGGAGATGGGAATCCATACACGGCGCCTCACTTGATGGAAAAAAAGACTTTTTTCTTTATATCTCAACTCCCAAGAGGCGCCCAAAGTTAGGGCTATTATGGTCTTTTAATGGCCTCTTTTTACACTCCAAAGGAGCACCCTTCATTAAGGGTATTTTTGTCATTTTTTGTAATAAGTATAAATAGGCATATTAGCTCTCATTTTCCTTAGTTTTGAGATAATCAATTGAGTGACTTTTTAGATTGTAATCTTAGTGTTAGATTGTAGTCTTTCTCTTCTCTTTAAGAGAGGGAAAATTAAAACTTTACCCTTGAGACATTTTAAATTGGTTTTCACTTATCTTGGGTAATTTGGCAAGAAAGGTATGCTTGAGGAAGTGTGAGTCCTTTGGGTCACCTAAGAGGAAGGTTTGAGATTACATTGGTGATTTGTGTTTGAAGGTTTGATAAACCTTCTAATTCTATTCATTGGTGGAAGTAATGGTCTTTCTATCTATCTTTAATTTCATGCAATTCTTCTCCTTCATCTCCTTCTATCGTGTTGTTTTCTCTTTGTGTGCCTGCTGGTTTTTGTTATCTTAGTACCAATTTTGTGTATAGCCTATCATTTGGTATCAAATACTTTGTTAGGGTTGTTCCAACATCCCTAAATCTTGGTCTTAGTGTTCTTATATAGAAAATTTCATAAAAAAAAGAGTCAAAATCAGAAAATACAAAAAAAAAGTGTCTTGTGTGTTTGTTGTAGATTCAAATTTTCCAAGTTAGATCTACAATTTTTTATTGTGTTTTGAAGGTTTCTAGTTCTAGATCCTTTCTCTCTAGCACAAGTCTAGATCTACTTTTAGAGTGAAGTTTGGTTGATTTTAAGCTAGATCCACCATTGTTGTGGCTTTTTTGAAGATTTTTGGAGAAGGTGACGTTTTGGGCTTGTGTTGGTGACTTGATTTGTGGCTGATTTTTTAGTGGGTTGGGTTAGTTTTGACATAAGTAACCTAGATCCATAAAAAACTCAGATTTGGAGCTCATTTTCTTGGGGTCAAACTTGGTCAACACTTGAATATTCATATTGTTCATCCATGATCTTTATATCTTAGTGAAGAAGAATATTCAAAGGTGTTGTTTGATCCTAAAGAAGGAATAAAGGGAGTAGAAAAGTTGTTTGTCTAAGAGAATATTCAAAGAATATTTCATTCTTCCAAAAGGAGGAGGGGACAAGGGGACAAACAAAGTACAAGTGTAATTATTAGGGGGCGACCATTTTATTCCATTTTCATTTGAGACTTGAAGAACCCTAAATTTCCTAGTTACTCCCTCAAAATCCGAAACTCTCTTCATCCTAAAGTGGTGTTTGTCCGAAATTAGGTTTTGGGAAATTTGAAAATTTCTAGAAGTGACAACCAACCATGTAGTGCCACATCATCACTAATGCTCAACCAAAATTCAACTCTAAAATTAAATTTTCAAGTTTCTAATTTTTGATTCTAGTTTCTTTTAATCTAATTCTAGCACTAATTAAAATAATAGTAAGTACCTACTAGGTTGGTAATTACTCTAGAGTTCGTTTATTTTATGTGTTTGATTTTTGTGTGCTTTTCTCATTTTTTAAGTCGTAGTATTTTGTTGGTTCAAGTTTGTGAATCACTTTATTTGAGTCATTTCAAACAAAGATCAATTACGATTCAAAGCTTATCACCTCTCAAGTAACTTGCCAAGTATTGCCAATTCTCCAACACTTGTGAAGCCAAGTGTGAGGTGAGGTTGAGTGTGAGTAAAGTGAGGCTTTTGAACTAACTTGTTTGCTAGTTTTGTAGGTTGTTTTCTTGCTGTTTCTTTTGCCCTTTTAGGTACAATTGACCATGGAATCGGGGGATTCTTCATCCCAATCCTTGGGAAATGATATAATGGGAGCCCTGAAGCCTCAATTTGAGGCCTTTGCCCGAAAAATAGAGAATAAGAATAATGCCTTGAGGAGAGACTTGAAGGGTGAGTTTGACATTATAAAAGGTGATTTAGGATCCATGAGGCGTGCCATAATTAGAATTAAAGCGGGTGTTGATAGACTGTGTCCACCAAAACCTCCACAAAATTCAAACCACCACCAAAACCTCCACAAAATTCAAACCACCAATTGGAAACCCATCATCAACCAAATCCAATGCCTCATCTCCACAATTTAGAATCCAAGGAGAATGAGGTCAAACCTCAAGATGGAGAGAAAATGTATGGGGAGTTACAAGAAGAATGTGAATAAAAGAGGGTAAGAGAAAGGGAAACCATGGGTAGTGAAGTTGGAAGGGAAAAGAAATTCTTGATTGTGATCTTGTCCACAAAGAATCCTTATTACTCACTAAAATAAATAATAGCATTTTGCCTAGTATTTTCTCTTCTCATGTGCAGGTTCAAGACCCTAAAATCCCCAAGGAGAAGCCCAAGGAATTCCCTTCAAGCCCTTAGTCGAAATTCCCAATTTTGGGATAAGTGTTGAAGAAGTGAACCCAAAGGGAAACCTTGACATATTCCCTTGTAATGTGGAGAATGAGGTATTCCATGATGTAAAACCAAGTGAAGAAAAGACTTCTCATACTCTACAAGGTAATAAAGCTATTTTCTTCACTCCTAAAAACTTGAATTGTTGTGATGTGGCTAGTAGTAGCCAAAGTGGTGTAGTTTCGGATTGTATTAGTAAAGAAGTGTATGACTCTCCCTTTTGTGATACTCTTGGTGTTGAAGGGTTGTATAAGGACCAAACTCTTGTTGTGAGTACGCAAACACTAGTTGATTCTTTAGATGACAAAATTAATTCTTTTTGTAAGAATGATTTATGTCCATCTAGTTCTAGAACTTATAACTTGAATAAGATTCCATTATCATGTGACAAGAGTATTCACACACTAAATGACCCTCTTGTAAATGATAGAACCTTGGGTGATATCTTCACACTTTATTCCTTCCTATACTACCTCTTTATCTATGATCATAACCATGTTAATTTTGAATTGGTATTATGTAGAGGTAGTAAGTTTGGTGGATTTTTTCCTTGATTGAATGATGATGATTGTGAGTTTCGTAGCCTAGTGAAAGGAGTGGGTCACCTCAGAGTAACCCTTTGTCTTCTACTCCCATTTGACCCCAGAATATTTTGAGTTGTGGAAAGTGTAGGTTTGGTTCATTCTCATTATCTTTTAATATTGATTCTATTTACTTCCTTGGTATCCTTTATGATAATACCTTCATGTAGAATACCAAGGATATGTGGGTATATGTCAAGTGTGAACAACCTTGGAGTGATGAAATATGTGTTGTTAAGGGAACATTTCTTAGCCATAGATGTCTAATTTTGAATGTTTGCCTTCCCTTGAAAATAAGTGACATATGTGTTTGTTTCAGATTGTATTCTCCATTCATTGATGCTTGCTTTAAGTGTTTCCTTTGTGATGTTAGTGGTCGGATTTTCTTACTCCTTACAAAGGATGGTTGGTTGTATTCTAAGAGTGTACCCCCTTGGCATGTTTACCTCACTTATGGTATTGATGCTAACCCTCCTATCATGAGGATTGTGTGTTTGTTTTCCTTCCTTTTGGTTTTGCAAGGTGTGAATTTGAGGACAAATTCCTTTCAAGATGGAGAGGATGATACAAGCATGAAGAGCACAAAAGGATACAAGGCATGGTCAAAGGCTCAAGCTTTGGAATTGGCAAGTGCTTAGAGCCTTTTAAAGTCTTGTCAAGTTAAAGGAGGAGAAGGGAATCCATACACTCAAGAGGTGCCTCACTTTATGGGAAAAAAAGACTTTTTGCCTTATATTTCAACCCCCAAGAGGCGCCCAAAGTTAGGGCTATTATGGTCTTTTAATGGCCTCTTTTTACAGTCCAAAGGAGCACCCTTCATTAAGGGTATTTTTGTCATTGTTTGTAATAAGTATAAATAGGCATATTAGCTCTTATTTTCCTTAGTTTTGAGATAATGAATTGAGTGACTTTTTATATTGTAATCTTAGTGTTAGAATGTAGTCTTTATCCTTTCTTTAAGAGAGGGAAAACTGAAACTTGACCCTTGATACATTTGAAATTGGTTTTCACTTGTCTTGGGTAATTTGGCAAGAAAGGTGTGCTTGAGGAAGTGTGAGTCCTTTGGGTCACCTAAGAGGAAGGTTTGAGCTTACATTGGTGATGTGTGTTTGAAGGTTTGATACACCTTTTTAATGCTATTCATTGGTGGAAGTAATGGTCTTTCTATCTATCTTTAAGTTCATGCAATTCTTCTCCTTCATCTCCTTCTATTGTTTGTTTACTCTTTGTGTGCTTGCTGGTTTTTGTTATCTTAGTACCAATTTCGTGTATAGCCTATCCAAAGGGGTCCTTTTATACCCAGTATAGGTACTCGAGAGTCGTTGTCTCCATCACACCATATTAGGCCTGCATATATGAACCGCGATCACGACCCAAGCATCGAATTATAATAGGTTGGGATAATCGTGACATAGATACCGTGATCGCGATAGCACCGGATTTTCTAATGCACCAGATTTTCCAAGTCCAAACTGGACTCGATCGGGTGCTCGGGAGTCATTCAGAATTTAGTATATGCAAATGAACTCTATAACCATACCAAATTTGATGTTCCAGACTCAATGGCATAATTAGATTTTCCATCTAAGGTTGTTTTGACCAAATATAGGTCCCGTACCAATATTTTATTTTCTTAACTTTTTGACCAATATGTGAAATAAGTTTGGGTGTCTTGGGACCCGAGCAAGAGGTCCACCTAGGCTGAATTTGACA
Source organism: Capsicum baccatum var. pendulum (assembly GCA_030864225.1). NCBI lineage: Eukaryota > Viridiplantae > Streptophyta > Magnoliopsida > Solanales > Solanaceae > Capsicum > Capsicum baccatum. The sequence continues at coordinate 139,265,195 of CM061555.1, forward strand.
TTCCAGAGCTACTGGTGCAGTCAAAATTGGCATACAAGATTGTTTTACCAAATTTTTTACCCGATGGCCATTTGGACCAACGAAGACTTCTATAGAAGGAATTGGCTCTAAAAACCAACTGAACTGTCCGGTGACCAAGCTGTCTGTCCCAGCAAGTCATAAATGACTTAGGAAGCTATTGAAAATCTCTAACAGAGAAAATAAGTGGAAACATAAAAAATGGCCCAAAGGATTATTGCAATGAACAACAACAAAATCTGAGGGTAAGGCTAACTCATAAGCCACCTCACTAACTATGTGAAGGATCTCAAAAGGCCAAATATATCTAGGGCTAAGCTTGCCTTTCTTTTTGAACCTTATCACATCCTTTATGGGCGATACATAGCGGAATATCAAATTTCTAACTCCATATCTCATGGCATGAAGTCAATGATCTTTATAAGCCTTCTGCCTACTTTGAGATACCCTCAACCTTTCCTGAATCACCTAGACCCTATCCAATGACTTCTGAAGCAAGTAAGTACCACGGGGTCTAATCTTGGAGGTCTTGGATGAACCAATCAAAGAATGACAATTCATACCATATAAAACCTCAAAGGTTGTCATCTCAATGCTCGAATAGTAGATATTATTATACGTGAACTCTACAAACACCAAGTGTTGCTCCTACTGACCACCAAAATCTATAACTTGGGCTCGAAGTATATCCTCAAGAATCTAAATATTCTATTCTGACTTCCCATTGGTCTGAGGGTAGAAGGTTGTGCTAAGATCCACCTTTGTAACCCACTTCTTCTGAAAATCTCTCGAAAAAGCTAGAAGTGAATACTGACCCCATCACCTTGCAAATAGACTATATCATTACATAGATGCAGGCTAACCTCTAACCAGTGAAGGACATCTAAATACAAATAAAATATGTCGATTAGTTTAACTAATTATAGTGACCGAAATACCATTTGAACCATGAGAAGTGTGGGGGCAACTTACTAACAAAGTCCATGGTTATCCACTCGGGCAGGGTTAATCTCTAAACCATGCAATCAGATCTCTGATGCTTGGCCTTCACCTACTGACACATAGGCAATGAGCTACAAAGTACACTATACCTCTCTTCATACCACTCTATTAATAATGTTTCCTTAAATCCCTGTACATCGTAGTCGTACCAGGATGAATGAAATATCTATAGTTGTGGGCCTCACGCAAAATCAACTGAATCAGTCTCCAAACCTTGGAACACAAATGCAGCCATCAAATCTCAAAACACACTTACAATCTATGATATCCCTTTTGTACTCACCACTAAACACCTGATTACGGATAATACTAAGTCTCATATTCTCCAACTAGCAACTCTGAATCTACACAAATAAGGTAGATCTGACCTAAACACAAGCAAGAATCCTCCTAGGTCAAAAATATTATGTCACACCATAAAGTTAACTAAGGACTGGATTTCAAAGCCCACAACCTATAGGAAACTAATATAGAAGCCAACCTACCCATACCATCGTCTTATGACTCAAGTCATTTGCCACCATAATTTCCTCACTTAAATGATGTAAAATAAAGAGGTCATAATTTTTAAGCAACTCCATCAATCTGCATTACCTAGAATTAAGCTCTCTCTAGGTCATAAAATATTGAAGACTATGATGATCCATGTATATCTCGCAATGAATGTCATAAAGATAATGCCTCCAAATCTTAAGTGCAAAAACTACTGTCACCAACTCCAAATCATGAGTGGGGTAGTTGCGCTCATATATCTTCAATTGGCTCAATGCATAAGTAATAACTCTACCCTGCTACATCAACACATAACCCAAACTAACACTGGAAGCATAAAAATATATAGTGAGCCCCTCACCCTCAACAGTAAGAGCATATATAAGAGATAAAGTAAGAAGTCCCTTTAGCTTCCCAAAGCTCAACTCACACTCCTGTGACCACTGGAAAGGAACTTTTTTCTGGGTTAATCTAGTCATCGGCACTATAATAGTAGTAAAACCCTTAATGAACTATCTATAGTAATCGGCCAAACTAATAAAGCTATGAAACTAAGACGGTGATGTAGGCCAGGCCAAATCACGAATAGCCTCAATCAATGCTGGATCTACCATGATTCCATTCTTAGACACCATATGTCCTAGGATTATTACCGACTCAAGCCAGAACTCACACATAGAGAATTTGGCAAGATGCATGTGATCTCTCAAAGTTTGGAGCATAATCCTTAAATACAACATATGATGCTCTCTACTCCTTGAATATTCAAGGATATCATTGATGAACACAATAATGAAGGAGTCTAAATAAGGCCTGAACACACAGTTCATCATATTCATAAATATTATTGGGCCATTGGTCATCCCAGGGACATCACAGGGAACTCATAATGGCTAAAACGAGTCTTGAAGACTGTCTTTAGGATATACTCATCCCAAATCCCCAACTAATGGTAACCGAACCTTAATTTATTCTAAGAGAACATTATCGTTCCTCTAAGATAGTTAAACAAATCATCAATGTGAGGTATCATATACGTATTATTTATTGTCACCTTATTAAGCTGTCTGTAGTCAATACACATATACAAGGAACCATCCTTCTTCTTCATAAACAAGATAGGAGCACCCCATAGAGATACACTAGGTCTAATGGAACCCTTACCCAAAAGATTTTGAAGTTGCGAATCATCTTTAATATCAAAAAGAGAAATACGGTAAGGCACCATAGAAATAAGTCAAGTACCCATCTCAAGATCAATAACAAACTCAATATCACACAAGGGGAAGACTAGGTAGGTCAGTAGGGAAAATATTAGAAAACTCATGGACTATAAAAGTAGAGTCAAGAGAGGGACTTTCCACACTAAAACCACAAATATATGAAAGATAAGACTCGCAACCCCTCAAAATAAATCTCCTAACTTGTATATAGGAAATAATCCTCGTCGTCCCATGGCTAATAGAACCCTGCCACACAACTGGGGTATGTTAGGCATAGCTAAGGTAACGATCTTAGCAAAATAATCCAAAAACTGCATGATAGGGGGATAACCAGTCCATACCCAGAAAGATATCAAAATCCACCATAACTAACACAATAAGATTAGCCTAGGCATTAAACTCTCAAACAGTCATAACATATGATTTATAAACCTAATCCACTAATAAAGATTCACCCATGAGTGTAAATACACTTAACGGCATAGACAAAAAATTCCAAAATAACCCTAATCACGAGGCATAATAAGCAGATACATAAGAGCAAGTGGATCCAGGATCAAAAATGCAAAAGTTAGCAGACGACACACTAAAATAATACTTGTAATAATAATATTCAAAGACTCTACCTCGGGTCAAGCAGGTATGGCATACAACTAACTATGCCCACCACTTGGTCAGGATCTTAACCGATCTCCCATCGTACCTGCTTGAGGACCTCTATGAGCACACTAAGGACTGCCCTAATAACTATGTATACCACATCTAGCTGGGGGAGTTACCGACCCCAATCGATGGAACAATTTAAGCTATCAAAACCACCACTACATGACTGGGTAACTCTAACATAATATGCCCCAGGTGATATATTAAACCTAAACAAATTTGGCTAGCCTAGAAAAACCACCACAACTAGAATAACCAAAAGATCAACCTCTCAAAGGCTAACCACTACTCTTTCCAGGATGATCACTATAACTAGATTAGCCTCAATCAGTAATCTAAATTATGACATGAACGAGCCTACTAGATTGACCCTGAAGCTGATAAATTTAATGTGGAAGGTACCTACCCTGAGAACTGCTTCCTCTAAATCATGAGCCAGTACAGCTCCCACTAAAATTACCCTGATATCATAACCTCTAATCGCTTCCCCTTTGGGCCTCGTGATGCATCTTCTCTAAATCCTTTACATGATCAAAAACTATAGTAAAAGATCTACCCATAACAACCAAACTCTATGTAGCCATGCAAAAGAAAGTCTCAATCCCCGAACAAATCACCAAACTCACTCATACTTGGTTGGAAAATTGAAATACCATATTTATCCAACTCATAAAACCAAGCCTCATACTCCACGTAAACATGAAGCCTTTCTCCAACCTCGAGATCTAGTCTCTCAAGAATTCATTAAGACTGTAAGGCATATACTTCTACAAGAAAACCTTAAAGAATTGAGTCTATGTCAAAGAAGGATACCTAGCTAGTGTTGAATCAAGATGACCTCTCCACCATGAGTGTTAACTAGGCCTAAATTACAAATTCTATACTCACAAGCAACCAAATTCATAAGCATCCAGCTCAGTGAACCATAAAATCTAGTTGAAGCCAATCTAAAAAATATACCCAGTATCTTTTACTCCTCAACAAACATAGTGGGTTGGGTAACTACTTGCTAAGAAATTATTGGTTTAGCAACCACTAGTGCGAGAAGGACCTCAACTCTGGGAGCTACAGTTTTAGGCTGCGTTCCCACCTTAGTACTACTTTGATTTGCAAACTATGCACCATCAAGAGGTGCACCACCAACTAATCTAAAGATCTAAAACAATACATTTCTTAGAAATTAAGAAAAATAAAACCCCAATGGAGACTAGGCTGGTCCATAGCCCATCATTTTTTGGGGTAGAGGAATCTCTAGTTCAGAAGTAAGAATAGGGTCGGTTTGTAACACCCCATATTTTGTGTGTACTTGTTCTACTTGTCTGGCACTTGATATAGACTTATGGGATAGGCAATGGGCTCAGTATCCTATGTGATATAGACTTATGGGATAGGCAATGCACTCGGAATTCCCATATATATTGAAACATGGTACGATCAAGTTACTATCAGTAAGAGTATTTAAAACTTGTTCCGTAGGTAAGTATTTGAGTCTAAAGGATGAAGTGACCCATTGTATGTAAGTTTTAAGTTTAACTAAAAGTATTTTGATCTTAAAAGGGAATAAAATATTAAGGTGCTTGCTTGTCTTATTTAAGTTAGTAGGTGAGTCACCTACTTGAGCCATATGGATCAATTTACCAATGGACCAGGTTTAGGGACTACATTAATGGGCTAATTTAAGGCCCCCAACTAAGTAAAATAATTGTTGAATAGAATGAGCAGCCCAATACCAAATCTATCCCAAAAGCTCAATACATTAAAGGCCTATTTTAGACTTGAATAAAGTAAGTAGGTGCATCACCTACTTTGAACTTTTGACAAACCTAATAACTAAGTATGTGCATTACCTATTAAGTCTCCCTTGACCAGCTTATTGGGACAAATACACAACCACCTACTTAAATTAATTCTAACCCAAATTTAAAAAGAGAAAGGGAGGAGAATAGGCAACCAAGGCCCAATAGTTTCTGATCCACAAAGGTCCAATATAATAGGCAATTTGGTGCATCACCTACTTGATAAATTATGGCCCAATAATGGCCAAGAAAGTAGGCCAAGAGCATCTCTTTTTAAAGGGATTAAAACCAGCTTCTTTAGCTTATTTTAACTTACATAAAAAAATATCTTGCTAGGTTTTCTCTCTTGTTCTCTCTTAGCTATACAAGAGCCCTATAATTCCACTAGGGTTCTTAGTATGTACCTTTATCTTAAGCTAAAGGAATCAAGATATTAAAAAGGTATACATTAGAGAATAAACTACCATATAAATTAAGGTATGGCTACTATCCATTTTTTTCTTTTCCTATATACGTGTGTTGGTAGAGGATTGTGTATATACTGTTGTTAAGAACCCAAGGGATGGTGAGTTCAATTTTTTGTTGCCATATCAAGGATAGTTGGGGCTATTTAGGATCTGTTTTATGTATATATATTAGGGGGGTGCTTGGTTGATGTTGGGGGAAAGGTGTAAATAGTTTTCTTTCAAAAGTAGAAGAAGGGTATAGTGGTACACCACCAAATTGAATGTCACGTAAGTTTACTACCCACACCACTTGATATACTATTTTGAGAGTAATAAAGATAAAACTGTTAAGGGGGATCTTATAAAAATTTACATTGCATACGAAAGTAATCAGAGAAGAACAAGGTTGAAAGAACACCCTTGGATTAGTTAATTATGGGTTACTACCCAATTACTATTTTGGCAAGTTTAAATGGCATGAATGTGTTAATTATCTACTAATACTAGTTTTATGATATTGTAGATTAGTAATCTAAAAAGGAGGATGTTAAGTAAAAGTATGATTAGTTGTGCAGCAAGGTATGTATGGTTCATCGATCCTATACTCTTTGACATGAATCTAACTCCCTTGTTACAAACTAAGCTTCCTAAGCATTCTTCCTTTCAAATTGTACTTAAATGCAGCATACAACCTCCAAGGTGGCTAACAACCTTATTCTAACTTGTTAGGTTATTTAAGCTCCTGAAGATGTGTTTGTTACTAGATCTGTCCATTTTCCCTTCTAAATACTAGTATGATATAGGTGTTTTCAGCAATGAGCTTTATGAGTTGTTCTCTTAGTCAACATAACCTATGGTGTTAGTTAAGATCCTATGTGTTATATTCCAATTACTATTGTATTCTACCTCATTGCTACATCTAGTGTGTATTTGTACACCTTTTTCTATTAGTCTAAAGTTCTATATCTAATTCATGACCACCAAAACAACAACCTTAAAGATGAAAAGAATGATCTGAAGTGATTCTATATATTCTTGGGTGGTATCCCAGGGGTGGAAGAAACACCTAGCATAGGTTCATCCCAATATTACGGGCGTATCCTAGGGGTGAAAGGAAAGCCTAGCATGGATCAATCTCGATTTGTGTATTGTGAGGACCATATCCCAAGGGTTAAAAGGCCTAGCATGGGTCATCCTCTTTTTCCACTAATCACCTGGTCATTTCCATCACGCCTTATAATTTTATAAAGTAAAAAGGAAATAAAACAAAGTAAAGGATGTAACGTACATAATCCCATAAGTACAAGCAAAGTTGGTATTCTATCCTTATCTTTATAGTTATATATTAATAAATATATAGTCACTTCATGCCGTACATACTCAGTACACTCCTTGTATTGACATCCCTCATGGGGGATACTATATTTCATGCCGCAGGTATAGGTACTCCAGCTAGTAGGCTACCCAGTAGGAGAACAGAACATCCAATGGCTATTAGTGAGCTCCAAGTTGATTCGAAGCTTTTTGAGTCTGTTATATATATTTCGGTATTGTATAATAGTTATGGGCAAGGAGGGGGTTTGTCCCAACCTTAACTAAGTCCATGTGTCTTTAAGAGGCTTTGACGATTAATGTAAAGTTAAGTGTGGTAGCATTGTGTTCGTTTAACATTGTGGCCCCAATGGCCAAGTCTTATATGAAGTTTTGGACTTACTTACGTGGTGTATTTTTTATCAATGCATCATATCCATACTTGTAGGACCTTTGAATGTCATAGTTACATGTATGAAAATAATAGGGTTACGAGTTCGTTCTCCTAGGCCACTACGACTATAGGTACCTTCCCGTCTCAATAGGAATTGGGGTGTGACAAAAGTTCTATCAGAGCAGGTCATCCTAGGGAGTCATCTGTAAAGCCGTGTCTGTGTAGAGTCTTGCTTATGGATTTATTGTGCACCATATCTCTAAGTAGGAGGCTACGAGGCATTTAGGAGTTATTTCTTTTTTCTTCATTGCTTAGATCGTGCTATAGCGCCATAATGTAGGCTAATTTGTATTTAACCTTAAATTTTTTTTTCTCAATATACTCACGATGCTGATTACAAGAAGGAGTAAGAGTAAGCAAATAGATATGAAGGGAAAAGTAAAACACCACCTAGATATATTGATCAAAGTGAGACTCAAGGTGAGTTTGCATCACAGACTTCTTCTACTCCTCCATCTCCATAAGAGGTAAAGAAGAGAGGAATAACCCCAGAGTTACCTATTAATGCTACTGAGCAAGATATGAGGAATGCAGTGCAATTATTAACATGTATAGTTGCTGGAAAAGGTCAAGGATAAGCTGGTTAAACTATAGGTACTAGTGGTGTATAGGGAAGCTAGTCTACGAACATATGATTTCTTTAAATTGGACCCTCCTTAATTCACTGGGTCAGATCCTAATGATGATCCATAAGACTTTATTGACCAGATTCAAAGGTCTTTAGATGTTATGCATGTATCTGGTAAAGAGACAGTTGAGTTAGCAATATATCGATTAAAGGGGTGGCTATATTGTGGTATGAAGCTTGGAAAAAATCAAGGGGTATAGATGCACCTTCAGCAAGTTGGGAAGAGTTCAAAACAACATTTCTTGATCATTATCTTCCATTTGAGATTCAAGATATCCATGCAGATCAGTTCTTAAATCTTTGCTAAGGGAACATAAGAGTGAGGGAGTACAGTCTTCAATTTAATTCTTTAGCTAGGTATGCTCCTAATGTAGTGGCTACTATAGAGGATAGAGTTCATCGATTTATTGATAGATTGGACCCATATTTGGTTAGATATTGTACTATTTCTTCCTTGAATAAAGACATGGATATATCAAGATACAAGCTTTTGCAAAAAAAAAATGGAGGATCAAAGGTAAAAAAGAACACAAGAGCTGGAGAGAAAGCATTCTAAGAGGGCTAGATCTATGGAACAACTTTCTCCATCTCAAAGTGATTTTAGGCCTCAATTTTTCAATAGACCCCCTAGACCATCACCTTCCTACTCTACAGAAATTGCTCCCCCTGATCCCAAGGTTTTAGGGGAAGTCAATTCGGGCAAAGAAGTTAGAGTCAAGGTTCACAAGTAGTAGGGTATCGAGATCAGGGAAGTACAATCCAATTAAGACCTCCTAGACAGATTTGTAAGCATTATGGAAGGAATCATTTAGGTGAATGTAGGTTTGGGACAGATGCTTGTTATTGGTGTGGAACATCGGGACACATAATGAGAAATTTCCCAAAAAGGGGCATGGCTGGTATGGCATGACCTACTAGATCGACTGCTGCATCATCATCCTTGGTTCCTTCATTTGGTAGGGGTAAGCAGATGTCTACTATTCATGGTAGGGGTGTTAAGGGAGCTATTTCTAGTGGTGTTCAGAATCGTACCTATGCTCTAGCGGCTCAGTAAAATTTGGAAGCTTCTCCTGACGTGGTTATAGATACATTGTCCATCTTTTTACATAAGGTATATGCATTAATTGATGCAGGATATACATTATCATATGCCACTCCATTAATTTCTGGAAGTTTTAAAAAAACGCCGGAGTCACTAAATAATTTGAGTTGTTTACACCAATTGGTGAGACTATTTAGCTAGAAGAGTTTATCAAAACTATATAGTAACTATTTAGTAACTATTTATGATTATGATACATTAGCTGACCTTGTGGAGCTAGAAATGGAAGATTTTGATGTTATAATGGGTATGTATTAGTTGTCTTCTTGTTATACCATAGTGGATTGCCGAGCCAAAAGAGGTCATTTCCATTTTCTAAAGGAAATAGTCCTTGAGTGGAGGGATAATATTGGGGCACCAAGGGGTAAGTTTATTTCTAATATTAAGGCAAATAATATAATGTCAAAAGGATATATATGTCATCTAGTAAGGGTGAAAGATATCGAGGTGGAGTCACCGACACTTCAATTTATCTTAGTAGTAAATAAATTTCTTGATGTATTTCCTGAAGAGCTTTCGGTTTTACCTCCAGAAAGAGAAGTAGAGTTTGGTATGTATCTGATCTCAGGTACTCAACCGATTTCTATTCTCCCATATAGAATGTGTAATGTCCTGAGTCAGGTGCCCAGAACGCTACATGGTGCCAATGACCCTGAAGGACCACAAACTAACCCATGAATGATATCTTCACCTGTACACTGCATAATATATGTATACAAATGCATAAATAAAGGCTGAAAGGCCATAAGGTTCAAATCCGATAAAAACATAATATTTGGGTAGGATATGAAATACCCAAAACAACTATAGTAAACTATCTCAAACATAATAATCTGAAAAGCCTCTAACTGTATGAATAGGGAGTTTATGGGACATGTCCCCAACTAACTCCAATTACTAAAATAAACTAAGTACTAAAATGAGAAATTAATGATCATGTCCTCGAAGGATGAGAACTCATTGCTGACTCTGACAGCTGAGTACTGGAATACAATAAGTTGGAGTTTCATAAAGTACAAGTTCTAAAGCACCACAATGGCTACACATATATCCATACTTCATTGACTAAGACATTTCATCAAACACTTGACGTGCATAAACTTGTACATAAATGGAGATTTCATATTATTATACTAGTATGGCACTTTTCCTTCACATAGGCATTTAGTCAAGCATATGTGGAGCATGCTTTGGTTATACAATCATCAACACATGTAATAATCATGAATATATCAATCAACTTGTAAATTGAAGGGGGGTTTATCATGATTATTATGCAAATCTTTATATACTAGGGTCAATCATTGGAATATGTAATTTAAAACATGAATCAAAACCCCACAACATCATAAACATGAATTTCAATTCTATTTAAATCATGAATATTCATAAATACAAAAATCTTGTATTTTGAAAAGATATTCTTGAGCTTCATGGGTGAAAGGGACCCATGAATCAACAAATGACATACCTTAATGCTTGACTTTAAGAAGATTAACAGGGAAATTCTTCAGATTTGAATCTTCTATTAAAACCCTAAGGCTTGCTCTTGACTGAGTTTGAGAGAAAGTGAGTGTATTTTAGCGAATTGAGGTAGAATTTCATGTTTATGGTGTTTTATGTCAGGGGGTATGGTTTAGTGATGCAAGATCCAACAACAACAACAAGAGTTTCGGATTTCAACCAACAACCACAAGACTACAACTTTTAGTTTTCGGTTTTTAGCTTACAACACAAGTGATAGTTTTTGGTTTTAAGTCTCAATCCGAGAACAACAAGAGATGCAACAATGCTAGGGAATCGAAACAAGCCCCACACGGCTTCCCTAGACTTTCAAGTTAAGAAAAGCAACACAACAACAACAAGATAATGGAAGATAAACAACTTGACATACAATATTCAAGAAACTAAGAACCCTAACAACATGAGAGGACCCTAAGCCTAATGAATATTAACACCAAGTTCTTACAAAGACCAAGAGGCACTCAAACTACCTCAAAACCTTTGTTTCTAGCCAAAGAGACAACACAAGGATTCCTCTCCTTGTGAGATCTAGAACCGGCTTCTTGTGGAAGAAGAAGAGAGTGAAATGTTATCTTTAGGTTACAATTTTCAGATTTCAAAATCGACTAATGAATAACTCTCTATCACCTTCTATTTATACTACAACAAAAATGAGCAAAAAGACCAAGACGCCCTTGCTTGGTTGTGGCCTCCTTGAAGACTTAATTTATTACACTTTAGGCCCCTCTTCACACATAAGGACGTTGAGACCCTTAGTTGGTTCGGCCAACAACTCACACACGGCCATTTGCATGAATAAGGCTTGGAGTGTTTGTAACTCCCGCGCTTGGCTTCGTGTGAAAGGCCGTGTACATGTAGGGGTAGCCATAACCGTATCATCCTCTCCATCTTGAGAGGAATTTGACCTCAAATTCGGCACGTGATCATCTTCAACCGCATCCACGAGGGAGAGATCTCCGACGTTGAAGGTGTTGTGCACTTGATATTCCGGTGGTAGGTCAATCTTATAGGCGTTGTCATTGATCCTCTCGAGTACTTGGAAAGGACCATCACCTCTTGGCAGCAACTTGGACTTCCTTTGAGCTGGAAAGCGATCCTTTCGAAGGTGCACCCACACCCAATCTCCGGGTTCAAGCACTAGCTTCCTTCTCCCCTTGTTTGCCCGTTTTGCAACCTCTTGGTTCTTCCTTTCAAGCTTGATCCGCACTGCTTCATGCATATTTTTCATGGCCTCGGCTCTTTTATTCCCATCTAAGCTGGTCATGAGATCACTAGGCAAAGGAGTGAGATCTAAAGGGGTAAGGGGGTTTAGGCCGTAAACACATTCAAAGGGAGTCATTCCCGTACTCGAATGTATTACCCGATTGTATGCAAATTCTACCAAGGGTAGGTGTTCTTCCCATGAAGTCAATTTACCTTTAACCATGGAGCGTAGCATAGACCCGAGGGTTCTATTTACTACCTCCGTTTGGCCATCGGTTTGCGGGTGGCAAGACGTGGAGAAAAGTAACTTCGTGCCAAGCCTACCCCACATGGACTTCCAAAAGAGGCTTAGGAACTTGGAGTCCCTATCACTCACAATGGTCCTTGGTACTCCGTGAGGCTTAGGAACTTGGAGTCCCTATCACTCACAATGGTCCTTGGTACTCCGTGAAGCTTTACAACGTGTTTTACAAATAATGAAGCTACACTAGGAGCATCCTCGGTTTTTACACATGGAATAAAATGAGCCATTTTTGAAAATCTATCGACAACCACAAAAATACTATCTCGACCCTTTCTAGTCCTTGGCAGCCCCAAGACGAAATCCATCGATATGTCCAGCCAAGGTCTAAGGGGAGTAGGGAGCGGGGTGTATAATCCTTGAGGTCGGAGGCGAGATTTAGCACTCCGGCAGGCTGCACATTGACTACAAATTTTTGTGACATCTTTGCGCATTTTTGGCCAATAGAAGTTCTCCTCTAGGATTCCGAGGGTCTTGTCTACCCCAAAATGACCCATGAGGCCCCCGTCGTGGGCCTCCCTCACAAGAAATTCCCTCCAAGAACTAGAAGGAACACATAACCTCCTTCCTTTGAACAAATATCCCTCGAACCGAGAGTAGGAGGAGTGATTATTTTCCTTAAGCCAACGGTCCCTTCCCCACTCTTCGCATTCCCTAAAAATAGGAGCAAAGGTTGGATCCTCGGGATACAACATCCGCAAGCTCTCAAAACCCATTAACTTCGACGACAAGGTAGCAACAAGCACATGCTTCCGGGACAAGGCATCGGCAACGACATTTTCCTTTCCCCTTTTGTAATGAATTACATAGGGGAAAGTTTCGATGAACTCAATCCACTTAGCATGACGCCTATTCAGCTTGTCTTGGCTCTTAAGGTGTTTCAACGATTCATGATCCGTTCGTATCACAAACTCCTTAGGCCACAAATAGTGTTGCCAATTTCCCAAAGCTCTAACAAGGGCGTACAACTCCAAGTCGTAAGTCGAATAATTAAGAGTTGCCCCTTTGAGCTTTTCACTGAAATAGGCCACGGGCTTACATTCTTGCATCAAAACAGCCCCGATGCCGACCTTACTAGCATCACACTCTACCTCAAACATTTTATCAAAATCGGGTAATCGCAATAAAGGCGCCGAGATGAGCATAGCCTTCAAGGACTCGAAAGCCTTAGCTTGCTCTTCACCCCATTTGAAGGGTCCGTCCTTTCTAATTACCTCGGTTAAGGGGGCGGCTATGGAACTAAATCCTTTGACAAACCTCCTATAAAAGCTTGCCAACCCGTGGAAACTTCGGATTTCTCCAATAGTTTTAGGGGTCGGCCAACTTCGTATAGAGTCTATCTTGGAGTCGTCCACTTCCACGCCCTTTGAGCTAACAACAAAACCCAAGAATACAACTTTATCAACACCAAAAGAACACTTCTCCATGTTGGCATACAGCTTCTCCTTTCGGAGTACATCAAACACACACCTTAAATGCATTGTATGGTCATCAATAGACTTACTATATACCAACACATCATCAAAGTAAACTACCACAAACTTTCCAATAAATGGCTTCATCACATGATTCATTAGCCGCATGAAAGTACTTGGAGCATTTGTTAGGCCGAATGGCATAACCATCCATTCATAGAGACCGAACTTAGTCTTGAAGGCGGTTTTCCATTCATCACCGGGTTGCATCCTTATTTGGTGATAGCCACTCCTTAAATCAATTTTGGAAAATAAACACGAACCATTCAATTCATCCAACATATCATCTAACCTAGGGATAGGGTGATGATATTTTACCGTAATCTTATTGATGGCTCGGCAGTCCACACACATGCGCCAAGTTCCATCCTTCTTAGGCACTAGTAGCACCGGAACCGCGCATGGACTCATGCTCTCCTTGATGTAACCTTTGTTGAGGAGTTCCTCAACTTGATGTTGCAATTCTTTGGTGTCCGTAGGGTTGCTCCTGTAAGCCGGCTTATTTGGCAATTGTGAGCCCGGCACAAAGTCAATTTGATGCTCAATTCCCCGAAGTGGGGACAATCCTTGCGGAAGTTCTTTAGGAAATACATCCTCATAATCCTGCAACACATGAGAAATCAAAGGAGAAATACAAGGATTAGTGGGGTTAGTGTTAAAGCAATGGGCCAAAAGTAGCATTGGCTTGTTTTCATCATGGTCCATGAAAAGTTCCTTCCTCCTAGCCAACATCACTACGTTTTCCCTTTCCATTGGCGTTGAGATAGCCTCGGATGTGCCTACCTCCTCACCTACGGCCTCCCTTCCTTTTTCTCCCTTCTCGGGTTCTCCCCCTTTCCCTTTCAATTCTCTCATCTTTTGGTACCACGCATTCACTTGGGAGGGTGAAAGAGGGTGAAGTGTGACCCTTCGGCCATCCTTCTCGAACGTGTACCGGTTGGTCCTCCCATCGTGTTTAGTAGACCTATCATATTGCCAAGGTCTACCCAACAACAAGTGACATGCTTGCATTGGAATCACGTCACAAAGTACTTCATCGTGGTAGTTGCCCACCTTAAATCTAATCACACATTGCCGTGTGACCTTCAACTCACCACAATCATTCAACCATTGGAGCTTGTATGGACTAGTGTGTGGTGTGGTCGGTAGCTTCAGAAAATTCACCATAGCATGGCTCGCAACATTGGTACAACTACCACTATCAATTACCAAGGTGCACACACTTTCCTTTACAAGGCACTTAGTATGGAATAGATTTTCCCTTTGGCTCGGGTCATCTACTGCCTTACTAATCATAACGCGCCTAACCACAAAGTTCGGAACCACACATTCCCCTTCTTGAGGATAGACATCTTCACCATCATCTACTCCTACCTCATCCGGTTCATGCTCGGCTTCCTCTCCATCTTGAGGCTCGGCCTCAATCTCCCCCCTTTCGGACACCACCTCCTCACCAAGGTAGTATACCTTCCCTTCCCGTAGGATCACATTACGCCGGTTCGGACATTCATTTGCCTTATGCCCCCAACCTTGGCACTTGAAACATTGGAACCCCTTTGGGTTGGGGTATTTGTGAGCCTCCGGCTTCGGAGGAAACTTAGGAGCTATTTTGGGTTCGGGCAGCTTCATAGGACCGGCTTGGTCCTTGTTTTTGGTCCAACCCGAGGGGGTTTGGATCCTCGCCTTGAAGGTTGATCTCTCCTTGAGTTCCCTCTCAATTTCGAGGGCCGCTTGGAATATACCATCAATAGTCTCAAACCGATGAAGGGTTAAGTGAGTAGAAATTTCTTTGTTCAACCCACACTTGAACCGGATGATGTCGTGGCTGATTTGTTCCCCACGGTGATCAAGTTTCAACATGAGTTGTTGGAACTCGTCAAAGTAAGCCATCACACTCTTGCCCCCTTGCCGCAAGCCATATAATCTAGCAAGCAACTCATGCCGGTATCTCTCGGGAAGATAGCGTTGTCTCATCAAATACCTTAGCCGAAACCAAGGTGGTGGCTGCCCATCAACCAATTCATTACCAAATCGCTTCACATACTCCCACCAAGTGTTAGCATAGCCCTCGAGGTGAGCTATAGCATAGCAACTCTTCTTTTCTTCCGAGATGTCATTAACTTGGAAGACCTTGTCACAAGCCGATTCCCAAGTTAAGTAGGCCTCGGGATCACTTTCACCCTTAAAGATAGGTAGGCTCAATTTGATGGTGTTGATGCCTACGTCTCTCTCTTGGTGTCGGTTTCCCCTATCTCCATACCCCCGGTATCGTCTCGGTTCCCCCCGGCCCCCTCTCAACTCCTCCTCCCTCATATAAGCATCATCATAGGCTCCCTCGCCATCATACTCCTCTCTACCGTATCCATCAAAGTGGGCTGGTCGGCCTTGGCCATTTTGATTCGTAGGAATTGGAATTTGTGGCCTTTGGTTTAGTGGAGCTTGGAAAGGAGGGTGCGGATTTAGTGGTGGAGCTTGGCGTCCAAATCCTTCGTGTGGAATTGGAGGAGTTTGGAAATGTGGTGGTCTAGTGGAGTCTCGGGTTGGAGGAAAAGTGGTAGATTGGTTGGTGGCATTTTGTGGAGCTTGAGGTGCGTTTAACATTTGGTGGACCATTTCGGGAGTAATGGTTGCGGAGGATGTCCGGTCATGGCCATTGGTAGAGACATGTAGAGGAGTCGATGGTCGAGAGTTCCTTTGACTCTCCACTTGATCTAGTCTCCCACTAATAGTCGATACTTCCCCCCTTATGGCTGCCAAATCCCCTCTCACGGCCCCAAACTCCGAGTTCATTCTTTCAAGTGTCCGAGTAACGGCCTCAAGGGTGGCCCTCATTGAATCAAGTGCATTAGTATCCGGATTATGAGATGTTGTTCCTTCCATCGTCAAGGTATTAGCCGCTTAGTCACCACAAGTTCGGGTCTCACAAGTGTTGTATAATTGGCTAGTAACCGTGAGATTTACAAGGTTTGAGTAAGCTCTTAGTCGGAATGGATTCTTGTTTGAAGACTCAAAGAATTCTTGCCGGGCTAGAACCAAAATTAGCAACTCATTCAAACGAATAAAAGCACACAAATAATCGTTGACACGAATAGACGGCTCAAGGAACTAATTGACAACCTAGTGGAAATTACTAGTTTGTTAATTAGTTCTAAGTCCAAATAAGGGAAACCAAGAATCAATCAATTAGCAACAAAGAACATATCCTAAGTTGAGCTTAGAGTGACATGGTAGCATGCAATGGTCCCACACGTTCTTTTCTCTTTCGGATTTGGGTATATTATTATTTTTTTTTTGTCTTGAATTAATGTTCACACAACTTGGGAGAAATTGAAAAGTGTTTTTTGGTGGGAAAACTTTAAAAATTTGAAGTCTTGACTTTTGTTCAATCTCAAGATTGTGAGTTTGGTTGACAATTTCCACAAGACAAGGCTCCTTGATTTAAGGGAAGTGATTGACAAGGCTACAAAGTGATGGGTGCAAGTCTTTCACAATCAACTTTATAAGTCTACCACTTGAACACACAACAAGATGAACACTCAACAAGAGGAACAATATGCACAAGTTCAAGAGATGAACACTTCACAAACTTCAACACCTTCTTAGCACATTATCACACATCCACCGATTTTTCTATGGTCATCAATAACATTCAACTTTCGGCCACCTTACAACATGCAACTTTTCAAGCTCAACCTTGGATCTAGACACCTTAGTGTTGGTGAGAAAGAAACCAACACTAGAAACTCACTAAACAAGCAAAATGTCACCTAGATCTAAGTGTGCAACACCTTTCTCGGTTTCAACTTTAGTGGTCAGAAATTTCAGAATTTCAGAATTTCTTCTTGGTGTAGTTTGGTTAAACCGAGAGCTACTAGCCCAAGATGGGTTATGTGAGAACACAACCGGTCTTGCTTTGATACCAAATGATGCAAGATCCAACAACAACAACAAGAGTTTCGGATTTCAACCAACAACCACAAGACTACAACTTTTAGTTTTCGGTTTTTAGCTTACAACACAAGTGATAGTTTTTGGTTTTAAGTCTCAATCCGAGAACAACAAGAGATGCAACAATGCTAGGGAATCGAAACAAGCCCCACACGGCCTCCCTAGACTTTCAAGTTAAGAAAAGCAACACAAAAACAACAAGATAATGGAAGATAAACAACTTGACATACAATATTCAAGAAACTAAGAACCCTAACAACATGAGAGGACCCTAAGCCTAATGAATATTAACACCAAGTTCTTACAAAGACCAAGAGGCACTCAAACTACCTCAAAACCTTTGTTTCTAGCCAAAGAGACAACACAAGGATTCCTCTCCTTGTGAGATCTAGAACCGGCTTCTTGTGGAAGAAGAAGAGAGTGAAATGTTATCTTTAGGTTACAATTTTCAGATTTCAAAATCGACTAATGAATAACTCTCTATCACCTTCTATTTATACTACAACAAAAATGAGCAAAAAGACCAAGACGCCCTTGCTTGGTTGTGGCCTCCTTGAAGACTTAATTTATTACACTTTAGGCCCCTCTTCACACATAAGGACGTTGAGACCCTTAGTTGGTTCCGCCAACAACTCACACACGGCCATTTGCATGAATAAGGCTTGGAGTGTTTGTAACTCCCGCGCTTGGATTCGTGTGAAAGGCCGTGTACATGTAGGGGTAGCCATAACCGTATCATTTAGGGTGAGGAAAAGACTAAAATACCCCAACAAAACTACTTCCCATTTCTGTAATCTCAGTTGACGACCAAGGCTGATAATCCATCAGATATGTGATGGCCCTTTAGCTCAGGTCGTCAATTGGAAGTTGGAATTGATGGGTTTCTTCTTAAGTGTAAGACTTGGGCTGATAAGTCGTCAGATATGTGATGGCCCATCAGATATGTCGTCACTCAGTTGCCAAGCTAACATGCTGAAGTAAAAAGGGTATAACATTTTGCTCCGATATTGGATTTGGGAAAAATTGATATCGTTTGAAAGATAATTCAATTATCTATCTGTAGGTGGGTTATGAGCTCAAAAATTTGTATTATAAAGAGAGATATTCTCCTTTGAAGTTGCCTATACCAATATCCTTCTCAGGAATTCAATCGGTAAGGGATGTTTTGATTCGCTGGATAGCTAGAACGTATTTGAGACCTTAGTTGACATCAAACTTGATCATGAACTACAAAAGAACCATGATGTACTATGCATAAGCTTGAAATATGGTGCTAATATTAGTTTGTATTTTGTAAAGTATTACAATATCTCCCCCTTGGGAACATTCGTCCTCGAATGAGACTGATTAGATGGAGAGAAATGATAATTGAAAGTACATACTGGACATGAACAACTGAAAAATGACTACATGATTGAAATTTCTAAGATTCATACCGAGCATGCATATATGATGCATGATTTCATGATTGAGCTGATACATTAATGCATGACTGAGATTACTGTTAAGCTGATTGTAACTCCCCGAAAAATCAGGTCCCGGAGCGTCACAAGGTACTTGAGGCTACATGTATCCCCAAGCTAACCTTTTGAGCAATTTTCATTCAGTTCAACACAAATCAACGGGGTTTCCATAAATAACCCTCAAATATCAACAAAGTAATCATCATCCAAGAATAAAAGAATTTTAGAAAGATAACAAAATACGACTTATTAGTCAACTCCCAACATCTATACTGGTCTGACAAGACTCTAAGAAAATCAATAAAACTAGCGAGCCATTGAGACATGCCCCAACTAACTCATACTCAGTTATCAAATGTAAACAATTCTGTGAAACCAACATCAGACATCACTTCCTCAGAACATGAGGACTCACCACAACAGAGGATGTAGAACAGTGTGCCCGAAGAATCACTGTCGAACTTGGAACTGAGCACCTGAACCTACATTCCGAGAAAATGCAGCCCACATCCGAAGATGTGGGTCAGTACCATGGAAAGGAACCGAGTATATAGGGGTGAATGCAGTTGTATAAACATCATCATCATAAACATTTATAAGAAATATGCAGGATGTATGAAAGACTCACATAGCCCAAAGAAAATCATCATAATCATGAGAGGATGAAATAAGTACAATAACACATGTGAGTCATCAATAATTTTTCAATCACTTTCAATTCATCAAGAATATCAATTCTCATAATGTAAATGTCATTTAAATCTTTCGAAAGAATAACTTTCACAATTCTACTTTCAAGTCACTTCACATTTACCATAGACACAAGGAAACACACACACACTGGGAGATCCTATAACCGACATAAACCATGTGAGCTACATGGAGTCTAACATACAACTAACATTGGGGAGAGCCGTCCTATCCTTGCTATCGGCGTAGGACTATCAATATCAAATCCACACAAACTAGTGATCACTATATAAATCAGCCTCAAGCTCACTCCTACGGGGGCACAAAGTTCTAGGGAAGTAAGTTCGCTTTATACCTCCCACTCAGTGCTAAAGATTTCTCCCGGACTTAGATCAGATCATTTCAAAGACAATCCACAATAAAACAATTTCAGTAATATATAAATATACATCGGGAGCCATCATGTTTCTCATCTATCAAAATCAACCACGTTGTGGATTTCTTTTACACTCGAGCTCAAAACTACTCCATTAAGACCAAAAGGTCAAATCATTAAAAATATCTCAAATATTCAACATCAACGTGCTTATAACACATACTTTCTAAAAAAAACAAATTTTCCAATGGGGATTCACGACCCAAATATCAAAATCATGATAAATATCGTTCAAGATTCATGCTTTATATCCCCACACATGAAATTCATCTTTCAAAATCATAAACATAAAGATTTCATAATAATCATCATAAGATGTGGGTTCATGCTTCAGATTCGTAAAAGACAAATAAAAATCATGCCTTTGTAAAGAAAATTACTTTTTGGCACAAGAACGAAAAAGAGTTCTTGTTGAAAAACCTCACATACCTTTGAATGATGAACTTTAGATCGATACTCATTTTTGAAATGTTAATCGTGACTTTGAATGATGGTTCTTGGAGTTCTTAAATTAGGAACTCGTAATCTTGAATAAATTTGCAGAATTAATGGTGAACTTTGGAGGTTCTTGAAGTTGGATATAGGAGCTTAGGGTTTATTTTTTGAGGGAATTTGGTGAAATATAGAATATAATGCTTCTAATAGGCTTTAATATAGGGTTTGGACGGATTTTTGCTGAGGGAAATGACCAAAACGCCCCTAAAAATCAAACAATTCTCGAATCTGTTCTTTGGTGGACTGTTTTGATAGTCTGAAGTAGATCAACCGTAAAGGTTTACTCCGATATCTAAATTGGATGAAAATAATTTCATTAGAAAGAGGACTCTCATATATTTCCATTGATATATAGTATCTCACCCAGATCATTGTGTACGAGAATTTATGATCGTTTGAAGTTTACCCAAAAATTCACTTTTGTTAGGCTGAAGTAGATGGATCATAACTTTTTGTTCTGATAGATAAATTGGATAAAACCAATTTCATTGGAAAGAGGACTCGTAGAGCTTTCCGTTGATATATAGTAGATCTCCCATATCATTATGTACAAGGAGTTATGATCATTTAAAGTTGGAGCAAAAATACGCCAGGCCTTAGTACTTTTTCTTGCACATTTTACTGTTCACTACTATTCACGGTTCGATCGGAATGTTCATAAACTCTTCGCTCGGGTGTCCGTTTTGGATGTTCCACATATTATTGGAAATCCTATTCGATACTCTATGTAATGGTGGGTCATAATCTCAAACATTCCGCATGGAAAAATTTATAATTCATTCTAGAAGATAGAACCCAACACATTTACACACAAAATTTCAACGAAAAATTTCCTGAGGTATTACATCATCCCCCCTGGAAACATTCGTCCTCGAATGACGCTAGACATGCCAAGATTAGATAGGGAATAGAGCATACAGCTGATACAATTCTTTAGACTCATCACCATATCGTTTCTCACTATGAATGCAACATAGAATACCTAAATTCAAGAAATTACAACTGAACACATAATAAACGACATCTGAACTGCTGCAACTTTTTCCAAAAGTTCATGATTTAGGAAAGAACAGTACCTTCAGCTTGATCGGAGTTCGCGGAAAATAGGTGCGGGTACTTGGATCGCATATCCGCTTTAGCTTCCCAAGTTGCACCCTCAACAGATTGGTTTCGCCACAACACCTTGACCAAGGGAACTTCTTTGTTCCTTAGTCTTCGGACACTGAAATCAAGAATCTCAATAGGAATCTCATCAAAAGAAAGATTTTCTTGAATGTCAGCACTCACAGAGGAATCCACTACCACATCATCGCTAATATACTTTCTAAGCATGGAGACATGGAATATTAGATGAACAAAGGACAACTCGGAAGGCAACTCGACCTCATAAGCTACCTTACCAACATTGCTAAGAATTTTGTAAGGACCAACATAACAGGGACTAAGCTTTCCCTTCTTTCTGAATCTCTTTACCCCCTCATGGGTGAAATTTTCAGATATACTAGGTGACCCACTTCAAACTCAAGGTCTCTCCTTCTAACATCTGCATATGACTTCTGATGACTCTGCGCAATTCTCAACCTTTTCCTAATCAACTTAACGTTTTCCATAGCCTCAAATACCGAATCAGGACCACTCACAGCCGCTTCATCCACCTCAAACCAACCTATGGGTGATCTACACTTCCTCCCATATAAGGCTTCAAATGGAGCCATGCCAATACTACAGTGGAAATTGTTATTGTAAGTAAACTCTATAAACGGTAAGTAATCATCCCAACTTCCCTTAGAGTAAAGTGTACAAATTCTCAACATATCCTCTAAGGTCTAGATGGTCTGCTCAGCCTGACCATCAGTCTGCGGATGAAAAGTAGAGCTCAAAAGCACTTGTGTACCAAGACCCTTCTGAAAAGCTTTCTAAAATTGCAAAGTGAACTGAGTACCCCTATACGAAATGATAGACAAGGGAAATCCATACAGTCTGACTAGCTCTCGGATATACAATCTAGCATAATCCTCAGTAGTATGAAGTATGAACAGGCAAGAAATGAGCAGACTTAGTCAACCTATCAACCATAACCCAAATGGAATCATGATGGCGTCGGGAAGGAGGTAAACCAATCACGAAGTCCATATTTATCTCTTCCCACTTCCAGGTGGGAATACTAAACTCTTGCATCATACCACCAGGTCTTTGGTGTTCAACCTTAACTTGTTGGCATGTTGCACACTTAGCTACAAACGCTGCTATATCTTTCTTTATGACACTCCACCAATAGATTTCCCGCAAGTCTCAGTACATCTTGGTGGCACCAGGATGAATAGAATATTGCGCCCCGTGCACTTCAGTTATAATCCTCTGTCTCAGATCATCAACATTTGGGACATACAATCTAACCTGCAATCTCAACACACCATCTCCCCCTTGGGAGAAAACCTCTACTTTTTGGTCCTTGACTAACTCCTTCAGTCTGACCAAACTAGCATCTAAGTATTGCTTTTCCTTTACTTCCGAAACCAAGGAGGATTCAAAACTACTCTGAACCCCTATACTACCTTCAGTAGAGTCAAACAACCTAACCCCCAATCTATCCAAACAATGTACATCACGAGCCAACTCTTTCTTACCTTCTACCACATGCGAAACACTACCCATGGGCACTCTACTTAGGGCATCTGCCACAACATTGGCCTTGCTCGGATGGTACAACACACTCATATCATAGTCCTTTAACAATTCAAACTATCATCTCTACCTAAGATTCAATTCTCTCTGGGTAAACACATACTGCAGACTCTAATGATCAGTGAAAACATCAACATGGACACCATACAAATAGTGTCTCCAGATTTTCAAAGCAAACACAACAACAGCCAACTTAAGGTCATAGGTAGGGTAATTTTTCTCATGGGGTTTCAACTGTCTAGAAGCATAAGCTATCACCTTACACTTCTGCATTAATACGCAACCCAACCCAACTCTCGAAGCATCATAGTACACCACAAAACCATCAACACCATCGGGCAAAGTCAAAACAGGGGCTGAAGTGAGTCGAGTCTTCAACTCCTGAAAACTCTTCTCACAAGATTCGGACCATAAGAACTTTACTTTCTTTTGGGTCAATCGAGTCATAGGAGACTCTATAGAGGAGAAACCCTCAAAAAAACGATGGTAATGGTTAGCTAAACCCAAGAAACTTTGGATATCAGTCAGAGAAATAGGTCTAGGACAATTTTTAATAGCTTCAAACTTTTTGGGATCAACTCTAATACCCTCAGAAGAAATGATATGACCCAAAAAAGCAACTAACCTTAGCCAAAACTCACACTTACTGAACTTGGCAAATAACTTGTGATCTCTAAGGGTTTGCAAGACAGTTCAGAGATGATCAGAAATTTCATCCTCACTATGGGAGTACACCAGTATATTATCGATGAACACTATGACAAACATATCTAGATATGGTAAATACACTTGATTCATGAGGTCCATGAAAGCTGCTGGAGTATTAGTTAACCCGAAAGACATAACAAGAAACTCAAAATGGCCATAACGAGTTCAAAAAGTAGTTTTCGGGATGTCACACTCCTAACTTTGAGTTGATAATAGCCGGAATGTAGGTCTATCTTTGAGAAATAACTTGCACCTTGCAATTGGTCAAACAAATCATCTATTCTTAGAAGGGGGTACTTATTTTTTATGGTGACTTTATTCAGTTGGTGGTAATCAATGCACATACGCAAAGAGTCATCTTTCTTTCTCACAAACAACACAGGAGCACCCCAAAGAGAAACACTTTAAGCATGATAGACTTCTGAAAGAAAGAATCACACTTTTTCCTAAAACGTCTTGTAGCCTCTTGCTCATAGATATGGCGCACTACACACCGATGATCAAGACTCTACTTAACGTGGCTCATCAGACTCCCTAGGATACCTTAAAACCTTAGGCTTTGATACCAAGTTTGTAACACCCCAAAAAATTGGGACCCAGAGCGTCAGATGGTACTTGAGGCTATGAGTATCCCCAAGCTAACCCTTTGAGCCATTTTCATTTAGTTAAACACAAATCAACGGAGTTTCCATAAATAACCCTCAAATATCAACAAAGTAATCATCATCCAAGAATAAAAGAATTTCAAAATGATAACAAAATACGACTTATTAGTCAACTCCCAACATCTATACTAGTCTGACAAGCCTCTAAGAAAATTAATAAAACCAGCGAGCTATTGAGACATGCCCCAATTGACTCATACTCAGTTATCAAATGTAAATAATTTCATAAATCCAAATCAGAGATCACGTCCTCAGAACATGAGGACTCACCATAATAGAGGATGTAGAACAGCGTGCCCGAAGAATCACTATTAAACCTAGAACTGAGCACCAGAACCTACATTTCGAGAAAATATAGCCCACATCTGAAGATGTGGGTCAGTACCATGGAAAGAAACCGAGTATATAGGGGTGTATGCAGTTGTATAAACATCATCATCATAAATATTTATAAGAAATAAGCAGGATGTGTGAAAGACTCATATAGCCCAAAGAAAATCATCATAATTATGAGAGGATGAAATAAGTACAATAACACATGTGAGTCATAATATAATTTTTCAATCACTTTCAGTTCATCAAGAATATCAATTATCATAATGTAAATATCATTTAAATCTTTTGAAAGAATAACTTTCACAATTTTGCTTTCAAGTCACTTCACCATTCACCATAGACACAAGGAAACACACATACACTGGGAGATCCTATAACCGACATAAACCATGTGAGCTACATGGAGTCCAACGTACAACCCATGTTGGGGAGAGCTGTCCTATCCTTGCCATCAGTGTAGGACTATCAATATCAAATCCACACAAACTAGTGATCACTATATAAATCAGCCTCAGGCTCACTCCTACGGGGGCACATAGTTCTAGGGAAGTAAGGTCGCTTTATACGTCCCACTCGGTGCTAAAGATTTCTCCCGGACTTAGCTCAGATCATTTCAAAGACAATCCACAATAAAACAATTTCAGTAATATATAAATATATATCGGGAGCCATCATGCTTCCCATCTATCAAAATCAACCACGTTGTGGATTTCTTTCACACTCGAGTTCAAAACAACTCCATTAAGACCAAAAGGTCAAATCATTCAAAATATCTCAAATATTCAACATCAACGTCCTTATAACACACTTTCTCAAAAAAACAAAATTTTCAATGGGGATTCACGACTCAAATATAAAAATCATGATAAATATCATTCAAGATTCATTTTTTATATCTCCACATATGTAAATTCATCTTTCAAAATCATAAACATCAAGATTTCATAATAATCATCATAAGATGTTCATGCTTCAGATTTGTAAAAGTCAAATAAAAATCATGCCTTTGTAAAGAAAATTACTTTTGGGCACAAGAACGAAAGAGAATTCTTGTTGAAAAACCCCACATACCTTGAATGATGAGCTTTAGATTGATACTCATTTTTGTGATGTTAATCATGCCTTTGAATGATGGTTCTTGGAGTTCTTGAACTAGGAACTTGGAATCTTGAATAAATATGTAGAATTAATGGTGAACTTAAAGAGGTTCTTGAAGTTGGATGTAGGAGCTTAGGGTTTTCTTTTTTAGGGAATTTGATGAAATATAACATATAATGCTTCTAATAGGCTTTAATATAGGGTTTGGATGGATTTTGGGTGCGGGGGGATGACCGAAATGCCCCTAAAAATCAAATAATTCTCAAATCTGTCCTTTGGTGGACTGTTTTGATAGTTTGAATTAGATCGACCATAAAGGTTTACTCCGATATCCAAATTGGATGAAACTGATTTCATTAGAAAGAGGACTCTGATATCTTTCTGTTGATATATAGTATCTCACCCAGATCATTATGTACAAGGAGTTATGATCATTTGAAGTTTACCCAAAATTTTGCTTTTGATAGGCTGAAGTAGATCGATGATAACTTTTTGCTTCGATAGAAAAATTGGATGAAACCAATTTCATTGGAAAAAGGACTCTTAGATATTTCAATTGATATATAGTAGATTAACCAAATCATTATGTACAAGAAGTTATGATTTTTTAAACTTGGAGAAAAAATACGCCAGGCCTCAGTACTTTTTCCTGCACGTTTTACTGTCCACTACTATTCACGGTTCGATCAGAATGTTCATAACTTGTCGCTCGGGTGACCGGTTTGGATGATCCATATATTGTTGGAAAGATTATTCGATACTCTACGCAATGGTGGGTCATAATCTAAGATATTCCTCGTTGAAAAACTTATAATTCATTCTAGAAGATAGAACCCAACACGTTTACGCGCAAAATTTCAACAAAATATTTTTTGGGGTATTACACTGATCTTGCATATCTGACGTGTAAATACATGACTAAACTGACTCATGAATACATAATTTAGATTTCTAATAACTGAGTCTTCTCACAAGGAGAATGCATGTCCGATGCATGAACACATGATTGATTTGATACATGAACATATGATAGAATATGCAATGGTAAATGGATACCAAGTTTAAAATGAGATTCTGAAAATGAACTGGACACCAAGTTGTAACTAAAATCTGAACATAAAATTGAAAGGCTTAAGAAAAGTTGTTACCTTAGGCGGAGTCTGAATTAGCGGAGAAGAGGTGAGGATACTTAGTATGCATGTCTACTTCTGCTTCCCAAGTAGCTCCCTCAATGGACTGATTTTGCCAAAGAACTTTGAATAGAGGGACTTCTTTGTTCCTCAGTCTGCGAGTCTAGCAATCAAGAATTTTGACTGGAATCTCTTCAAAAGTGATGTTGTTCTGAATGTCTATGCCCTCAATAGGGACTACGACTGCTGGTTCAGCTATGAATTTCTTTAGCAAGGAGACATGAAATATCGGAGGCACTAAAGCTAGATCTGAAGGCAACTTGAGATCATAAGCTACTTTGCCAAAGCGACTGAGAATTTTTGAAGGGACCGACATATTGGGGATTGAGCTTTCCCCTTCTTGCCAAACCTTATCACTCCCTTCATGGGAGAGATTTTCAAACACACAAAATTTTTTGACCTCATCTCGAGATCCTCTCTGAACACGTATGAACGGGAATATGAGAACATGGCTGAGTCTATAACATGTGACATAAACTACGTATCGTGAACTAAATTGAGCCATTGAGTACATGGCTTATGGCTAATATTGAAGCTAGAGGGTTAGCCTATGGGTACCCACAACTCCAAACTGGATTCATTACGTAAAGAGAAATTGGAGGGTTTAGGAAATGATAGTACGGGGTTTATAGAGCATCTCCCCCTTGGGACATTATGTCCCTAGAAGAATACTGACTTGACTGAGATACTTAAGAAAACTGGGATGATGCACAGGGCACCTACGAATTGAATCATGACTAAATATATGGGATCTAAAACTGAGAAATGATACATGAACTAAGCTGATCCTACAACTACTGGGACTTTCTATCTTGGAATAGTTACATTCCTGAGATTTCTGATAATAGGACTAGGTGGAAAGATGGGAAACCACACCATACAAACTTGTTTCCTGATTGCTAAACTAAATTACTGGATGATCAATCTAACTCATGCTAAAAACTTATACTTAACAGAAGTACTTCTCCTTCACCTAAGACTACTAAAAATATTCGCATGAGCGCTGAGCATAAATGCCTAAACTTACTAAATTATCTAATTAAATGAATGACTGGTAGCTGAATACTAGGTCTATAAGACAAAACTGTACTTAGTCTTGAATAACTGGATTGTAACTGCAGAGCGTTATGCATAAGAAATAAGGACTGACTGAATGACATGAGATACTGAGCATGAATTGAGGGTAACTGTATTATTCGAGAATGCAACATCAAGAGTACAACATTCTTCTAGAACAGTCTTATAAACTAATGTACTGAAAGGCTGACAACTAAGTAGCTGATAAATATACGCTATGGTCGAGTAAACCCAAAACTGAACTGAGTTATTGACCTGATTACTAAACTAGGACTGGGACTGAGATTATAGATAAGACGATAATTGAGACTGTAACTGTAACTAAGACTCTAGCTGAGAATGAATATTGGTTTTGATAACTAGGGTTTAGACTAGTACTAAAGTACTATTTGAGACTAAACACTGATTACTGAGTACTGAATACTAGAACTATAATTGAGATAGGAACCAAACTTTGATAGTTACACGATGGGGGCTGACATAAGTCAAAGATCTGAATGCACACTCACACTCTGTTCTTTCCCAAATTCTAAATACAACCTCTTGCTAGCCATTTAATTGTAAACTAACATGAGATTCAAGACTATCATCATAACTACACCCTCATGTAAAACAAACATGCAATAATATTCATTTAATATGTAATATTTACTCTCTCCCATTTAAGAAACTGCCTATCACTATATTATTTTCGCAAAGAGAGCTTACTTAAGGGTTAAATCAGGAGGACCTGAAGCATGAATGGACACTAACTGAACTTGAACTCAACTTAAGTCTGAGGAATAAAATATAAATATCATAGATTCACCAAGAGGTCTAAACTGAGGATATGCATAACATAGTATGAATTTAACGATCAGTAGAGCCGTAGCATAAGCCATGGAAGATGAGTATATTGTAAATCATGATATGTGTACATGAATTATGAGTTGTATGACCTAAGTTTGGAGTTTTCTGCATTCATGGGACATGATTTGTATTACTGAGGGAAATAGAACTAAACTCCTTATGCTGGAAACTGGAATCGTGCATGATTCTATGGAAAGTGTGTGAATATAAGTTGTGTTCACGGAACTGAGATGTAAAGCATGCGTAGGTATCATGTTGACTGAAGTACCAAACTTTACACTGAGATAAGGATGGGTTGGGAATCACCTTCCCTTATTGCTTTTCTATACGTACTAGCACTACTACTAGAATCTAAGAGACTGAATTGGTCACTTAATCTATCATCTCCCCCTTAGCATTAAGCCATCATCATAATTTTATGAACACTTTACTAAACTCTAAACCGAACTACAATTAGCATCACATACTTACACATACTTACACTCTATTCGATACATACTTGCCTTACTAAATACATCATCTACTTCTATTTCTTTATATACTACTAATATTGCATCTCTTAATTCACATCCATACCTTCATACTTAATTTTAGATCAATAATCTTAAATTCTTACTTGCACTGTTCAAGCCTACTGGTCTATCTTAGTACAACTATCCCTATACATACATAATCTTCTCAATTTGGATGACATTATCCCAACTCTACTGCTGCTAAACTCCTGGGTTCATGCTTCTAACTCTAGGACATATACTATCATAGGATTCTGAGAAGGGATCTAATGGCATATCAAATTTTAGTTTCACAAATGAGTTCTCATGATCATGAATGAGATCTATACAACTTTGGAACATAACATAACTGATAGGATACTTTTGAGCCTATGGGTGATCCCATAATTATCTGCAGGGACTGTCTGAGAAACCCCTACCCTTAGAACTTTGAGCTTCACCATTTCTGTTACCTAGAAAGTAAGATGGAGTTGACATGAGTAGAGCATGATGAGAATCTACATGAGTTTATTAGGGAACCATTCTATAGCATTATCTGAAGCATGAAAAAAAAATATTTCCCAAAATATCTCATAGCCTCCTGTCCATAAGTATGGTGCACAACACACCCATGCATAAGACTCTACTAGATACAACTTTTTATACTTTCTAGGATACTGTTGAACCTTACTGACATTGGTATAGGGTTCTATAACTAAGACCATACTGACATTGGTATGGGGTTTTGAGTACTGATTTACTAACATTTAAGTTTTTTAAGACTGATAACTGAGTCTACTGAATACTGAGAGATTGATGTTATATTACTGATAAAGAAAAGACTATTTGTAACAGTTCTGATTAAAAAAAACTGGTCTGATTGACTGTATTTGATAGTCCTCAAACTAAATACTGATAACATGGATTTTGGATAATTAATATACTATTAACTGAGTTCGTGGTAACATGATTACTGTGTCTAAGTAATGATAACATGAGTAATTGTATCTAACAGTCCTGATACTCATAGAACTAGAAAATTTGCATACTAAACTGAGTTGACTGTATCTGACAATCCTAAAATCTATAGAACTATCTGAGTTCTATTACTGAGACTAAATGACTATATTTGACAGTCCTGATCTGTAGTTGTAACTGTGGGAATTAGTCATCTAACTGACATGCCCAAAATAATGCATTATAGCTGAGTTGCGGTCCAATCTGTAACCCTAATTGAAAGGGTGTCAATACCATACCATCGGTGAGAAAAAAATGTGGGTGACCCTCATCTGATAGTGTCCCCAAAAGAGAATGGTGGGACCCTTATCAAACAATTTTTATCCACCTCATCAACCCTCATCTGACAGTATTGATGTCTCAACCTATGCTGGCTACATAGTTCTGGAATACAAGGATGACTTCTAAGAATCACACACTTATCTGACAGTATGTGTTCCCATCCTTGGGTTCACTCGGGGCTACTTCCTACTACCATCTGAATAGATACTGAATATGGATTATTGAACTAAACTGGACTGAATTAACTGAGTTTCCATTGACTGACGAAATAGTACTGAGATTACTATATTACTGAACTTTTCTTAGTCACATGACTGACTGAGTTCTATGGATGATGGCTTGACTGAGGATATCAAGGAAACATGATACCTAGGAACACAACTATATTTTTCAGGTACAAGTACCCTAGGACTCGATGGGTAGAAATAGTAAAAGCATGAATTTCTTGAATACATGACCAACATCACAATCCATAATACAATAAGTTGGAGATTTCATAAAGTACAAGTTCAAAAGCACCACAATGGCTACACATATATCCATACTTCAGTGACTAAGATATTTAATCAAACACTTGATGTGCATAAACTTGTACATGAATGGAGATTTCATATTATTATACTAGTATGACACTTTTCCTTCATATAGGAATTTAGTCAAACATATGGGGAACATGCTTTGGTTATACAATCATCAACACATCTAATAATCATGGATACATCAATCAACTTGTAAATTGAAGGGGGGTTTATCATGATTATTATGCGAATCTTCATTTACTCGGGTCAATCATTGGAATATGTAATTTAAAATATGAATCAAAACCCCACAACATCATGAACATGAATTTCAATTTTATTTAAATCATGAACATTCATAAATACACAAATCTTGTATTTTGAAAAGAGATTCTTGAACTTTATGGGCGAAAGGGACCTATGAATCAACATATGACATACTTTAATGCTTGACTTTGAGAATATTGACGGTGAAATTCTTCAGATTTGAATCTTCTCTTAAAACCCTAAGGCTTGTTCTTGAGAGAGTTTGAGAGAAAGTGTGTATATTTTGGTAAATCAAGGCTGAATTTCATGTTTATGGTATTTTATGTCGTGGGGGTATGGTTTAGGGTGAGAAAAAAGACTAAAATACCCCAACAAAACCACTTTGCAGTTGCTGAAATTCTCAGCTGACGACCAAGGCTGATAAGCCGTCAGATATGTGATGGCCTGTCAGCTCAGGTCATCATTTGGAAGCTGGAATTGATGAGTTTCAGCCTAAGTCTGATGGCTTGGGCTGATAAGTCATCATATATGTCGTCACTCAGTTGTCAGGCTAACATACTGGAGTACAATGGGTATAACATTTTGCTCTGATATTGAATTTGGGCAAAATTTATATCGTTAGAAATTTAATTCAATTATATATCTTTTGGTGGGTTATGAGCTCAAAATTCTTAGTATAACAAGAGACATGCTCGTTTGAAGTTGACTATACCAATATCCTTCCCAATAATTCAATCGGTAAGGAATGTTTTGATTTGCCTAATAGATAGGACGTATTTCAGACCTTAATTGACATCAAACTTTATCATAAAACTACCAAAGAACCATAATGTACTATGAATAAGCTTGAAATATGGCGCTAATACTAATTTGCATTTTTCTAGGTATTACAGAATAGCCCCTATAGTATTATGTCAATTGAAGGAACAATTTAAAGATTTATTGAAAAAGTGTTTCATAAGGCCTAGTATTTCTCCTTGGGGTGCACCCGTGTTATTTGTATGAAATAAAGATTGCACGTTCAGAATGTGTATTGATTACCGATAATTGGATAAGGTGACAATTAAGAGAAAATATCCCCTTCTTAGAATTGATGATTTATTTGATCAATTACAAGGTGCTAAGTGCTTCTCAAAGATCGACTTGAGATTAGGTTATCACCAACTGAGAGTGAAGGAGAAAGATATACCTAAAATGACTTTTCGAAGATGATATGGTTATTTTGAGTTTTTACTTATGTCATTTAGGCTAACTAATGCACCAGCTGCTTTTATGGATTTGATGAATATAGTGTTTAGGCCATTCTTGGACGTATTTGTTATCATATTTATAGATGATATTTTGATGTATTCAAGATCCAAAGAAGACCATGCTAATCATTTTCGATAGGTGTTACAAATCCTTCATGATCGTAAGTTGTATGCGAGGTTCTCTAGTTCTCCAAATATGAGTTTTGGTTAAAATTAGTAACATTCTTGGGTCATATTATATATGATAAAGGAATAAGAGTTGATTCTCAAAAGATAGAGGTTGAGAATAACTAGCCAAGACTCATGACGACTATGGAGGTTTGTAGTTTCCTAGGCTTGGCAGGTTATTATAGAAGGTTCGTTGAGGGATTTTCTTCCATTTCTGCACCTCTAACAAAGCTAACACACAAAGAAGCCAAGTTTCAATGAGATAAAACATGTGAAAGCAGTTTTCAAGATCTAAAGAATAAGTTGACTTCTAAACTGATATTGGTACTTCCAAAAGGCACAGAAGGGTATGCAATATATTGTGATGCTTTAGGAGTTGGCTTAGGATGTGTTTTGATATAACACAGTAAAGTAATAGCTTACCCCTCAAGACAGTTGCAACCACATGAGAAAAATTTTCCAACATATAATCTTGAGCTAGCAGCAGTTATATTTGCTTTAAAAATATGGTTCCACTACTTGTATAGGGTTCAGGTTTATATATATACCAACCACAAGAGTCTACAATACCTCTTTAACTAGAGGGAC
Organism: Capsicum baccatum var. pendulum; assembly: GCA_030864225.1. Taxonomy (NCBI): domain Eukaryota; kingdom Viridiplantae; phylum Streptophyta; class Magnoliopsida; order Solanales; family Solanaceae; genus Capsicum; species Capsicum baccatum. The sequence goes on from CM061555.1 coordinate 139,299,054, forward strand.
CTAAATTTATAGCAACGAAGATGGCTTGAACTATTAAAAGACTATGATGTTGATATCTTATATCATCTAGGAAAAGCAAATGTGGTAGCCGATGCGCTAAGTCATAAGGTGATGTCAAACAATTATAGGCAGCCATTGGAAAGGCAAGGATAACTAAAGATCTACACCAATTAGCTAGCTTAGGGGTTCGCCTTCTTGAATCTTCAGAAAAAGGCGTTATTGTGCAAAATGCAGCAGAATCCTCATTAGTAGCCAAAGTTAAAGAGAAGTAATACATAGATCTTATTCTTTTATAGCTTTAGGAGAATGTATAACAAGGTAAGACAAAGGCATTTAAGCTTGTAGAAGAAGGAATACTTCGGTGTCAAAAGATATTATGTGTACCTAATGTAAATGGGCTAAGAAAATGGATTATAACAGAGGTGCATCATTCAAGATATTCTATTCATCTTGGTTCAACTAAAATGTATCATGATTTGAAAGAGGTGTATCGGTAGGGTGATATGAAGAAGAAAATTGCAGAATTTATAGCTAAATGTCCAAATTGTCAACAAGTTAAGGTAGAACACCAAAAGCCAAGAGGTTGTATACAGCTCATGGAGCTCCCTACTTGGAAGTGGGATATGATCAACATGGATTTTATCACTTGTTTGCCTCACTACTCTGGAAATTTTGATTTTATATGGGTAATAGTTGATAGACTCACCAAATCAGCATACTTCCTACCAATAAAACTACTTACACGGATGAAGAGGATGCAAAATTATATGTTAAAGAGATAGTTCGGCTACATGGATCCCCTATCTCTATTATATCTGATTGGGGAGCTCAAGTTATCGCATATTTTTGAAGGACATTATAAAAGAGTTTGGGAATGGAAGTGAGTTTAAGCACAGCATTTCACCCTTAAATGAATGGCCAGGCAGAACGTACAATCCAAACATTAGAGAATATGTTGCAAGCTTGTGTATTAGACTTTAAAGGTAGTTGGGATGATCATTTTCCACTTATTAAGTTTTCATACAACAATAGTTATCACTCGAATATAAAAATGGAACTTTATGAAGCTTTATCTGGCAGAAAGTGTAGATCACCAATCAGGTGGTTTAAAGTGGGTGAAACTAATTTATTTTGTCCATATCTTGTTCATCAACCTATAGAAAATGTTAAGGTGATACAAAATGGTTAGAAAAATCTCAAACCCGACATAAATCATATGCATATGTTAAAAGAAGAGGGTTAGAGTTTGCTCTAGGAGATTGGGTATTCTTGAAGCTGTCACTAATGAAAGGGGTAAAGAGGTTTGGTAAAAAGGTAAAAATAAGTCCCCACTCGATAGGGCCATGAAAAATTATTCAAAGATTTGGCCAAGTGGCATATGAGTTAGACCTACCCCAGAAGCTTTCAATGGTGGATCCGATGTTTCATGTCTCCATGCTTCAAAAGTACATAGGAGGTCCATCTCATATTACTCCTACAAAAGATGTACAGATTATGGAAGAACTCACCTATGAATAAGTGCGTACTGCTATACTAGAACGACAAGATAAGCAGTTAAGAAATAAAGAAGTAGCTTTTGTAAAAATGCTTTGAAGGAGCCCAGAAGCAGAAAAAATCACATGGGAAGCTGAAGAAGCATTAAAGTAAAATTACCCTCATTTATTCGAATCCAAAGATAAGGTCTAGGTATGCTGATTTGGGTATTCACAAGTAAGTATAAATATGTAACTGTTATGTGGATAACAGAGAGTTTAAAATTAGTCTTACATTCATTTAGGTTAGCTAGTTGTTCTAGAATTCGAGGATGAATGTTTCTAAGAGGGGTTGTAACACCCTATATTTTGTGTGTGCTAGTTTCTACTTGTGTGGCACTTGATATAGACTTACGAGATAGGCAATGGGCTTGAAATTCCCAAATATATTGAAATATGGTACGGACAAGTTATCATTGACAAGAGTATTTAAACTTGGGCTCGTAAGTAAGTATTTGAGTCTAAAGGATGAAGTAACCCATTGTACATAAGTTTTAAGTTTAACTAAAAGTATTTTGATCTTAAAAGGGAATAAAATTTTAAGGTGCTTGCTTGGCTTATTTAAGTTAGTAGGTGAGTCACCTACTTGAGCCATGTGGATCAAGTTACCAATGGACCAGATTTAGGGCCTACTTTAGTGGGCTAATTTAAGGCCCCAAACTAAGTAAAATAATTGCTGAAAAGAATGAGCAGCCCAATACTAAATCTCTCCCAAAAGCCCATTACATTAAAAACCCATTTTAGACTTGAATAAAGTAAGTAGGTGCATCACCTACTTTGACCTTTTGACCAACCTAAGAACTAAGTAGGTGCATCACCTATTAAGGCTCCCTTGACCAGCTTATTGGGCCAAATACACTACCACCTACTTAAATTAATTCTGGCCCAAATTAAAGAAGAGAAAAGGAGGAGAATGGGAAGCCAAGGCCCAATAGTTTATGATCCACAAAATCCCACTATAATGGGAAAGTATGTGCATCACCTACTTGACAAATTATCGCCCAAAAATGGCCAAGAAAGTCGGCCAAGAGCATCTCTTTTTAAAGGGATTAAAACCAACTGCTTTAGCTCATTTTAACTTAAACAAAAAAATAGCTTTCTAGGTTTTCTCGCTTGTTATATCTTAGCTATACAGTATCCCTATAATTCCACTAAGGTTCTTCGGATTTACCTTTCTTTCAAGATAAAGGAATCAAGATATTGAAGAGGTATACATTAGAGAATAAACTACCACAGAAATTAAGATATGGCTACTGTCTATTTTTCCCCTTTCCTATGTACGTATGTTGGTAGAGGATTGTATATATATATTGTTATTAAGAAGAAAAGGGATGGTGAGTTCAATTTTTGGTTGCCATATCAAGAAATATTTGGGGTTGTTTTGGATCTATTTTATGTATATATATTGGGGGGCTGCTTGGTTGATGTTGGGGGAAAGGTGTAAATATTTTTATTGAAAGATACAAGAAGGGTATAGTGGTACACCACCAAATTGAAAGTCGCGTAAGTTTACTGCCTACACCACTTGATATACTATTTTGAGAGTACAATAAAGACAAAACTATTAAGGGGGATCTTATATGAAGTTACATTACACACAAATGTAATTAGAGTAGAACAAGGTTGAAAGAACACCCTTGGATTAGTTAATTGTGGATAACTACATGGTTATTATTTTGGAAAGTTTAAATTGTGTGAATGTGTTAATTAGCAACTAATACTAGTTTTATGCTATTATAGATTAGTAATCTAAAAAGGAGGATTTTAAGTAAGAGTACGATCATTTGTATAGCAAGGTATGTATGGTTCATTGATCTTATATTCTTTGGCATAAATCTAACTCCCTTGTTACAAAGTAAGCTTCCTAAGCGTTCTTTCTTTCAAATTAAACTTAAATATAGTGTACAATCTCCAAGGTGGATAACAACCTTATTCTAACTTGTTAGGTTGTTAAAGCTCCTGAAGATGTGTTTGTTACTAGATCTGTCCATTTTCCCTTCTAAATACTAGTATGATATAGGTGTTTTTAGCAATAAGCTTATTGAGTTGTTCTCTTAGTCAATATGACCTATGGTGTTAGTTAAGCTCCTATGTGTTATTTTCCAATTACTGTTGTATCCTACCTCATTGCTAATGCATCTAGCGCATATTTGTATACCTTTTGCTACTAGTCCAAAGTTCTAAATCTAATTTATGACGTAACTTTAAATATGAAAAGAATGATCTAAAGTGACTCTATATATCCTAGGGTGGTATCCTAGGTGTGGACGAAACACCAAGAATGGGTCAATCCCAACATTACGGATGGTATCCCAAGGGTGAAAGGAATGTCTAGCATAGGTCGATCCTAATTTGTGTACTTGTGAGGACCATATCCTAGAGGTTAAAATACCTAGCATGGGTCATCCTCTTTTACGACTGATCAGCTGGTCATTTGCATTATGCCTTATAATTTTATTAAGTAAAGAGGAATAAAACAAAGTAAAGGATATAACATACATGATCCCATAAGTACAAGAAAAGTTGGTATTATATCCTTATCTTTATAGTTATTTATTAATAACTAATTATGTTGAGTTTTTATTTTATTTATAGTCACTTTATGCCGTACATACTCAGTACATTCCTTGTATTGACATCCCTCATGGGGAGACACTATGTTTCATGCTGCAAGTATAGGTACTCCAGCTAGTAGGCTACCCCAGTAGGAGCACAAGACTTCTAGCGGCTATTGGTAAGCTCTAAGTTAATTCAAAGCTTTCTGAGTTTGTTATATGTATTTTGGTATTGTATAATAGTTATGAGAAAGGAGGGGGCTTTCCTAACCTTAACTAAGTCCATGTGCCTTTAGAGGCTTGGCAGACTAATGTAAAGTTAAGTGTGGTAGCATTATGTTCTTTTAACATTGTGGCCCCAACGACCAAGTCTTGTATATGTAGGTTTAAACTTACTTATGTGGTGTATTTTTTATCAATGCATCGTATGCATACTAGTAGGACCTTTGAATGTCATAGTTATTTGCATGAAAAGTATAAGGTTATGAGTTAGTTCTCCCAAGCTGCTACGGCTACGGGTGCCTGTCCGTCCCAATAGGATTTGGGGGTTAACACTATTGAAGGCCACCTATCCTGGTCTTTGATGAAGGCTGCATCACTCAATTTTTCTTGACCTCTAGGTCATCCACAAACTATAATACGATCCCTAGTCATGGACTTGGGGTTCTCATGTCATGCAGCGGTAGCACACGTCCTGGCCATCTGCAAAAAGAGTGAAACCTAAGGAATCTTTAGAAACCAACTTAGAATCATAGAAAAAAATAAGTGAAAGAAGTAACGATCTCTTAATAATATCTTATAGCCTTCTAAAGATAAGAAACAAACATCATCATTCTGATACGTGGGACTCTACAAGATACTTGTTTTTATAACAACAAAACTATTGAGCTTGGCTCTAATAATATTTTTTCATGACCTAATTTATGAGTCATGATGGCACCAACTTTATCCCACTAGTAGGTAAGCCAAACCATATCCTACAGCTATAAGTAATGGGCTAATTTGATGAAAAAAGAAATAAATGCAAAAATATTGTAAGGGCTTAAACTAATAGATCAAGTAATAATAATAATACGAAATATAGATAAGATAACAATATTATCCCACGGCCTAGTAGTTTTGGTATAATAGCTTCTAACAAAAGGAATATGAGTACTGTAGTAGTCAAATAAAATTAGTCTCAAATAATGAAGAGTAGACATAATTAAAAGAAAAAGAAAAGGAAAACTCCATCTCCAAGAGCTCACCCTATCTCTGAACTCAAATAAGCACAATTACAACATCAATAGTGACCACTAGTACTCGGATCTACACGAAAAGAGTACAAAAGTATAGTACGAGTACTATGCCACAGGTACTCTATAGGCATCATCAGTCAACCGAGCTAAATCATAATATGATTACAATAAAGATGCAATATAAATAAGTTAATTCAATGGTGAAAGGAAAAACATGAAAAAAATGCTCAAAATACTATAAATAAATAACCAAAACAAATATAATATGAAAGAAAGCATAACTAAAACTACAAAATTAAGGCCCATAATCCAATAAGTGCGGGAAAATAAATAATCCAATACGAGCCCCCACAAGCCTAGAGGGTGCATTCAAGAGAAGAAATAATAAGAAATCATACTAAGTAACCGTATCTCAAAATCATAACCACAAATTTTACATGCCGTAAACACATTATTACTAACCTTCTAATGTTGGAATCTAATCAAAACTCAAATCATTATCATTTTCCATACTTGTACCAAAACTCATGTCATCAATTGCCGAACTTGAATCGAAAATCATGTCATCAATCGCCGGACTTGAATCAAAACTTAATATCATAAATTATCGGAGTTGAATCGGAGCTTAATATTAATTCTCAAGTAGCAATCTAGCATAAAATTCATGTATCCAACCACTTCAAGCATCTAAATAAAAAATTTAAAGGGAACTAAGCCTATAAATTTTATAAGGAGCTAATAATAGTCTTGGCTTAAGGTGGGTCGGAGTGGCCCAGTTCTGTTCCCCAAAATCCATTATAAGGTAAATCCTACCTCAAACTAGGCTAAGATATATATATTTTACTACTGGATATTACATAAGCTACTTTTATCCCTAATATAGCAATTCTACATAAAGCATGAGTAACTAAGTTAATTATGCCTAATTTATGGCTTTTTAATAGGCTAAATAACTTAAATAATACTAATCATGCCTCTATGACCTAATTACCAACCCATATTTAGCAAATTATCATAAATATATTAAAAATTAGCCTAATCTATGAGAGAATTAAACCTAGCCTACCTAAACATCGAAGAAAGCTTGGTGAGATTTGCTAAAATGTCGATTTTCCTTTCTGAGAAGCTTTTACACGATGCCCCACTATCAAAATGATAATATACTCATAAAAAAAACAACAGTATCCATATTGAATTTTTATGCTTTGGATAAAAAATCATGTAAAAAAATCATGAGAGACCCACTTACGGAATCACACTTTTGAAAATATCAACGCATCCTTCTACAAGGAACATTTACCCGAAGAATGGGTAAATTCTTAGCTTAAATGGTGCTAAAATCAATCCACAATAATCTAGAGTTTTGGAAAAATAATTAATAAATTCAGCATGAATTTAATGAAAGCTTACCAAGAATTCGAGGAAGAAAAGAGTAGTTTAAGCTTACAAGCACCTCAAAATCACCTACTAATGTTTCTCCCAAGTTTCCACAGTTTATAGGGAAACACTATTAAAATTGTGTAAGAAATTGGAGAAAATCAGACTAATTGGGTATATAAGTCTACCCAGGTGCTGCTTAAGCAGACACTAGACCACTTAAGTGAACACCGCTTACGCGCTAGGTGCCATTTTTACGATACTTGTTACCTGAACACCTATCACTTAAGTAAATCCCTTATTGCTTAAGGGGTGAGGGAATTGCTTAAGCGAGCCTTAGTTGGGTAAGCATGGTCCCTTAAGTGATCGGTCGGCTGCTTATGCGTCACTTGAGCGAATGCACTAGTTGAATGCACTAACTGAAGACTTGGAATTTTTTTAAGTCTCCACTGACCCCTCGAGATTTATCTTTCATGAATACAAATAAACTATGATATCCTATTAAATTAAATATCTTGGACTTAATGGCACAATCAAAATTTCCATTTGAGGTTATTTCAATGAAAAGTGGGTCCCACACCTAAGTATTATTTTTCTAAATTTTTAGCCAATAGCCTGAAATGAGTTTGAAAGCCTTGTATCCAAACCAAAGGTCTACCTTGCCTAAAATTGATCTTTCAGAGTTGCTAGAATTGTCAAAAATAACATACAAGGTCATTTTGCTAAAGTTTTCAATTGGTAGCCAATTCTAATTAATGAAGACTTTAAAATGGAGAATTGACTCTAAAAAACAAATAAACAACCTGATAACTGAAATTTCAGCTCTATCAAATCATAAATGACTTGGGGAAGCTCTGGGAAGGTTCTGAATGGAAAAACATGAAAATTTAGAAAATGACCTAAAGGATCATTATAGTTCATCTTCTTGGGGTACCCATACCTATTATTTCAGAAAGATGCTCAGTGTTCACTTCTAGATTTTAACAGATTTTTCAAGAGGAGTTTGCTACTAGGTTGACCTTTGCATAGCTTTTCAACCCAAGACTGATGGTCAGTCAAATCGGACTATTCAGATTTTAGAGAATATGCACCGTGCATGAGTTAGTGGGAGCAGTATTTGCTTTAGTAGAGTTCATATATAATAATAGCTATTACTCATGTATTGAGATGGACACTTTAGAGGTGTTGTATGGTAGGCATTATTAATCCCTTATTATTTGATTTGAGTCATCAGAGTTAGACCTTGTGGTACTAACTTACTTTGTGAGTCTTTGGATAGAGTTTGAGTGACTCAGGATAGGCTCTAAGCAAATCAGAGTAGGAAAAAGAGTTATGCAGACCATAAGCTTTATGTCTTAAATTTTGGTATTGATAATAAGTTCTTTCTTTGTATATCGCCCATGAAGGGCATGAGGTTTGCGAAGAGGGAAAAGTTTAGCCCCAGGGATGTTAGATCTTTTGAGATTATTTGAGTAGTTGGGAGGTTTCTTATGAGTAGGAATCACCTCCAGACATTTTAGCCATTCATATAGTTTTTCATGTATCTATGCTTTAACACTATATTTTGAATGAGTCTTATGTGCTTTGTTGGGACTCAGTTTGGTTGGATGAGAGATTGACCTTTGTTAAGAAGCCAGTTTCTATTTTATTAATGGAAGTGAAATAGTAGCGTTCTAAAGATATTCTTATAGTTAAGGTTCAGTAGAGATACCATCTTATAGATGGGACAACTTGGGAAGTCGAGTCTGATATGCATAGTAGTTAAACTCAACTTTTTACTAATTTAGGTATTTCTTGACTTTAGTTCAAGGATGAACTAGATTCTTAGTGATGGGTGTTTTAATGACCTTGGTTTGTAATTTTTTATATCTATGTAATTAGACCATTTTGCCCTTCATGTAGTTGGTACATATAGTTATTGAGGTTTGGGGATGGTTGGCATGATTTTTGTAGCAAATACAAATGAGTTGTGCGAGTTTATTGTTTTAGATCTTGAGAAGCCATATAATGACTTTGATCAACACTTATTGTTTTGAGAATTAGATTGCAAAACGAACTACGTGAGGAGTTCTAAGATATTTAATTTGGGTTGATAATGGGATTGAATCGATTTTGGGACCTTTATATCTTATTTTAATCCTTCATTTGAAAAATAGTAAAATAGGATCCCGAGGGTTAATTTTGTGAAAATAACTTTTTTTTAATAATTTAACATCACCACTGAGTTCAAAATGTCGAAATTAGCTTAGTAGCTTATATAGTTTGTCTCAGTGGAATCTGATCAAATCCTAAGAGTCTGATCGATGTTTGGTATGCTTGCACCAAAATTACCATCAACTGATATCTGGTGCAGCCACATTAGTGGCCGAAGGCCTCTTCAGCAGTAGTTGCTTAGTGGCCAGGTGTCACTTAAGCGATGTCTCTTAAGCGGCTACTTAGATGCTAAACCGACAATCGTTGTATATAACCCCCTTCTTTTCTCGAACTCTCTCCATTTTTGGACCTTCAAGCTTTGGGAAAGGAAATTTTTGAGGGTGTCAATGTTGATTTTTGTGTGGGTAACTTCTAAACTCATAATTCCACTATTTTTCATGGATTTTATCTTCAAAACCAACTTTAAATCTTGATTTCAAATGGAAAAAGAATTAGGATTTTATTAATAAAGTTTTAAAAAAAGTTTTTCTTCCTTCTGGACCTCGATTTTTAGCCAATTTTCACATGGGTTTCTCCCATAGGATCCCATAATCTTGGTAAATGTGTTTTTGAAATAAAATTACAATTTAATCTCTTTTGTTTTCAAATTTATTTTCCAAACCCATTTTGACTTGGACTAGCATATTGGGAATATGAATACCGTTAGCTTTTTAATGTGTAGCTATTATATTTGGAAGCTGTAATTGGTTTTGAGGTTGTTCTGGGGAAAGGCTCCATGTTGAAGCACTTTAGAATTAGATATCATCATTTTGAGGTAAGTTATGACTTAAATTTTTTCAGATTAAGCTAGGTAATAAATGAATAAGTAAAGCATCCTAAAAGTTGGGGAAAATAACTATGGTGTCTATATTTTGAAATTATTTATATTATTGTATGCCCATGTGGGGGCTATATGTTGTTTTTGTTGCCTCACAATATTTGGTATTGTGTGTTTACCATGTAGGGGTGTTATTTGACATCATTGGCCTTATATGTGCATGTAAATTCCTTTAATTCTAGTTATGATGCTTGTGTGGTGGCTTATTTTGCTAATTTAGCCCTTATTTGAGTATTAGTTGTATTTATCTTGATAAATACCCAATTTAATAGTTGATATGAATTAATGATGTGTTGTATACATATGTATTTGGATGGTACCTAATTGGAGTTGATAATCATGAATTATAGACATATGAGTTAATTTCTGTGCTCATTTATAAATATTCCATATTGAATGGAATGGATATCATTGTTTGAGTTGATTGTGAGCAATACATCCTTATTCCTTACATATACATTCATGACATATTGATACTATTGAAAAATGTAGTTTTTGAAAGAAAATATGATAGTTTTATGAAAACACTCTCCGCGAACGCGAGTCGGAGAGAAGAGTTAAGATTCTAATTTAGATAAGCTATGAGATACATTATATGGGTTGCAAACCCCCATAAGTCCTTCCTAATAGCTGTGAGCTCTATGGGTATATACAAAAATTCATGCGATGTCTTTCACCATTCATTCCATCCATATTACATTCCATTGCGTTGCATACATATCTTACTTGTTTTTCTTAGTTTCCTTGAATCGTGTGTATTTTGTGTATATTATATCCTTTATACCTGTGTTGTTACTATTTTTATATATTTATATATTTTAGAACTATTAGTAAAGTTAGTGTAAGTTGAAATTTGAGACTTTTGTGTTTGTAGGCAACGTGCTCAAAGTGTATTTTACTTATTTTATTTTCTACTTTTCACAGTTGGTCTATAATACCTACTGAGTAAAAGTGGATTATACTCACTCCTACTGTGTCCTTTTGATGCAGATCCTAGTACAATTACGACACACGGAGATTAAGATTGTGTCATTGCTTGGTGATATTCGAGGTACTAGACCGTTCTGGTGTTCAGGGTGAATTTTCGAATCTCACTCTAACTTACATTTGTCTTTATTTGGGTCAGAGATAGATTTCGTACTTTCAGTTTCGAATTTGTACTTAAGACTTTCGGGTATATGTGTTTCCGTTATTGGCCTGACTTTGTTGTAGAAGTCTCGATTGGGTTTATATTACTATCGTTTTTGTTCCTTTTATCAATTTGGGTAATCGCTTACTTGTCAAGGCTAGTCCGCGACAAGTACCATCATGACCTAGTTTTTCGATCATGATAAGAAGATGAGAATATTGATTTTAGGTGTTTGATGAAATAAAAAAACTAAAATTGATTAATGATACGGGAAAGAGAAGGGAACACAAAACAAACACCAAATCAGTCCACTAATCTTAAGGATTCGAGGACCAAGATGGAGACCACACTCGGATTCGCTACTAACAACAAGAATACAAGATACAAGAGTGTATATTAACACCAAAACAGCAATGAAACGTGATGAACAAGATGAACAACAATAATACAAGTTTTGGATTCAACGAAGACCCCAAAACAGTCCACTACACAACACATACACGATTTGCAAGAAAATAAAGATAGATAGTGAGACCAAGATTATTACAAGATTAAGAACCAAGTGTATTTCAACACTAACCCCTAATGAATGTAACAATCAAAACCACACTCTTACGGTGACCACCAAGGGAATGAACTAACCTTAAGATCTACCGTTTCCAAGCAAAGATCAATATTGGCTTTTCCAAGCCCTATGCTAAGGATGGCTTTTCCAAGCCCTACAACTAAGGGTGTTACACTCTCAAAAGAGAGAAATATGTCTTTCAATTCTTCATCCTTCCAAATCTGTCAAGAAATGAGCTAAAATGACCTATTTATAGTGTAATACAAAAGAATACAAAAAGACCACTTTGCCCTTAATGATAGGTGCGGCCATGGTGTGTAAATACACCATGTGTAATGTCCAAAATGCCCTTAATTAAGGTCCAAAACCGTGAGTCCTCACTCTTAAATGCTCCAAGCAATCTTCCATACGCGAGATTGCTTTAAGTTACGCTCAAAACGGGTCCTCCATGCATGTTCTTGTATTCTCGAGGTGACCAAGTCTTGAGCCTCTATGTGTTGGCCTCCAAAGATTTCATCAAAAGATAAGATGGCCATTTGTCCCGTATCATCCTCCCCTTCTTGAAGAGGATTCGACCTCGAATCCAAACCTTGCAAAACCGAAGAGAGGACAAACAAATACAAACTCCTCATGGCATGAGGGTTATGTTTAGCATAACAAATCATCTCAACATGCCAAGGTTGCACATATTTGCAATATAACCAAGAATCCTTTGCAAGGAATATTAAAAACTCAATAAAAGATGTACAAAGGATTTGGTTATAGGATACATCAAGAGTGACACTTTGCTTGTCATGTAGACCAAGCAACAAGTTTGGTGCACCAACATCACCATTTCTAAATTTGGCACCGGGTTCAAATGGGAAAAGTGGCCATAGACACGGGTCTCGACAACACTTTCCTTTCCCGTGGTCTACACCCAAACTAAATGACATACTCTCTACAATAACATACATATGATCCAAAGCAAATAAAGAGTAGAGAAAAGTATCACTCAAATCGACTTCTACTAAGGTGCTCTCATGTGTGTACTCACTACTAGTTTCCCAATAATCACCATGAGTACTCTCAACAATGAAATCACACAAAGTAGAAGAAGAAGTAGCTTTCGCAACTACACATCCTTACCCTTACGAGGACTCTCATCTTCCAAGAAGAGATTTACCTCTTTAGGAGGAATATTGTCACACCATAGTGGGTTAGCATATAGGCTATAGCTCCCAAGGCAAGCTATACCATCATTTTCACCACTAGGTTCATTAGGAGTGTTTAAATCATCTTCAAACAAGACATTGTACCTAAAAAGAGTGTGATCTACCTCACGGACAGATTTGGAACAAGCAAGTTCCTCACTCTCTAAATGATCAATATCAAGTTTCAAGGATGTTTCAAACACAATATTACCTCAAGAAGAGCTCTCGGGTTTATTCTCACTTTGATCAACATTTTCAACATCATCACACACTTGAGGTTCATTAATTACATCATACACATCCTCAAGTGGTGGGTAATTTTCACACATAAGTTGATCAACACAAATTTCAGAAGATAATGTACTTTCATTCAACATAATGGTTTCAACACTAGGTGGACATAAATCGATCTTACAATAAGAGTCTATTCGGTCATCAATAGGATCAACTAGTGTATCCACACTCACAACATGTACATCATCATCAAGTGGCAAAGAAATAATACACTCACATATAGGCAAGCTACAACTCACACTCAATGGGCTACTAGCCACACAATTATCATTCATATGTACAAAAGTGTAAGAGTTTGCCATTTTACCTTGAAGTCCTTGAGTAGATTCTTCTTTGTCATGGTGTGAAGGTCCTCCAAAAGTTTGGGCAGAAACTTTCTTTTGGCATTGTTCTTCTTCGCTTTCCATGTTGCTACCTACACAAATGTCCTTAGAAATAGAAGGACAAACAATGTTAGCATGGTTTGGTGATAATCCTCTTACTTTGCTCCACACAACCTCTCCTTTTTCCACTCTCGGATTACCACCTTTCACTCCCTTACTCCTCTCAATCTTTTGTCTCTCATAATAATTCGAATTGAAGTAGGTAGGAACTTCTTTTTGTGTCCCGGGCAGAATGTACGTCTTGAGGCAATTTCCCCATCGGTCTCTTATAATATTAGGCCAATTTTGCATATTTGGAACTTTATGTTGTGCAAACCAATCGGCGCCTAAGCTCACATGACCATAGGTTATGGGAAAAACATCACACCACACCTCCTCATAGTAATTAAATTGGGAGAAGACAACTTTTACCCTCTCGGTAACCTTAAACCTGTCCAAGAAGTATGGAACAAGTAAAGGCTCACAAAATAACCCCAAGTAATCAACCATGGATGGAACAATGTAGTTTCTATAGTACCTATCATTTAACACAACGAGGCAGCCCGGTATCCCACAAATGGTCACCTTTCCGGAGTGTACACTCCTTCTCGGATCAACATTGTAAAGCACATGAGTACCCCTCGGTTTTGGAGATGCATACCCTCTTCTTCCCATTGGACAACCTACACTATAGCTAGTATAACCATTCACACTATATCGACCTTGATAAGAAGTACTACAAGGTGGAGAATATGACTCTTCACACTCCTCACGTGTACTCTCATCATAGCTCTCATAAGGTTTGCGAATGAAAGGGTTATACCTAACACCAAATCTAGGTTCGGAGTGGGGAGTGCAAGACTCCTCACATGTCCCAACTTCATCATAAGATCCATCACGAGGTCCTACATCATCTCCAAAGTCACCATAAGCACTAGGCACTTCATTCACCTTATTTTCTCCCTCAAAACAGTAATTTTCAAATCTGCCTATGTTTTGATCATGGCTATTTTCATAGCCTTCGCAATCGCCCTCAACTTCGTAGCCATAAAAACCCTCACTACAATTATAGTCTCCCATATTGTAGTCACAATAATCGCCAGCTATCAAAGTCATGTTCCCCTTATATCACCCTTTAAACCTACAAAATAAACAAACAAGATTAGTAGTAAAGCTCCTCACCAACACTCGTATACACTCACCTTTGTGATTCTCACAATTGGAGCGGCGAATATTGAAAGTTGCTTATACTCCGGTAGTCAATAGGATGTCAATTCTACTTGGTGGCCGGAATAGATTCTTGTTTGATCGACTCAAGACACAAAATAAAATTTCCTTACGAACTTGAAATAAAGAAGTTACAACGAATTAAAAATGAGAAAAGCTCACAAATAACGAAGACACGAAAGAGAGATTCAACAATTAATCTACAACTAAGTAGGTGATTACTAGTTGTTAATTAATTGGAACCAATAAAATTGAAACTAAGGAACAATAAAAGGAAACTACTAAAATCTGAAATTTGAGCTTATTAATGACGTGAACAGTAGCAAATGGATGATGTGGCAGCATGCAATTGGTTTTGGTCCCACCCATTATAATCACAAATTCTGAAATTTGAAATCTTCACACTATTTGGAAAAGGTGACAATTGTTTTTTTGGTAGGGAAAACATAAGTCTTGAAATAAGGAAAAAGTATTTTGTCCCACAACACAAGGTTCTTAAAAAAACAAAAAAGTAGTCCCACAAAACAAGGTCCTTGAAATAAGGAAAAGCTGAAAAAGTAGAAGTCTAGTCTAGGAAGTGTTGGGTTCAAGGCTTCTCACAACAAGCTTTACATCTTTTCATCTTCACCTTTTGAATCTATATTGTCCTTTTGATTGTCTTAAGTTGTAAGAAAAGATGAAGCACTAGATGAACACCACAACAACCTTCAAGAACACAACAACAACTTCTTCAAGAACACAACAACAACTTCTTCAAGAACACAACACAATACCACCAATTGTCAACAACAAGAACACAAGGCCAAGTACTACACCTTGAAACTTGGATCTATGTCTTGCAAGACTAACACAATACACACTCTTTTTTCTTCAACTTCAAAAATCAACAACCACTTTTTTTTTCAACAATATATAGAGATGGTGAAGAACACCAAGAACACAAAGTTTGAGTCTTGAAGTTCTAAGGTTCAAGTTGGACCCCCCAAACAACAACAACAACTTTCCAAGCTTAAATTCCACAACACAATCTCCACAATACACGTTCAAAACTTGAATCAATAAACACATCACACGTTCAAGTCTTGAACCCGCAACAACAATACCAACAACTATCGGCCAAGTCCAAGTTCACAATAACAACATCAACAACAAAGGCTCAAATCAAGATATAGACTCAAAGTGTTAGTGAAGAACAATACTAACACTAGAAACACTTAAGACAAGTAAAAATCTCGGCCAAGATACAACAAGAACACAATTTTCGGCCAAGAACACAAAGTGGACAGATTGCTATTTTTCTGAAAATTTCAGTTTTCATTTTTTTTTTTTAATTTTCTAACAAGCAAACCCAAGATTGATCTTGTAGGAACAAGATCAAGCCATGCTTTAATACCAAATGATACGGGAAAGAGAAGGGAACACAAAACAAACACCAAATCAGTCCACTAATCTTAAGGATTCGAGGACCAAGATGGAGACCACACTCGGATTCGCTACTAACAACAAGAATACAAGATACAAGAGTGTATATTAACACCAAAACAGCAATGAAACGTGATGAACAAGATGAACAACAATAATACAAGTTTTGGATTCAACGAAGACCCCAAAACAGTCCACTACACAACACATACACGATTTGCAAGAAAATAAAGATAGATAGTGAGACCAAGATTATTACAAGATTAAGAACCAAGTGTATTTCAACACTAACCCCTAATGAATGTAACAATCAAAACCACACTCTTACGGTGACCACCAAGGGAATGAACTAACCTTAAGATCTACCGTTTCCAAGCAAAGATCAATATTGGCTTTTCCAAGCCCTATGCTAAGGATGGCTTTTCCAAGCCCTACAACTAAGGGTGTTACACTCTCAAAAGAGAGAAAATATGTCTTTAAATTCTTCATCCTTCCAAATCTGTCAAGAAATGAGCTAAAATGACCTATTTATAGTGTAATACAAAAGAATACAAAAAGACCACTTTGCCCTTAATGATAGGTGCGGCCATGGTGTGTAAATACACCATGTGTAATGTCCAAAATGCCCTTAATTAAGGTCCAAAACCGTGAGTCCTCACTCTTAAATGCTCCAAGCAATCTTCCATACGCGAGATTGCTTTAAGTTACGCTCAAAACGGGTCCTCCATGCATGTTCTTGTATTCTCGAGGTGACCAAGTCTTGAGCCTCTATGTGTTGGCCTCCAAAGATGTCATCAAAAGATAAGATGGCCATTTGTCCAGTATCAATTAAGAAAAGTAAAAAGTGAGAAGCTAGGTACCTCTAGCTTTTTACTTTTAAACCTAATTTTAAAAAAAATTGATCAATGTATTTATCCTTTTTTCCCTTTTATTTTTTTCATAATTTCAATAATAACCCCAAATTGTTGCCCTGCCCTAAAACCTACAAACTTAAAATATTATAAATTTGTAAATCATTTTTTTTTCTTTTGAAATAACACTTAAAATATTGCAATATTGTTGATATGTTTTGTAACTTTGTATATCATAATATAACAATTTTACTTTGTGTATGCTAATTTTTCTTTGTTTAACATTTGAAAATAAAAAAGTAACTTATATTATTTACCTCACATAATAGCATTACATTGAAAGTGTTAGTATTTGCCTTGAATTTTCTACTTTACCTGATTTTCTACCATAATTATAATTACCTTTATTGGTGGAAAAAGATTTCCTTGTTAGAAAAGATCTCTAACAAGGAAGAGTTTTTTAGCTTTATAAATAGAAGATCTCTCTTCTCAAGTGATAACACAATTGCATCCATAATATAGTTAGGGGGAGATTTTATCTCTTATTAATTTTTTATGTTTTTAATATTAGGTTTAATTATGTAGGCCAATTAGCCGAACCATATAATAAATAATATTATACTTTAGTGTGCTTTTCTTTATTGTCCGAATTATCACTGTCTTGGTGTGAAACCTTAAGCTTCCACTTGTTGCCTATGGGCGATGAAATTTTATTAAATTTAAATCTATATGAAATTTGGATTATATTAAATTCAAAACATATTTGACTCAAATAAATGTTATGGGTTAATATAATTGAATTAATTATTTAAGTCCAAATACATGGATTCAAATAAGGTCCAATATTTATTGGGCTAGTCCATTAATTTGGGCTACATTGTGAGCACTTTGCTAAGCCCAAGATGTTATCTCATTCTACAGACCCAATTTAAGGTCATGACTCAAATGACATGGTATCCCAAGTCAAGTGAAGGAGCCAATAGGACCATGCCACATATCCCAATGATGTTGCAGGCCCAATGAAATAAAAATCGCATCTAATATGTTGTGTCACTTAAATCTGATTGGCCAAAAGAAGTCTATCTTCATTATGATTCTTTCCTTCGGACAACTATAAATAGGGGTCTCATAATTCAGAAAAGCTGATCAAGAAGTCTAACAAGAATAAAGAGAAAGCTCGTGAATCAAAGACCTCAATTTCTCTATAGAGATCAAGCATTCAAATCCAGTTCATCAAGATTCAAGATCAAGACCACAAGGTTCAAGAACAAGATCAAAATCCATTGAATTCAAGCACAAGTCAAGATCAAGTTCATCAAATCAACAAATCAAGTTCAAACACAAGATCAAGCTTTAAGCCCTTGAATTTATATTTGAAAGGTGAATTAGAGGATTCATAGATATTGTAACATTCACATTGAAATCAACAAACAATTGTTGCAATATTTTTCTTGCGTCGATTATTTATTTTTTCGACTCAAAATTTTACTGTCCCATAAATTTCGGCATGCCTTGTGGGATAATCTCGGCCTCTAATATCAACTTTTCTAACTTTAAAGATTAAGAATGCTGAAATGACTTCCAAGAAGGTCAATTCTCAATCAACTGCTTCTAAGGTTACTGATTCAAAGTTGTCTGCTAAAGTAGAAAGCATCCTTGGTATTACTTTTAAAGGCTTAGGAGTTATCACAAGAAGCAAGGCCAACATGCTAGGATAACAAAAACATTCAGTGTCATTCACGCCAGCTTCAATTTTTGGATCTTCAACCCAAAAGGAGCAAGATCCCATGCAACTGCTTCAGAAGGAGGAAGCAATGTGGCAGAGTCACTTAAGAAGACTCTATCTCTACTTGAGCACTTTGGTTTTAAATAATCTAGCATAAAGAATGATGGTTGTTCAACCTATGAGTTTTCTCCATTTACACCGCATAAGCTGAGCACTTTAAAAATCAACTTACGCAATAATCCATGCTACTCTTCAACGTCTCCAGTTATTATGCAAACAATGGTAATTGATGCCTCATCTGTGGTGGAGCAGCTTACAAACCTGACAAGGGTGATTGAAGGTCTCTGATAAGGGAATAAAGTTAATGAAACCAAAATTAAGCCCTAAAAAAAGGAGATGAAGAAGAGACAAGAGACAAAGCACACACAGATTAAAGAACAACAAACACAAAAGAATTTGCATAAAAAGAAAAGATAGGTAGTGAGACATAAACCTTTATAATTTATAGGAACTAAGGTGTGTATCAAACACCAAAACACTCTACAATCCACAAAGCCAACACTACACTCTTACGTTGACACAAGAAGGACTCGAAGCACCCCAAAGCACCAATGTTTCTAAGCTAATTCTCAACTCAAGTGAATCCATACTCAAGCTAGCCCTAGTTTCAATTATGTCTTTTCCAAGCCCTACACTAAAGAAGATACACTATCAAAGAGAGAATAAATCATCAATATTCATCAAAATCTAGTGAAAAATAGAAGCCTAATTGTCTATTTATAGTTATTACATTCAAAGAACAAAATAGCCTTAATGAAGGGTGCTCCTATAGAGTGTAAAAGAGAGGCATCAAAAGACCACAATGCCCTTAATGATGCTTAAGTTGAGGCTTCTCTTGAATGTAATGTCTTGAAGTATAAAAGACTTCTTTCCCTTAATGAAATTCAAGAACTAGGTGCCCTCAGAGTATAGGTTTTGAGGTGTCCAACGTCCTTCTTCACACCTTACTTGTACACTCCAAGTCTCAGGTTAACACACTCTCTCACTCATCCATCTTTGTGGTCCTACCCGTATCATCCTCCCCTTCTTGAAAAGGATTCGACCTCGAATCCATACGTTGAAAAATCAAGAGAATAAAAACAAGACCACATCCTCATGGCTTGAGGGTAAGAGTTGGCAAAATAAATAACATTGATATGCCAAGGCGGTTCATACTTGACATATAACCAAGAGTCATCATGTTACATATTAGGAAGCCATTGACAAATGCACTAAGGACTTGGTTATGACAAACATCAAGAAGGAATGCACCTAAGCCGAGAGTAACTCTTCCCCACCCTAAGATGGCACAAGGATCAAATGGGAAGAGTGGCCATAGACACAGGTCTAGACAATGCTCCCACTTCCCATAGTCTTCATCCTAACTACAAGATACACTCTCTACAATAGCATACATATTATCAAAAGCAAATAGAGAGTGGAGAAAGGTATCATTCAAGTAAGCTTCAACTAAGGTTTCCTCATGTATGTTCTCTACTAGTTTCAACATCATCACCACGAGTACTCTCAATAATAAGGTCACACACAGTAGAAGAAGTAATCTCCAAATAATGGACCCTTCCCTTTCTATAGAAGTACCCTCAAGTAGACACATACCACCACTAAAATCAAAGGGATTATTACTTAAGACTTTACAAGAAGCAAGAAATTCATCCTCATTGTCATCAAACATTGGTGGGGTGTCATACAATGGATCACAACCATAATAAATTTTCAAGGAACAATCACTTATTGAGTTTCTTAAGGATTCAAACAAATCAAAATTTTCATCACCTAATTGATTATCCCTTTCCAAGACCTTAAATTCCTTTCCCTTGCGAGTACTCTCATCTTTCAAGAAGAGATTTCCATCTTTAGGAGAAATGTTGTCACACCATAGTGGATTAGCATATAGGTTATAGCCTTCAAGAAAGCTATACCTTCAACATCATTCTCACCACTAGGTTTCTTAAGAGTGAATATATCATCTTCAAACAAGATATTATACCTAAAGAGAGTAGGATCTACCCACGGGGCAGATTTAGAACACACAAGTTCACTCTCTAAAGGATAACCATCAAGTCCCAAAGAAGTTTCAAACACATAATCATCCCTATGAGCAAGACAACCCGTAGGGTCTCCTTTACCAAAAGGCAAGCTCACGGGTTTACTCTTATTTATTTGATCAATAATTCCGATATCATCACTCACTTGACACCCATTAAACACTTCACACATATCCTGAAGTGGTGGACAAATTCCGTACATAAGTTTATCAACACAATTTTCCCAAGATGATGTACTTTCTTTCTAAGTGGACATAAATTGCTCTTACAAAAAGAGTCAATTCGGTCATCAATAAGATTAACTAGTGTATCCAAACTCACAATGTGCACATCATCAACAAGAGCCAAAAATGCAATAGATGTACTATCATTCAACATAATGATTTTAACACTAGGTGGACATAAATTGCTCTTACAAGAAGAGTCAATTTGGTCATCAATAGGATCAATTAGTGTATCCACACTCACAATGTATACATCATCAACAAGAGGAAAAGAATTAATAGACTCACACATAGGTAAGATACTACTCACACTCAATTGGCTACTAGTCCCCAAATCATTATTCACATGCACAAAAGTTGAAGAGTTAGCTATTTACCTTGAATTTCTTGAGAACATTCTTCTTTACCTTGGTACGGATCATGGCATTCCACTTACCCCTTTGAGAATCTCTCATCACAAGGTGTTTAGAAAAGAGGAATTGGATTTGTTGAAAAACATTGGGTAGCAATTGGCGTATCTTTTCAATATGTCATTTGATATCTTCACAATTGGAAATGAAGCTATCACAATGGTCACTGAAGCAATCAAATAGGACCTTGAAATTATTGGCAGCCATGGTACCTAAAAAAAGACAATAACAAAACAAACAAACAAGGTTAGTTTAAATAACCTCACCAACTCTCACTCTCGATTTTACCTCACACTTGGATTCACAAGTGTTGAAAATTCAGCTTATACTTTGTGAGTGATTGAGGGATGAGTCTTCTTTTGCCTAGAATATATTTTTTCTTGAATGACTCAAGGAAATCTCGTTCAGACTTGAACCAACAAAACACAACGAATTACAAAATAAGAAAAGCACACAAAGGATGATAACATGAAAGAAAGGGACACTAAAATTAATTCTCAACCTAATAGATAGTTACTAGTTTGGTAATTAGTGATAGAATCAACAAAATTGAAAATAAGAATCCAAAAATTTGAGATAAAAAATATGGGTGTCTAAAGTGATGATGTGGCAGCTTATGATTGGGTGATAATTTACAAATTTTTTTATGTTCTTCACTTTAAGTTTTGTCCAATCTTCAATCCCACGAGTGTATATTCGGTGTTGGAGGGGGGGGAATTGTATAGTTTTTGGAACCTTTTCAAGCTTCAAATGAATTTGAATTGAATTGGTCCCCCCTTGAACTTGCACTTGTACTTGATCATTCCTTCCCTTTTGTTGTTTTCTTTCTTTTGGATGATAAGGAAGGTTCTTGGAAATTTCCTTGAACAAGTACATCACTCTCTTTCCTTTTTTTTCAAGATCTTACACCCACTTTTGAATATTTTTCCTCAATAAGATATAAAGATGAGAAAGAACACCAAGAATATTCAAGTGTTGACCAATGTTGGCCACAAGGCAAATGACCTCCAAATTTAAATTTTCTTGAAGATCTAAGGTCAATTTGCCGACCCAAACACAAAATCGGTCCAAAATGTCACAACCACAATAGCCCAAAACGTGACCCACCCTCAAATAACTTTAAACACAAGCTCAACAATGGTGGGTGGTTCAAAACAACTCTGATTTAGCTCAAATCTTAGATATAGACTCTATTAGTGATAGGGAACAAGGATCTAACAATAGAAACTCACAAAACAAACAAAAAAAAGTAGATCTATGTCTGAAAAAATCTGTCAAAATATGAAAATGGGTTAACAATTTTTTATGAGATTTTCGATTTTCTACACTCTTTTTTGTTAATTTTCTTCAAGGTAATCAATAATCCAAGACTTAGAGTTGTGGTAACAACTCTAAAATGTGGCTATGATATCAAATGATAAGGGATAAAGCTAATGAAACCGAAATTAAGCCGTAAAAAAGGAGATGAAGAATAGACAATACTAAAGAAACAAAGCACACACGGATTCAAGAACTACAAACACAAAATAAATTGCATAAAAAGGAAAGACAGGTAGTGGGACATTAAACTTTACAAATTATAGGAACTAAGGTGTGTATCAAGAACCAAAACCCTTTACAATCCACAAAGGCAACACCACACTCTTACATTGACACAAAAGGGACTCGAAGCACTCCAAAGAACCAATATTTCTAAGTCGATTGTCAACTCAAGTTAATCCACACTCAAGCTAACCCTAGTTTCAATTATGGATTTTCCAAGCCCTACACTAAAGGACGTACACTCTCAAAGGGAGAAGAAATCTTCAATATTCATCAAAATCTAATAAAAAATAAAAGCCTAATTATCTATTTATAGTTATTATCTATTTATAGTTATTACATATATATTCCATATATGGTGAAATAATATATGGTGCATGCTACTCTATTAATCCAAGGGCCACAAAGATGTACCGTGACTTGTGGGAGATCTATTATGGAGTGGGATGAAGAGAGATGTTGCATAGTTTGTGGCTAAGTGTTCTATATGTCAGCAGGTAAAATAGAGCATCAGAGGCCTAGTGGGTCCATGCAGGAGTTTAATATTCCTACTTGGAAGTGGGAAAAAGTGAACATGGACTTCATGATGGGTTTGCCTCATACTATTCATCAGCATGATTTAGTTTGGGTCATTTTGGATAGGATGACCAAATCAACTCATTTCCTTCCAGTCCATACCTCTTATTTAGCCAAGGATTACACCAAAATCTACATCAGAGAGTTGGTTAGATTACATGATGTTCTGCTATCTATTATCTCAGATAGGGTACCCAGTTCACCTTTTATTTCTGGAAAGCATTCCAAAAGGGTCTTGGTACCTAAGTTCATCTTAGTACAACCTTCTATCCTTAGATAGATGGTCAAGTAGAAAGGACCATTCAGACTTTAGAAGATATGCTAAGGTCGTGTCCAATTGATTTCAAGGGTATTTGGGATGAGCACTTGCCTTTTATTGAGTTTGCATAAAACAACAGCTATCATTCTATTATTCAGATAGCTCTATTCAAAGTTCTCTATGTTAGGAGATATAGATCTCCATTCGGTTGGCTCGAAGTTAGTGAGGCTTCAGTTATAGGTCCTGACTTAGTATTCGATGCCTTAGAAAAAGTCCAGTTGATCAGAGAAAAACTCTGGGCTATTCAGAGCCGACAGAAGTCTTATGTAGATATGCACAGGAAGGATCTCGTGTTCGAGATTGGTGATTATGTTTATCTAAAGATCTCTCCCATAAAGGGAGTGAAGCGGTTCTGCAAGAAGAGAAAGCTCAATCCCCGATATGCTGTTCCCTTTAAAATTCTTAGTCGCTTTGGCAAGGTATCTTATGATCTCGAATTCCCTTAGATCTAGCCTCAGTTCATCCATTCTTCTATGTCTGTTTGCTTAAGAAGTGCATAGGTGACCTGATGATAGGCGATATTACGCGCCTATAAAACTATATTTTGCCCATATTTGTGCCATGTTTTGAGAACAAATTATATATTTCATGCACTTTTAGTCCTTTTTCCTATAAGTGAGCTAACGAACATGATTAGCAAAGTTTCAGGTATAAATGATGCAGAATTCAGCATTTTATGGATAACTTGACGCCAAAGAAAGCTTCACGAAAGGAGAAAAGGGAGTCTTGGACGCCTAAGGACCAAAAGTGATGCATGGAAAATTTGTCCCGGGCTAAAACAACATTTCTGAAGACTTTGGGGACTAGCAGTAACTTATTTGGATTAGGATAATGATACATTAACCTATTACAATTGGGTTAAGTATTTCATTAGCTTATTAGGATTTGGATAATGATACATTAACCTAGTACAATTGGGTTAAGTATTTCATTAGCTTAGTAGGATTTGGTTAGATAT
Organism: Capsicum baccatum var. pendulum; assembly: GCA_030864225.1. Taxonomy (NCBI): domain Eukaryota; kingdom Viridiplantae; phylum Streptophyta; class Magnoliopsida; order Solanales; family Solanaceae; genus Capsicum; species Capsicum baccatum. The sequence goes on from CM061555.1 coordinate 139,323,690, forward strand.
TTCATTAGCCTAGTTGGATTAGGATATGGGTATTATAAATACCCTATCATGCTAGAGATTTTTATTCATCTTCTTACATTCCTCTCTTATTCTTCTACAACAATTTTCATTAATTCTATTTTTCTTCTTCTATTCATCTATTCTTAAATTCCGCAACAAGAGAAACGTTACTTTGCAAGGGATTCACGCCTAACGCCTACCACACAATATTACATGTGAAATCTTTATTGTGGTATAAAAACAATGTCCATTGTGATTTTCTTTGCACTCATGGGTAACTAAACCTCTCTGTTGGGGTTATGGAAGCCGAATGAGATACTATCTATTGCTGTGAGTTTGTGAGTTCGTGACATGTATGCTGCTTATATCATTATTCTCTTCATCTTAATGCAAATTCTTGTGGCTGCAGACGCATAGAATAACGCCAGTATAACATTTAACTTGTTCGAAAGAAAGGTTATCTGTCTGGAAAAGAGATAATGTCAAGGTAGTAGGGTCCCATCCCCTATTAAAAAGTTAGTGCCGTAACTGGATTAACCTCTTGGAGAATTCGTACCATTAGACACGCTTTAAGCTCGAAAGAGTTAAAGTGAAATAATCCTCAAATAGGTCGAAAGACGCCTGGATTTACCAGCGAATACAATTCTCTATAAGCACATGCATGTCTGAATTCAACACACTCATAGCCAATAGAGACGTATAACTCAGAAGGTGGACATAACCCCAACGCCGCAATTCTCACTATTTACAACTTACGTAACAATCATTCTAAGACGTGACGCCACCACATCTAGTTTTGGAAGTATGGAAGACATGATGGCTAAACTATTGAAAGGAGTGGAAGCAACGAGCGCGGGAGTAAAGGAGGTAATTAATGATTTGTCCTCTATGAAACAATTAGTTGATTCTCATTCCACTTCAATCAAGCAAATAGAGCAGCAATTGAGCCAACTTTCAGCAGCACTCAATCAAAAAAAGGCTGGCACTTTACCTAGTGACACTGTGCAAAACCCAAGGAATTATGGGTCATGCATGGCCATTACTACCTGAAGTGGTAAGGTGCTGGAAACTTCAGCAAAAAGCAAGCAAGTGGTTGACGAAGTAGTGGACAAGGCGAAAGGGGAAGATGCCGCAGCAGCTGATCCTGACGTCCATAACATCACCCCTCACGATTTGCAACCTGAAAAAGTTGAAAAACGGAAGCAAGAGGAGAAGAAAGCCGAGGAGAGAACAATCCCATACCCACCACCACCTTTTCCTCAAAGATTGAAGAAGGTGGTGGATGATACGAAGTTCAGCAAATTCATGACTATGCTAAAGCAGCTGACCATTAATGTTCCGTTGGTGGAGGCACTTGAACAAATGCCTGGGTATGAGAAATTTATGAAAGACCTTTTAACAAAGAAGCAGGCAGCAAGCTATGAGTTGAAAGATACTGTTCATCATTGCAGCGCTATTGCTACCCGATCACTAGTTCAGAAAAAGGCCGACCCTGGTGCTTTCACTATTCCTTGCACTTTTGGATCTTTGAATTTTGCCAAGGCATTGTGCGATCTGGGTGCTAGAATCAATTTGATGCCACTATCCGTCTACAAGAAGCTGGGGTTAGGCGATTCGACACCAACCAATATGAGGCTCATGATGGCTGATAGGTCGGCAAAACGACCTGTGGGTATCTTGAATGATGTGTTGGTGAAGGTTTCTTCATTCATCTTTCCTGCAGACTTCGTTATTCTAGATTGTTAGGTGGATTCTGAAGTTCCCATAATCTTAGGACGTCCTTTCCTTGCAACTGGAAGTGTGCTTATTGATATGAGAGCTAATGAGCTTTTGTTTTGGTTGAATGACGAAGTGGTCCGCTTTGATATATGCAAAGCAATGAAGCAACCCAGCGATATGGATGTGTTCTCCGTAGCTTATGAGGATAAGAAAGCATTATCTATAAAGAAACAGCTTACTGTTGAGCCATTGTCTGCTGCACTGCTGAATGTTGAGCATGAGGATGATGAAGATTATAAAGAAACTATGTGTGCTCTAATAGGAATAGGATCCTATTCTGATACTCCTAAGAAGTTGGACCTTGATCTTACGAATCAACCTTCACCAACAGCGAAGACTTCCATTGAAGAGCCACCAATGCTAGAATCGAAAGAGCCCCCCAATTATCTAAGGTATGCGTTCTTGGGAAGTGGAAATACACTTTCGGTGAGTGTGGCGGATGATTTAAGTAAAAAGCATGTAGAGGCTCTCATCTCTGCTCTGATGAGGTACAAGAGAGCTATGGGTAGGAAGATTGATGATATAATTGGTATCCCTCCTGAGGTATGTATGCACAAGAGTCATAACTAAGAAGATTGCATGCCTACAAGTAAGTATCAGCGTCATCTGAATCCATTCAAAAAACGATGCCCCATCTATCTCGATGAAGTTTAAGTAATGGAGATAGCTATGTCGTGCCGCGACAATAAATCAAGCGCTTGGTGGGAGGCAACCCATCATTTTTAAATGTTTTTAATTGTTTTTGTTTTCTTAGGATTTTGTCGAGCCACGACCAAAACTAAGGCGCTTGAGGGGAGGCAACCCATCGTTCTAATCGTTTTTGTTGTTTTTGAGCAAATATAGGTGCAAGAGGTATTCAATGAGGAGATTGGTTTCAAACGATGATTTGGACGTATTGCATGGTAAAGGTGGTAAGTTAGGAATTAAGATGCATAAGGCTATGGATTGAGCATTGCTCATGACAAAATAGGCATCGAGCAAGGCTAGGCTTAGGTAAAACTAGGCCACGAACAATGCAAAACCTATACTATAGCCTAAGGTCTCGGAATCTAGTGTGCAAAGACATAGGCGCCGCCCATGCTTAAGCGTGCTATACACTATGCGCCGCCTATGATATAGCATTAGGTCTCAGTATCTCAAATGCCATACACTATGCGGTGCATATGTCCCTAAATGCTATACACTATGCGCCGCATATGTCCCTAAATGCACTACACTATGTGCCGCCTATACTATGATTATGCAAAGCACTATGCGCCGTATAGAGGACCCTTTTTGTCTCCAAAACCATTTTTAAATGGGTCAAAACCCGACCCATTCTTTTCCTATATAAAGGGGACTTGGTGTTGAAACATAACCACATTGAAACCTGACCTAAAGGCGCAGCACATCAACCCAAATCATCTCAAAAATTTTCTTTTATTGCTCTTCCAATTCACAAGAACATCTCCAAAGGCTTCAATCACGTAAGTACTCTTTTATTCTTCATCTATTTCTCGTAAGTACTATGTTACTATGTCTATTATGAATTGCTACATCTTGAAGGATTATTGGTGATGTTAATGTGTTTGGATTGTTGATACAAAAACCATGTAAGTAAACATATACGTTAGGATAATCTTGACTTCTTTCCGACTTGAATTTGGTTTTACTAGCATTGTTATACTATTTACGGAATTGCTATGGTTATGAAAATTGCTTAATCTTGATACTTGGATACTTACATGTTAGACTATCCCGTTCATCGGGATAAGACTTTTAGTTGCCTACCGACTTAGGAGGTTGTGATTGTTGAAAATATCTATACCATGATGTAACCCCTATGTAGTAGTGTTGTTATACCTAACATGAAAGTAGTGCAATGGCTGCAAGTAGTGATGCATCGCTGATTTTCTTGTCGGAATATAGTTCCTAAAATGTATGTCGACGAAGTTCAAGTAATCGACTACATTCACTTCACTGTTTTGTATTAACGAACCTAAGTGTGGGGTGGTACCCCGATGGCTTGTTTATAGATTGTATCCATTGAGATGATGCTAACATGACTCTATGGAGATCTCAGGTACAATGACACCAAAATACAAGGCAAAGATAAGGCTACCACTTCACAAAAAGGCAAGAAAAGAGGCCAAAAAAATAACAAGGAGAACCCTCCTCGATGCAAACACCTCGACTCACTCTTGGAATTAAGTGGGATACTTATGAGGAACTTCTAAGGATGACGACTCTGATGATGATTCCGATGCAAAGGGGTATGACCCCAGACATAGAGAATGAGTCCGACTAACCAGGTTTTTCTTATTTATTTTCCACTAAGGACAGTATGTCCCGTCTAAGTGTGGGGTGATGGCATTTGCATGCTATACTTCTCTATCCACATTTGCATTTATGTTTGTTTTGTTTCACTTTTTAGTAGTTATTTGTTTTTCTTTTTTTAGTAGTTAAATTTTTTCTTTAGCTTCGCATGAAATTATTCTAATAGGCAGCATGAGATTATAACAAGAGTTTGTGCGAAAATCATGACTATTGAGACGTTTAGGCTCTAATTGTGACTCACTATGTGATATTGTGTGGTTCAATTCCCTCATCTGTTGGGTCAAGAGTCTATACTACTACCAATAAAGTCGACCATGTGCCTTGTGTGTGTGAGGATATTGTATATTCTATGTTTGTGGTTGATGCTAGAACTTGCCTGGTATGTATGCAAAGCGAAAATAAGGAGTGTAAGTTTAGGAGATGATTTAGGCATTTCTTTGGCAACCTATACATGTTTACCTTCGTTTTACCTACCCATGGACATCATCCTAGTTAAACCCTTTTGAGCCTTTAGCCTATTTTCTTTGACGAACCTCATATGTAAGCCTAATCCATTGTTTCAAGACCGTAATTTGATCCAAATTCCTAAGCGCTTTAAAGTGAAAAAGTCATGTGACAAAATAAGAGGAAATTGGGTGAGTATGATGCTCTAAATTGTAGTGGTGCTTGAAGGTGTTATAAAAAAGAAAGTGCTATCATAAGAGGTATGTTATGAAAAGAAAAAGGAAAAGAAAGCTGAAAAGTGAGTTATGCTTAAAATTACAAAACAAAAGAGGAGAACAAGGGTGGTAGAATAAAAGAAAGAAAGGTTGAAAGAAAAGTGTCAATGATACAATGTGATGTATTAAAGCGCTTAGGAACTTAGTCACTATTTCTGGCCAAAATAGTCCTACCCGTCCCTTAGCCTACATTACAACCATCAAAAGACCTATTTGATCCTAATCTTAGCATTCTGACATTTAGTGGAGTATTACACTAAGGGCAAGCCTATGGTCATCAGTTGCTGCATATGAATTCTTTGTGAGAATGAGAGCAAGGATATTTTGATACCCATGTTTGAAAAATATGCTATACTTGTGAGTGATTATGGGTAATATATTGTGAGACACACATGGTTGATGAGTTTTGGGTAGTTGTATATGATTCTGTGTGCCTTAACTTTTGAATATGAGTTGACCACCATCACGAGTCTATGCTAGAGGTTAAATGGTTTCTATTAATGATCGGAAAAATACTCTTTGTTGATAATTGTTATGCTTGTCTTGACGAATATTTTGTGTTGTTGCTGTGAAACCCTAAGTTGATGTTTAGAGGGACATGATATTTTGTTCGAGGATGAACAAAGCTTCAAGTGTGGGGTGTTGATGATAGGCGATATTACGCGCCTATATCACTATATTTTGCCCATATTTGTGCCATGTTTTGAGAACAAATTATATATTTCATGCACTTTTAGTCCTTTTTCCTATAAGTGAGCTAACGAACATGATTAGCAAAGTTTCAGGTATAAACGATGCAGAATTCAGCATTTTATGGATAACTTGACGCCAAAGAAAGCTTCACGAAAGGAGAAAAGGGAGTCTTGGACGCTTAAGGACCAAAAGTGATGCATGGAAAATTTGTCCCGGACTAAAACAACATTTCTGAAGACTTTGGGGACTAGCAGTAACTTATTTGGATTAGGATAATGATACATTAACCTGGTACAATTGGGTTAAGTATTTCATTAGCTTATTAGGATTTGGATAATGATACATTAACCTAGTACAATTGGGTTAAGTATTTCATTAGTTTAGTAGGATTTGGTTAGATATTTCATTAGCCTAGTAGGATTAGGATATGGGTATTATAAATACATATCATACTAGAGATTTTTATTCATCTTCTTACATCCTTTCAATTGAGGTTATAGATTGGACCCCAACTCAGCTATATTACATTATTCCAAGCATGTCGGTTAGATGGCTATTTCCCATAGTTACAGTTTCAGTAATAAAACTCAGATAGTTTTACAGAATTTAGGAATGTCAGATATAGTCAACTTAGAACTGTACAAAACTTAGCTAATTCCATCAAAACCTAGGCTGTCAGACACAGCCGCTCAGTATCAGTTACATCAGTTATCAATAATAACTCATGTTATCAATAATCTGACTCAATAGTCAGTATCATCATGAATTCAATTATAGTCACTTACTCATGCATGTATTCTGACGTTCATGTTATACAGTCGGTTAGCATAGTTCATGCCTATAAACTCTCTGTATTCGGCCTACCTCACTTGTATACCAGTACATTCAATCATACTAACGTAGTTGCCTAAGATGTTTTATACCATAAGTTCAGAAGCACGAGCTCCAGAGCATCAGTAGCAGCCAGATTTAGTAGTGAGTCCTCATTATTCGAGGATGATATGATTATTTATTTCATTATTTCAGTTTAGCTTTTAGTATATGGTGTTAGTTGGGGACATGTCCCATAAAATCCTTATTCAAACAGTTCAGTCAGTTAGAAGCTTTTTAGACAAAAGTATGTTGAGATAGTTTATTTCAGTTTATTTTTTGGTATTGATATATCGTACTCCTAGATATTATATTTTATCCGTTTTGAACCTTATGGCATATTTCAGTCTACTATTTCCACATTTTACATGATGTTATACAGTATACAAGTATAGATATTAGTCATGGGTTAGCTTGGGTCCTTTGGGGTAATGAGCACCATGTAGCGTTCCGGATATCAAATTCGGGGCATTACAATGATCTACAACTATCTGGAGTTCTCAAAATAAAACTTATAACCTACTGGCTGAAAGCTGCAAACTGTCTGACCCTGATGTAACAGCTACATATGGTACCTACATTATGAAGGATGTAGCCACAAATGCATATATGTGGTCAGTGCGTTGGAATATACGAAGTATATAGAGACATACACTAAATCATGGAAACATTTCAAATATGCTGTAAAACTGAGGATATAAGTTATTTACTAAAATATACATTTGAAATATGCATATATGTGAAAACTGTAAATCATAGAGAATTTATAAATCATGAGTTGAAAATAATTTTATAAGTTAGGAGGCGATAAAAACCTAAATATTGTAAGTAATTCTCTTGTAAGGATGAATATATTGTACAAGCTTTACTGAGGATGACGTATAAATATTGGGTCTGAAACTATGTAGTGAAAACTAACTTAAGTCGAGCATCTAAATATACAAATATACTAAGCATGAAGGCATAAACATACAAAACCAAACATAACATATACTAAGCTGGTTTAATTAACTTAATGACTGATAGCTGAATACTAAAGAAAAAATGTCCAAATGCTAAATAACTTGTATCTGGATACTGATTAGCTAGTATTTGTATGTTGACTAACTGATAATTGTATACTAATAACTCAAAATTGAATACTGGTCATGTAAAGTTGAACTGTACTTGGTATGAATAACTGGACTGAAACTGTAGACTACTGTTCATATGAGATAAAGACTAACTAAACAACATGAGATAAATGAGCATGAATGCGTAAAAACAATAATATTTGAGAATATAAGACCAAGCATAACCATATTTCTAAAATAATCTAAAAACTGAAAGACTGAAATCTCATAACTGAATAACTGAGAATTGTACACTTGGTCAAGCAAACTTGAATTGAAAATACACTGAATAATGTACTAATATGGTGGGAGGTATCATCTAACTGACATGCCCAAATCTTATCTAATCAGGGTTCGACCTGTAACCCTAGTTGTAAGGGTATTAGTATCGTGCCATGTGTTGTAATACCCTAAAGTTTCTTAACTAATTTCGTCCCAAAAATGTCAAGTATTAGTTTCTAAATTGAATGATGTTTATTCCATGAGGAATTTTTAAGATTTTCACTTGTATTCATATGGAAAATCTAATACGCTTTCCATCAATATAAGATTCACCCAAATCCGATATCGGGTAAAAAGTTATGACTATTTCAAGTTTCTATCGTAAAACTGTGCCATATTGTCCATTGGCGTGCCGCGCCACTAGCTAAAATGGCAATTGTCCTTTCTTCTAGTGTCTCAGAACGATTTATCCCAGGTCGCGCCAAACTTCTAGGTCGCAAATGAAGTGGCAACGCGATAGCTCCGTGATAGGCTAAAGGACTATCAAACATGAAATGGACACTAAAGGAACAAAAATCAGCAAGTTCACAAAGAGAACAACACACTAGAAGGAGATGAAGAAGAAGAATTGCGTCAAATTAAAGATAGATAGAGAGACCCTCACTTCCACCAATGAATAGAACTAGAAGGTGTATCAAACCTTCAAACACACATCACCAATGTAAGATCAAACCACTCTCTTAGGTGACCCAAAGGAAACACTCTTCCTCAAGCACACCTTTCTTGGCAAATTTCCCAATACAAGTGAAACCCTAACTTCAAATGTATTCAAGGAACCAATTTCGGGTTTGAGAGCTAAAACTACAAGACTAAAGATACTATCTAAGGATAATATACAATTTTATAAAAGTCTAATGAAAAATGAAGTAAAATGGCCTATTTATACTATTACATGCCAATGGACAAAAATTCCCGTAATGAGGACTTAAAAGTAGGCGCCTATAAAGTGCTCTTTTGGAGTGTAAAGAGTCATCATTATCCTTCCTTTGAGGTGCCTATGGAGTGTATAAATTCCCCTCCTTCCTTCTCTTGACCAAGGCTTCAAAATACTCCAACAAGTCTTTAATTGCTTGCCAATTCCGAAGCCTTGACCCTTAGACAATATCTTGTGCTCTTGAGGCTCATTGTTCTTGTATCATCCCCTCCATCTTGAAGGAATTTGTCCTCAAATTCAGGTCTTTCAAAAACTAAAGAGAGAGCAAAAACAAACACGAAATCTTCTTGGTAGGAGGGTTAGTATTAGCACCACACTTATATCATCAACCCATGGTTGCTCACACTTGACATACATCCACATATCCTTGGTTTTTGACATAAAAAGTTTAGCATAAAGTATAACAAAGACATGAATAGCATCAATATCAAAAATAAGTGAGCACGACTAGCAACTATATCCTTCACATCTCAAGAGTATTCCAGGGTCAAATGGGAGCAAATGATGAAGTTTTAAGTCGAGATGGCCCACTCCTTTCACTAGGTTATCAAGTTCACAATCATTCAAGGCATTATCCACCACTAGGACAAACACAAGGTCATTATGAACAAGATTAACATAAGGGCTTTCATTACACACATCCAAAGGACCATATACTTTATCAAGATCAACAATACAATTATTCCAAGGGGGTACACTTTTGGAATACACCCAACTATCCTTTTTTACAATCATGAAATACTTAGTACAAACATCACAAAGGACATGGTTAAGAGAGATATCAAGGAAAAAGGAATGCAATCCGAAACATATCCTTCCTTACCCCAATAGTATACCGGGATCAAATGGATGATATAGACAAAAATCTAAGCCGAGGTTAGCAATTCCTTTTACTAGAGAATCAAACTCACAATCATCTTCATTCATGAAAGGAAAACAGCCACCAAGCTTACTACCTCTACATAATATCAATTCAAAATTAACATGGTTATCATCATAGGTAAAGAGGTAGTATACGAAGGAATCAAGTGTGAAGACATCAACCAAGGTACTATCATCTACAAGCGGGTCATGTAGTTTGTGAATACTCTTGTCACATGATAATGGAACCTTATTCAAGTTATAAGTGCTAGCACTAGATGGACACAAATCATTCTTACGAAAAGAATTGATTTTGTCATCTAAAGGATCAACTAGTGCTTGCGTACTCACAACAAGAGTTTGGTCCTTATACAACCTATCAACACCAAGAGTATTACAAAAGGGAGATTCATACACTTCTTGACTAATCCAATCCGAAACTACACCACTTTGGCTACTAAGAGCCACATCACAACAATTCAAGTTTTTAGGAGTGTAGAAAATAGCTTTGTTACCTTGTAGATTATGAGAAGTATTTTCTTCACTTGGTTTCGTATCATGGCAGACCTCATGCTCCACATTACAAGGGAATATGTCAAGGCTTACCTTTGGATTCACTTCTTCATCGCTTGTCCCATAATGGGAACTTTCAGCTAAGGGCTTGAAGGAAACTTATTTGGTCTTCTCCTTAGGACTTCTAGGGTATTGAACCTGCGCATGAAAAGATAAAATACTAGGCAAAATTCTAGTATTTGGGTTAGTGAATAAAAAGGGTCCTTTGTGGATAAGATCCACAATCAAGCATTTTTTTCCCTTCCAACTTCACTACCCAAGGTTTTCCCTTCCTTTTCCTTTCTTTGTTCACATTCTTCTTGTACCTCACTAATAATTTTCTCTCCACCTTGAGGCTTGACCTCACTCTCTTTGGTTTCTAACTCATGGAGAGGAGTCATTAGATTTTGTGAAGTAGAGGATCTTTGTACTTGAGGTGTTTGGAATTGTGAAGATTTTGGTAGACATAGTCTATCAACCCTCGCTCTAATTCTAATCATGTCACCCCTCATTGAATCCATGTCACTACTTATAGCATCATTTCCGCTCTTCATTTCTCAACTCAAGGCCTCCATTAGGGCCATCAAAGCTCCCAAAACATCATTTCCCAAAGTTTGGGAAGTAGTACCTTCGGTTTTCAGGGAAAATGTACCTAAGAAGTGCAACAAACAGCAAGCAAAATAACCTACAAAACGAGCAAATGAGTTAGTTCAGAAGCCTCACTTCACTCATACTCAACCACACCTCACACTTGGCTTCACAAGTGTTGGAGAACCGACAATACTTGGCAAGTTACTTGATAGGTGAGAAGCTTTGAATCGGAATGGATCTTCGTTTGCAATGACTCAAAATAAGTGATGCACGAACTTGAACCAACAAAAATACTACGACTTGAAAATGAGAAAAGCACACAAAAAATCAAAGACGCGAAACAACAGACTCTAATCTAATTACCAAACTAGTAGGTAATTACTAGCTTACTAATTAGTAATAGAATCAACACAAAATCAACAAGAAACAACAAATAGAAACTAGGAAATTAATTTTAGAACTCAATTTGGACGATTAGCTAGTGATGATGTGGCAGCTTATGATTGGACGTTGAGTTTTCAAATTATTCAACCCTAATTCTCAAGTCTCAGCCTAGAACACATTTGGTGAAGAAGAATTTCGTTTGGAATGTACTTGATTTTGTACTTTGATTATTCCTTTGTCTCTTCTTTCTTTGGATGACAATGAATATGCCAAGGAATATTCTTTTACAAACACAAAGTACACTCTCTTTCTTCCCCACTTTTGTATGAAACACACTCTTTGAATATTCTTCCTTAGCAAGACTTGATGAACATGGAAGAACAAGATGAATATTTATGAGTTGACCAAAGTTTGACCCCTAACCAAATGAACTCCAAATCTGATTTTTTTTTTTTTGTAGATCTAGGTTACTTAGGCCAAGGTGAGCTCAAATAACAATAAATCACAACCACCCAACATCCACAACACAAAAACCACACGGATCTAGCTTCTTGAAGCTTCAAAACGCCATAACCATGGTGGATCTAGCTCAAAATCAACCAAACTTCACTCTAAAAGTAGATCTAAACTTCCTAGGTTCTAGGGAACAAGAATATAGCACTTTAAACCAACAAAACAACACAAAAACATGTAGATCTAAGATCTAAAATTCTGTCAAAACACAAAAACGTGAAACAACTATTTTTTTTCTTGACTTTTGACTCTTTGTTTATGAGATTTTCTATATAAGAACACTAAAACCAAGATTTAGGGATGTTGCAACAACTCTAAACAAAGCTTTCATACAAAATAATAGCCTAAAGGACTAAATAACATGAAATGGACACTAAAGGAATAAAAATTGGCAAGTTCACAAAGAGAAAACAACACACTAGAAGGAGATGAAGAAGAAGAATTGCATGGAATTAAAGATAGATAGAGAGACCCTCACTTCCACCAATGAATAGCACTAGAAGATGTATCAAACCTTCAAACATACATCACCAATGTTTGATCAAACCACTCCCTTAGGTGACCCAAAGGAAACACTCTTCCTCAAGCACGCCTTTTTTGCCAAATTTCTCAATACAAGTGAAACCCTAACTTCAAATGTATTCAAGGAACCAATTTCGAGTTTGAGAGATAAAACTACAAGAATAAAGCTACAATCTAAGAATAATATCCAATTTCATCAAAGTCTAATGAAAAGAGAAGTAAAATGGTCTATTTATACTATTACATGACAAAGGACAAAAATGCCCTTAATGAGGACTTAAAAGGAGGCGCCTATAGAGTGCTCTTTTAGAGTGTAAAGAGTCTTCATTATCCTTCCATTGAGGTGCCTATGGAGTGTATAAATTCCCCTTCTTCCTTCTCTTGACCAAGGCTTCAAAATACTCCAAATAGTCTTTAATTGCTTGCCAATTCCGAAGCCTTTACCCTTAGACAATATCTTGTGCTCTTAAGGCTCATTGTGCTTGTATCACTCTGCGTTACGCAATTCCACTATTTCCTAATTTTCAAATTCCAGTGACACGGCGCGATAGCGCCACATCACACCAGGGGTCCGGGTTGAGAAATTTTCACCAATTTTAAAAGACGTGTCCAGGGTTAAAAGGGTCAATTTCCCACCCCTATTTAAACCCAATAGCACATGATTTAGCCATTCTTCACCCAAAATATACTAATTTCTCTTAATTTTCTCTCAAGAACAAACTAGGGTTTCAATTGGTAATTCAATTTCAAGAAAATCTCTCCATCAATCTTCGCTAAATCCAGAACTAAGGTATGTGTTATGTTGATTTATGGATTCCTTTCATCCATAAAGCTCAAGAACCCTATTTTAAATTATGAATCATGATTATTATATTATGGGTTGCTAAATTTATGTGATGGTTGTTGTTTGATTCCCATGTTGGGATCCTTATGTGAAATTATGAAAACTGCGTTAGCATATAAATTGAAATCCATGAATTTGGTGGTTTATGATTTATGAAATTTGATGATTTCACATATGCCTTAAGTTGTGCATGTAAGGTGTTTGATAAAATGCCTAAAGGGATAGAAATTATGCACTATAACTAAATTGTGACCCAAATGACAATGTATGCTTTAACCTTATCTTCAAAATAACTTCCATGTTATTCTTATGTATTAAAATTTCTTGTGGGATTGCTCATGAGTTAGCCTTATAAAATTATACTATGTATACATGCTATCTTATTCACTTACCAAGCTATGATAATCAAATACCCATGAAATATCTCCAACTATTGTATTATGGATTGTTGATGTTGGTCATGTATTCAATAATGTCATGCCTTATCAGTTTCCTTCCATCGAATCCTGGGGGTACTTGCACCCAAAAAATATAGTTGTGTGCCTATATTTAGTGTCATGCTTTCATTATATCCTCAGTTAAGCTTAGTAATTCAGTAATCTCAATAGTATTCCGTCAGCTAACAAAACTCTATGAATTCAATCTAGTCCAGTTCAGTTAATCTTGTTTAATGTCTATTCAGATGGGAGTAGGAATTAGCACCGAGTGAACCCAAGGATGGGAACTCACCTGTAATATGAGAGTGTGATTCTTAGAAGCAATCCTTGCGTTCTAGAACTACGTAGCCAGTAAAGGTTGAGACATCATTGCTTGTTATATAAGGGTAGATGGGGTGGCTTAATCTGTTATTTAAGGGTTCCCACTATTCTTACTAGATTTACCTATTATATAAGGGTTACTCACAGATTTTCCTTACCAATGGTGCGGTATTAACACCCTTTTAATTGGGGTTACAGATTGGACCCCAACTCAGCCATAATGGCATATTAAGGGCATGTCGGTTAGATGACTACTTCCCATTGTTTTGGTTACAAAATCAGGACTGTCCGATATAGTCAACTCAGAATAGTGTAAAACTTAGCTAGTTCCATCAGAAACTAGATTGTTAGATATAGTCACTCAGTATCAGTTATTTCAATTATACAGTTATTTGTATGTCATGTTATCAGTACTCAGACTCAGTAATCATGTTATCATGACCCTAGTTACAGTTATTATATATTTATGCATGTATTCTCACATTCATATTATTTAGTTAGTTAGTATAGATCATGCATATTAACCCTTTGTATTTAGCCTACCTTACATGTATACCAGTACATTCAAAGTACTAACGCATTTGCACTATGGTATCTTATACCATAGGTTAAGAAGCACGTGCTCCAGGGCATCAGTAGCATTGTAGTCTCAGCAGTCAAAGTCAGCAGTGAGTCCTCATCTTTTGAGGACATAATCATTTCTTTATCATCTCATTAATTAGTTTATTAGTTGGAGTTAGTTGGGGACATGTCCCATCATCTCCTTATTCATACAGTTATGTTTTAGAGATTTTTCAAACTACAATATGTTTAGACAGATTTATTTTGGCATTTATTCCCCTCCCAGATGTTATATTTTATTGGATATTAAGTTACAGTTTGAACCTAATGGCCTTTCAGTACATATTTTTGCATTATAAAGTATATCATGAAGTATACAAGCACAAATATCAGTCATGGGTTAGTTTATGGTCCTTCGGGGTGAAAAGCACCATGTAGCATTTCAGGTACCAGATTCGAGGCGTTGCATAGGTACTAACACAGGCTGTGTTGATCTACTAATTTGGTGCCTTGAAGGACCATGGTATCAAGCCTAAATAGATAGGTGACCCTTGTGAGGAATTCAACCCTAAACTAACGGGTGACTCCTTATATCCTACGCTAGCTACATAGTTTTGGAATAAAAGGATTGCTACTAACGACTCTGCCAAACTGACAGGAATGTTGCCACCACTGCTGTCATGCCTCAAATCATATTAGGGTGGACAAGCACCCGTAGCCATAAAGTCTCGAGAGAACCAATCCATGACCTTGTACTCCTCATGCATGTAGCTACAATAACCAAAGGTTTTACTATACATGGATATAATACATTGATGAGAAATAAATGACATGTCCAAAAGTATATATATACCAAACTTGTCCTTTGGGGCCATAATATCTACAAGATAAGACACTATCATACTTAACTTTACTAATGTTAACAATGCCTCTAAAATATACAAAGACATCTGGTTAAGGTCGGGACAAACCCCCGCCTTACTCTTGACTACTATCCAATACCAAAATATATAAAATAGACTCAGAAAGCCCCAAATCAATCTGGATCTCACCAATAGCCATTGGGTATCTTGGGCTACTACTGAGAAGGTGTATTTGCTAAAGAACTTATGCCTACAGCTTGTAAAATAGGTCCCCCATAAGGGGCATTAGTACGAAAGTATATACAGAATATGTAAGGCTAAAAGTAACCATACATGATATAGGAGCTAAATGGAAATCTTATATAAGTGTACAAATAGTGCTATTAAACAACCTTTGTGTATATACTTGAAAGGTTAGGTACATTACATTCCTTTCTTTAGTTTACCTTTCTTAATTCATAATTTTTATAAGTCGAATGATACAAATGACCAGCTGATTAGTGGTAAATAGATAAATTTGGATCGGACCATGCTAAGCTTACACCTCTTGAGCTGCCACCCATATATAAAGTATCAGGATCTGCCCATGATAGGCTTATGCCCCTAACATATACATACAAACCAATCCAAAAACAACCCCTAATGTCCTTTAATAAAGCAACCAAATATTGAACTCACCATCCCTTGAATTCTTACCTACAATATATTTGCAATCCTCTACCAATACATGTATATAGTAAAAGGACAAAACGAGATAGTTGCCATACATTAATTTTTGTGGTAGTTTAGTCTCTTAATGTGTATCTCTTTAATAGATTAATCCCTTCACATATAAATCAAAAGATAAAATAGAAATCACTTAATAACTAAGAACAATAGAACTGCCAAACTTATAGAGGGTTGTCCTATAATTTAATTATGAAGAACATAATTCTCATAGTTTCCTTAAGATAAGCTCATAACTTGTTCACTTACCTTTATCTTGGAAGGAAGTTATATCCCTAGAACCCTAGTGGAATTATAAGGCTTCTATATAGTTAAGAGAGAGAAAGGGAGAAAACCTATAAATTTATTTTTTTGTCTAAGTTGAAATAAGAAAAAGGGGTTGATTTCAACCTATTTAAGGGAGCTTCTCTTGGACAATTTTCTTATCCATTTTTGGGCCATACTTTTTCAAGTATGGGATTCACCTACTTGCCCATTATATTGGACCTTTATGGATCTAAAACTGTTGGGCCTTTGCTGCCCATTCTCCTCCTTTTCTCTACTTTAATTTGGGCCTGAATTTATTCAAGTAGGTGGCAGTGTACTTGGACCAATAAGCTGGTCAAGGGAGCCTTATTAGGTGATTCACCTACTTAATTCTTAGGTTGGTCAAAAGGTTAAATTAGGTGACTAACCTACTAGCTCAAATAAGTCAAGCAAGCACCTTAACAAAATACTCCATTTTCAGTTTTAAATTCCTTTAATCTAACTTAAAACTTGTATATACTTGGTCAATTTAAAATTCAAATTCAAATACTAGCTTACAACCCCAAGTTTAAATAGTTGTAGTGGTGTTAATTAGTTGCATCACATTAAAACATACGGGCAGCATCTATAATTCCACCTACACCAATAATACTTGCTTAACAAATCTCATTCGTTACCTGTACCATAA
Organism: Capsicum baccatum var. pendulum; assembly: GCA_030864225.1. NCBI lineage: Eukaryota > Viridiplantae > Streptophyta > Magnoliopsida > Solanales > Solanaceae > Capsicum > Capsicum baccatum. The sequence goes on from CM061555.1 coordinate 139,340,504, forward strand.
GGCTATACCAAGTTCCATATAATTCGAAAAAGTACAATCAAAATATGAATTGTTACATCCTCCACCCCTTAGGAACATTCGCCCTCAAATGTTAGCATAATTTTCCAACCAAAATGAGTTCAAGCCTAAGTTTAATACTCATTTAATCGTGTAGTACCTATATATTACACTTACTTGTTATTGCCCTAATTCAGAATCTTGAACTTTCTCTTCGTATTCGAATAAATGTGGGTGCTTAGATTTCATCGCTTCTTCAGCTTTCCATTTGATCTCTTTTACTCGCTGGTTTCTCCAAAGTACTTTTACAGAAACTATTTCCTTATTGCTTAACTTCTTAACTTGTTGATCTAGAATAGAAATAGGTATTTCTTCATAGGTGAGGTTTTCCATAACTTGTACATCTTCAGTAGGAGTGATATGTGATGGATCTCTAATGCACTTTCAAAGCATTGAGACATAAAATACAAGATGAACTGTTGAGAGCTCTTTGGGTACCTCTAACTCATATGCGACCTAGACAAAACTTTGAATAATCTTATAAGGGCCTATATAACAAGGACATAGCTTCCCTTTTTTACCAAATCTCATTACCCCTTTCATTGGTGATACCTTTAAGAATAGCCAATCACCTTTAGAAAACTCTAGCCCCCTTCTTCTAATATCTGCATATGACTTGTGTCTACTCTAGATTGTTCCTAGCCATTGATGGATCACTTTAACCTGTTCCATAGCTTGATGAACAAGATCTGGCCCGAACAAGGCAGTTTCACCCACTTCAAACCATCCAATTGGTTATCTACACTTTCTTCCATAAAAAGCTTCATATGGTGCCATTTTGATGCTTGAATGATAGATATTTTTGTAGGTAAACTCAATGAGAGGTAAATGATCATCCCAACTACCTTTAAAGTCCAATAAACAAGCCTATAGCATATCTTTAAGTATTTGAATGGTACATTTCGCTTGTCCATCTATTTGAGGGTGGAAAGTTGTACTTAAATTAACTTGTGTTCCCAAATTTCTCTGAAATTAATTCCAAAAATTTGCAGTAAATTAAGCTCCCCTATCTGATATAATAAAGACTAGTACCCCGTGTAATTGAACTATCTCTTTGATATACAATTTTGCATACTTCTATTATGTAAATGGTCCTAACCGGTAGGAAGTGTGCTGATTTGGTAGGCCTATCAACTATCACACATATGGAATCAAACTTTCAATATGTACTAGGAAAACCAGTGATAAAATCAATGTTGATCATGTCCAACTTCCAGATTAGAAGATCTATACATTGCATATAACCCTCAAGCTTTTGGTGCTCTATTTTAACTCTTTGATAATTTGGACATCCGGCAACAAATTCTGCAATGTTGTTCTTCATGTCACCCCATTAATATATTTCTTTCAAATCATGATACATTTTAGTTGTCCCAGATGGATGGAATGCATTGAATGATGTGCCTCTGTCATAATCCTCTTTCTTAGCCCATCTACATTCGGTACACACAATCTATTTTGGCACCAAAGTACTCCCTCTTTCGTAAGCTCAAATCAAATGCCTTTGTTATACCAGATTGTACATTTTTCTTAAGCTTCAATAGTATGGGATCTACATATTGGTTCTCTTTCACTTCAGCTACTAATAAAGATTCTGCCACATTATGCACAATAAGCCCCTCATCTGGAGTTTCAAGAAAGCGAACCCCCAAATTATCTGGTTGGTACAAATCATTAGTCATCCATTTTTTTCTATAGACGGTGCCATAGCTTTATGACTTAATGCATCTGCTACCATATTTGCTTTCTTCAGATGATACAAGATATCAACATCATAGTCTTTTAATAGTTCAAGGTACCTTCGCTACCTTAAGTTTAGATCCTTTTAGCTAAAGATATATTGAAAACTCTTATGGTCAGTATATATGTCAACATGAATCCCATACAGGTATTGGCACCATATATTTAAGGAAAATATAACTGCTGCCAGCTAAAGATCATGCCTTGTATAAATTTTTTCATGTGGCCGCAATTGTCTTGAGGCATATGCTATCACTTTACCATGCTGCATCAAAACACACCCTAAGCCAATTCTTAAAGCATCACAATACACTGCATACCCTTCTGTGCCTTCTGGAAGTACCAATATGGGTGTAGAAGTCAACTTATTCTTTAGATCTTGGAAACTCCTTTCACATGTATTATTCTATTGAAACTTGGACTCTTTGTTTGTTAGTTTTGTTAAAGGTTCCGAAATATAAGAAAACCCTTCAAGAAACATCCTATAATAACTTGTCAACCCAAGGAAACTTCAAACCTCTATAGGCATTATAGGTCTTGGCCAGTTCTTCATAGCTTCAAGATTTTGAGTATCAAACTTTATTCCTTCATCAGATATAATATGAACCAAGAATGCCACAGATTTTAACCAAAAATCACATTTAGAGAACTTTACATATAGCTTACGAACACGAAAAATCTGTAACACCTGTCATAAGTGAATGGCATGGTCCTCTTTTGATCTCGAATAACCCATAATATCATCTTCAAAAACTATCACGAACACATCTATGAATGGCTTGAACAGCCTATTCATCAAATCCATAAAAGCTGTGGTGCATTAGTTAGTCCAAAGGACATGACTAGAAACTTGTAATGACTATACCATGTTTGAAAAGCTGTCTTGGGTATATCCGTCTCTTTGACCCTCATTTGGTGGTAACCAGACCTCAAATCAATCTTTGAAAAAAACTTAGCGCCTTGCAACTGATTAAAAAAGTCGTCACTTCTCAAAATGGGATATTTGTTATTAATAGTCACCTTATTCAGTTGTTGATAGTCAATACACATTCTCAATAAGCCATCATTCTTACGTAAAAACAACACTGTGCACCCCAAGGGGACATACTAGGACTTAAAACTCTTTTTTCTAGCAAGTCTTTTATTTGCTCCTTCAACACTCATAATTCTGTTGGGGCCATTCTATACGGAGGAATTGAGATTGGTTAAGTACCTAGAAGCACATCAATACAAAACTCTACTTCTCATTTTGTAGGCAAACCTAGAAGATCTTCAGGAAATACATAGGGAAATTCATTTACTATTGGAATAGTTTGAATAGTTGATGGCTCCGCATTTGTATCCTTCACTCTAACTAGATGGTATATGTAAAACCTTGGAAATCATCCCTTTTTCCCTAAAATAAGAAATAAATTTACCTCTTGGTGTACCAATGTTACCCCTCCATTCAAGGATTGCGTCCCTTCGAAAATGGAAATACACAATTTTAGTTCGGCAATCTATCGTGGCATAACAAGAAGCCAATCAATCCATACCCATTATAGCATCAAAATTTACCATTTCTAACTCAACCAGGTCGGCCATTGTATCATGGACAAATATAGTTACTATACAATTTTAATACACTCTTCTAGCTATAATAGATTCACCAACTGACGTTGATACTTAAAATGGCTTAACTAGTAATTCCGGTGTTCTTTTGAACTTTCAAGCAACCAATGGAGTGACATATGATAATGTAGAACCCAGATCAATTAATGCATACACATTATGTTTAAATATGGACAATGTAACTATAACTATATCAGGAGAAGCCTCTAAATTTTATCGATATGCTAGTGCATATTATGATTCTAAACTCCACTAGAGCCAGCTGATCCTTTAACACCTCTATCACAACCCATAGGTTGTACACCCCTACCTGAATAAGGCATCGATGATGATGATGCAATGGTTGATCTAGTAGGTTGTGTCATAGTACCTATGCCCTTTTATGTTCATGCTCTCATCATATGCCCTGATGTACCACACTAAAAGCAAGCATTTGTCCCAAACCGATATGCACCTAAATGAAGTTTTCCACATTATTTACATAACTGTCGTGGAGGTCTTAATTGACTCATAATCCTTTGCTCTTGATACCCTATTGTTTGTGAGCTCTGACTCTCAATTATTTGCCTAAATTGGTTGCCTTTAGACCCTTGAAACTGTGGTAGAACACTAGCTGAAGAATAAAACCATAATGTCCTAGGTGGACTATTAGAAAATCGAGGCCTAAAGCCTCCTTGGGATTCCATAAACTACACTGTAGATCTGGACCTCTTGGAATACCCTCATTCCAATTCTAATGTTCTTCTTCTTTGCCTCTGATCCTCCATTTTTTGTGCAAAAGCTTGTATCCTTGCTATGTTCATGTCTTTGCTCAAAGAAGCAATAGTACAATCTCTAACCTGATATGGATCCAATCTATCCATATATAGATGAAATCTATCATCCATAGTATCTACTACATTAGGAGAATACCTAGACAAATAATTAAGCTAGAGTTTGTACTCCCTCACGCTCATATTCCCTTGGCAAAGACTTAGGAATTGATCTGCACGAGCCTATTAGATCTTAAACGGAAGTTAATGATCAAGAAATGTCATTTAAAACTCTTTCCAAGTATTTGAAGATGCATTGATACCCTTAGACCATTTCCAGTCTTCATACCAAAATATTCCAGTCTTCATACCAAAATATAGCCTCCCCTTTGAATCTATATACTACTAGCTTAACTGTCTCTTTACCCAATATATGCATGAAATCTAGAGCCCTTTGGATATTGTCAATAAACTTATGTGGATCTTTATTAATATCTGATCTGGTGAATGTGGGAGGATCTAGCTTAAGGAAATCTTATGTCCATAGGCTAGCTACCCTATCTGCACCACAAGTACTTGCGATTAGAATAGCTTGTCCTTGAGCTTGTTCAATACCTATACAAGCCAATAATTGCACTACATTCCTTAGATCTTGGCCAGTAGCATTAATAGGTGGTTCTGAGGATATTGTTCTTCCCCTTCTTAGATCTTCTGGAGCTGGAAGATTAGAAGATGTTTGTGATACAAACTCATCTTGAGCCTCACTTTGATTAACTTGCCTAGGTGGTGACTTGCTTGTCCCTTCCCCGGCAGCCACATCTATTCACTTACCTATATTTTTGCTCCTTCTTGTAACCGGCACGGTTACTATGGTAAGAGAAAAAATAGATTCAATGGTTAAAATTGAATTCACCTACAATATGGGCTCTATTGAATGATCTAAGACATGAAGAAAAAAAGACAACCCCTAAATCTCCCATACACTCCTATTTATAGATATGGTGCATAACACGCCTATAAACAAGACTCTACATAGACACGACTATGTAGACACCCTATGATGACCTTCTCTGATACTACTTTTGTCATGCCTCAAATCCTATTGGGGCGGCCAGGCACCCGTAGCTATAACGGCCCAAGAGAACCAATCCATGACCTTTTACTCCTCATTCATGTAGCTATAATAACCAAAGGTTTTACCATACATAGATATAATACATTGATGAGAAATAAATGACATGTTTAAAACTATATATATATCAAACTTGGTCGTTGGGCCATAATATCTATGAGATAAGACACTATTATACTTTACATTACATTGGTGAACAATGCTTCTAAAAGATACAAAGACATTTGGTTAAGGTCGGGACAAACCCCCTCCTTACTCTTGACTACTATGCAATACCAAAATATATAAAACAAACTCAGCAAGCCCTAAATCAATCTGGAGCTCACCAATAGCCACTGAATATCCTAGGCTACCACTGAAAAGGTGTATTTGCCAAAGTAATTGTGCCTACAGCAAGAAAAATAGATCCCCTATAAGGGGCGTCAGTACGAAAGTATTTACTGAATATGTAAAGCTATAAAGTAACCACACATGGTATAGGAGCTCAATGGAAATCAAATATAAGTGTACAGATAGTGCTAGTAAACCACCTTTATATATATACTTGTAGGGTCAGGTACATTACATTCCTTTCTTTATTTTACCTTTCTTACTTCATAATGTTTGTAAGTCATATGATATAAATGACCAGCTGATCAGTGGTACATAGATAAATTAGGATCGGCCCATGCTAAGCTTATGCCTCTAAGATGCCACCCATAAATAAACATTGGGATCGGCCTATGCTAGGCTTACGCCCCTGAGCTGCCACCTATATATAAAGAATCAGGATCTGCCCATGCTAGGCTTATGCCCCTAACATATACACACAAAACAATCCAAAAACAACCCCTAATGCCCTTTAATATAGAAACTAAATATTGAACTCACCATCCCTTGAATTCTTACCAACAATATATTTGCAATCCTCTACCAATACATGTATATAGGAAAAGGAAAAAAATGGACAGTAGCTATACCTTAATTTTTAAGGTAGTTTACTCTCTTAATGTGTATATCTTCAACAGCTTAATCCCTTCACAAATAAATCAAAAAAAGAAAAGATAAATCCCTTAATAACTTAGAACAATAAAACTGCCAAACTTATAGAGGGTTGTCCTATAATTTAATTACAAAGAATATAATTCTCATAGTTTCCTTAAGATAAGCTCATGACTTGTTCACTTACCTTTATTGATACAAAATCAAACCAACAACACCAAGAGCTTCAAGTAGGCTTGGATTTCAGTCCAACAACACAAGAACAACATGTTTAAGTTTCGGTTTTTCAGCCCACAACACAAGAACAACAAGATAGATAACAATGCTAGTGAATCGAAAAGAGCCCCACACGGCTTCACTAGACTTTAAGATAACAAAATCAACAACAACAAAAAGATAAAGAAAGATAGATAACTTGACATATAACATTCAAGAAACTAAGAACCCTAACATCAAGAGAGGACCCTAAGTCTAATGAATATAAACACCAAGTTCTTACGAGGACCAAGAGGCACTCAACGACCTCAAAACCCTTGTTTCTAGCCAAAGAGACAACACAAGTATCCCTCTACTTGTGAGATAATAGGGGCGGCTTCTATGAGTGAAAGAGAGAGGAAAGGTTTAGTGTTTTAGGTTACAAAAATCAGCATTCAAAAAACTAGGGAATAACTCTCTAACATGTTCTATTTATACTACAAACAAAAGGGGTAAAATGACCCATCCGCCCTTGCTTCTTGTGCCAACCTTGGAGAGTAGTTTATTACACATTACGACCTCTCTTCACACATAAAAACGTTTAGGTCCTTGGTTGGTTCAATCACCAACTCACACACGGCCATTTGCATGAACAAAGCTTGGAGTTTTTGTAATTCCCGAGCTTGGCTTCGTGTGAAAGGCCGTGTACCTGTGGAGGCTGCCCTAACCGTATCATCCTCTCCATCTTGAGAGGAATTTGACCTCAAATTCAGCATTTGGTCATCTTCAGCCGTATCCACGAGGGAGAGATCACCAACGTTGAAAGTGTTGTGCACTTGATATTCCGGTGGAAGGTCAATCTTGTAGGCGTTGTCATTGATTCTCTCAAGTAATTGGAAAGGACCATCACCCCTTGGCAGAAATTTGGACTTCCTTTGATCTGGAAACCGATCCTTTCAAAGATGCACCCACACCCAATCTCCGGGTTCAAGCACAAGCCTTCTTCTCCCTTTGTTTACCCTTTTTGCAATCTCTTGGTTCTTCTTTTCAAGCTTGATCCGCACCGTCTCATGCATTTTCTTCATTGCCTTGGCTCTTTTATTTCCATCTAAGCTGGTCATGAGATCACTAGACAAAGGAATGAGATCTAAAGGGGTAAGGGGATTCAGGCCGTAAACACATTCAAAGGGAGTCATTCCCGTGCTCGAATGTATTACCCGATTGTATGCAAATTCCACCAAGGGTAGGTGATCTTCCCATGACGTCAGTTTACCTTTAACCATAGAACGTAGCATAGACCCCAAGGTTCTATTTACTACCTCCATTTGGCCATCGGTTTGTGGGTGACAAGACGTGGAGAAAAGTAACTTCGTTCCAAGCCTACTCCACATGGACTTCCAAAAGAGACTTAGGAACTTGGAGTTCCTATCGCTCACAATAGTCCTCGATACCCCGTGAAGCTTTACAACATGTGCAACAAACAATGAAGCTACACTACGAGCATCCTCGGTTTTAGCACATGGAATAAAATGAGCCATTTTAGAGAATCTATCAACAATAACAAAAATGCTATCTCGGCCCTTTCTAGTCCTTGGCAGCCCCAAAACAAAATCCATCGAAATGTCCAACCAAGGCCTAAGGGGAGTAGGGAGTGGGGTGTATAATCCTTGAGGTAGGAGACGAGATTTCGCACTCCGGCAGGCCACGCATTGACTACAAATTTAGTGACGTCTTTGCGCATTTTGGGCTAATAGAAGTTCTCCTCTAAGATTCCGAGGGTCCTGTCTACCCCAAAGTGACCCATGAGGCCTCCGTCATGGGCCTCCCTCACAAATAATTCCCTCCAAGAACTAGAAGGAACACACAACCTCCTCCCCTTGAACAAATACCCATCGAACCGAGAGTAGGAGGAATGGTCATTCTCGTTAAGCCAACGGTCCCTTCCCCACTCTTCGCATTCCCTAAAAATAGAAGCAAAGGTAGGATCCTCGGGATACAACAACCGCAAGCTCTCAAAACCCATCAATTTCGAAGACAAGGTAGCAACAAGCACATGTTTCCTAGACAAGGCATCGGCAACGACATTTTCCTTTCCCCTTTTGTAATGAATTACATAAGGGAAAGTCTCGATGAACTCAATCCACTTAGCATGACGCCTATTCAACTTGTCTTGGCTCTTAAGGTGTTTCAACGACTCATGATCCGTTCGTATCACAAACTCCTTAGGCCACAAATAATGTTGCCAATTTCCCAAGGTTCTAACAAGGGCGTACAACTCCAAATCATAAGTTGAGTAATTAAGAGTTGCCCCTTTGAGCTTTTCACTGAAATAAGCAACGGGCTTACCTTCTTGCATCAAAACAGCCCCGATGCCAACCTTACTAGAATCACACTCTACTTCAAACATCTTATAAAAATTGGGCAATTGCAATAAAGGCGCCGAGATGAGCGTAGCTTTCAAGGCCTCAAAAGCCCTAGCCTGCTCATCACCCCATTTAAAGGGTCCGTCCTTTATAATTGCCTCGGTCAAGGGGGCTGATATGGAACTAAATCCTTTGACAAACCTCCTATAAAAGCTTGCCAACCCGTGGAAACTTCGGATTTCTCCAATAGTTTTAGGGGTCGGCCAACTTCGAATAGAGTCTATCTTGGAATCGTCCACTTCCACACCCCTTGAGCTCACGACATAACCCAAGAATATAACTTTATCAACACCAAAAGAACACTTCTCCATGTTGGCATACAGCTTCTCCTTTCGGAGCACATCAAACACATATATCAAATGCATTACATGATCATCAATAGATTTACTATACACCAACACATCATCAAAGTAAACCACCACAAACTTTCCAATATAAGGCTTCATTACATGATTCATTAGCCTCATAAATGTGCTAGGAGCATTGGTAAGGTCGAAGGGCATGACCAGCCACTCATACACACCGAATTTGGTCTTGAATGCGGTCTTCCACTCATCACTGGGTTGCATGCGAATTTGGTGATAGCCGCTCCTAAGGTCCACTTTAGAAAACAAACAAGAGCCATGGAGCTCATCTAACATATCATCTAGTCTAGGGATTGGATGACGATACCTTATCGTGATTTTGTTGATGGCTCTACAATCGACGCACATGCGCCAAGTTCCGTCCTTCTTTGGTACCAAAAGCACCGGAACAGCACACGGACTCATGCTTTCCTTGATGTATCCCTTGTTGAGAAGCTCCTCAACTTGTCTTTCAATCTCCTTAGTGTCCATGGGATTGCTCCTATAGGCCGGTTTGTTTGGAAGTTGTGAACCCAGCACCAAATCAATTTGGTGCTCAATTCCCCGAAGTGGGGGCAATCCTTGCGGAAGTTCTTGAGGAAATACATCTTCATACTCCTGCAACACACAAGAAATCAAAGGGGAAATGGAAGAATTAGTGGGGTTAGTATGAAAACAATGGTCCAAAAGTAACATCGGCTTGTTTTCATCATGGTCCAAGAAGAGTTCTTTCCTCCTAGCCAACATCACTACGTTTTCCATCTCCCTTGTCGTTGGGACAGCCTCGGATGTCCCTACTTCCTCACCTACGGCATCCCCCCCCTTTTCTTCCTTTCCGGATTCCTTCCCCTTTCCCTTTAACTCTCTCATCTTTTGATGCCACTCAGTTACTTGGGAGGGTGAAAGAGGGTGAAGTGTGACCTTTCGGCCATCCTTCTCAAGCGTATACCGGTTGAACCTCCCATCGTGTTTAGTAGACCTATCATATTGCCATGGTCTACCTAACAACAAGTGACATGCTTACATTGGAATCACGTCACAAAGCACTTCATCGTGGTAGTTTCCCACCTTAAACCGAATCACACATTGCCTTGTGACCTTTAATTCACCACAATCGTTCAACCATTGTAGCTTGTAAGGACTAGTGTGTAGTGTAGTTGGTAGCTTCAAGAAATTTACCATAGCATGGCTCGCAACATTTGTACAACTACCACTATCAATCACCAAGGTGCACACACTCCCCTTTACAAGACACTTAGTATGGAATAGATTTTCCCTTTGACTCGGGTCATCCATCGGCTTACTAATCATGACACGTCTAACCACAAAGTTTGGAACCACACACTCCCCTTCTTGTGGATAGACATCTTCACTACCATCTAATTCATCATCATTCGGCCCATTTTCAGCTCCCTCTCCATCTTGAGGCTCGGCCTCATCCTCCCCCCTTTCGGAAACCACCTCCTCACCAAGGTAGTACACTTTCCCTTCTCGTAGGATCACATTGCGCCGGTTCGGACATTCATTGGCCTTATGCCCCCAACCTTGGAACTTGAAGCATTGGAACCCCTTTGGGTTGGGATATTTGTAAGCCTCCGGTTTCGGAGGGAACTTAGGGACTGTTTTGGACTCGGGCAGCTTCGTAGGGGCGGGTTGGTCCTTGTTTTTGGGCCAACCCGAGGGGGTTTGTACCCTTGCCTTGAAGGCTGATCTCTCCTTAAGTTCCCTTTCAATCTCTAGGGCCGCTTGGAATATACCGTCAATGGTTTCAAACCGGTGAAGGGTCAAATGAGTGGAGATCTCTTTGTTCAACCCACACTTGAACCGGATGATGTCGTGATTGATTTGCTCCCCACGATGATCAAGTTTCAACATGAGTTGTTGGAACTCGTCAAAATAGGCCATCACACTCTTGCCTCCTTGCCGCAAGCCATATAATCTAGCGAGCAACTCATGACGATATCTCTCGGGAAGGTATCGTTGTCTCATCAAATACCTCAACCGATACCAAGGTGGTGGCTGCCCATCCACTAATTCATTACCAAATCATTTAACATACTCCCACCAAGTGTTAGCATAGCCCTCGAGGTGAGCTATAGCGTAGCAACTCTTCTTTTCTTCCGAGATGTCATTAACTTGGAAAACTTTGTCACAAGCCGATTCCCAAGTTAAGTAGGTCTCGGGGTCACTTTCACCCTTAAAGATGGGTAGGCTCAACTTGATGGTGTTGATGCCTACGTCTCTCTCTTGGTGTTGGTTTCCCCTATCTCCATACCCCCGGTATCTCCTAGGTTCTCCTCGACCCCCTCTTAACTCCTCCTCCCTCATATAAGCATCATCAAAGGCTCCATCTCCTTCATACTCCTCTCTACCGTATCCTTCAAAGTGGGCTGGCCGGCCTTGGCCGTTTTGATTCAGAGGATTTGGAATTTGCGGTCTTTGGGTTAATGGAGCTTGGAATGGAGGGTTCGGAATTAGTGGAGGTACTTGGCGTCCAAATCCCTCTTGTGGAATTGGAGGGGCTTGGAAATGTAGTGGTCTAGTGGAGTCTCGGTTTGGAGGAAAAGAGGTAGTTTGGCTTGCGGTATTTAGTGGAGCTTGGGGTGCATTTAGCATTTGGTGGACTGTTTCGGGGGTGATGGTTGCGGAGGAGGTCCTATCATGACCATTGGTAGATACATGTAGAGGAGTAGAAGGTCGAGAGTTCCTTTGACTCTCCACTTGTTCTAATCTCCCACTAATAGTCGACACTTCCCCCTTGATTGCTGCCAAGTCCCCTCTCACGGCCCCAAATTCTGAATTCAACCTTTCAAGTGTCCAGGTAACGGCCTCAAGAGTGACCCTCATAGAATCAAGGGCATTAGTATCCACATTATGAGACGTAGCTCCTTCCATTGTCAAGGTATTATCCGCTTTAGTTCACCACAAGTTCGTGTTCCACAAGTGTTGTATAATTGGCTAGTAACCATGAGATTTTTAAGGTATGAGTAAGCTCTTATCCGGAATGGATTCTTGTTTGAAGACTCAAAGAATTCTTGTCGGACTAGAGTCAAAATCAGCAATTCGTTCAAATGAATAAAAGCACTCAAATAATCGTTGACACGAACAAACGGTTCAAGGAACTAGTTGACAACCTAGTAGGAAGGTACTAGTTTGTTAATTAGTTCTAGGACCAAGTCAGGGAAACCAAGGATCAACAATTAGCAACCAAAGAATATCCTAAGTTGAGCTTATAGCGACGTGGCAGCATGCAATGGTCCCACACGTTCTTCTTCTCTCTCTCTTTTTTTTTTTTGTGTTAATATTCACACAACTTGTTATAGTTTGCAAAGTGTTTTGGTGGGAAAAATAAAATCTTGTAGTATTTCACCCTTTTCAAACTCAAGAAAGTGGGGTTTGGTTGCCTAATCCCACAAAACAAGGCTCCTTGAATTAGGGAAAAGTGATTGACAAGACTAAAAGGTGATGGGTGCAAGTCTTTCACAACAACTTTATAGCTTGTCTTACCACTTGAGCACACAACAAGATGAACAAGGTGAACAAGTTCAAAAGATGAACACCTCAACAAACTTCATCAACTTCTTTAGCACATAAACACACAACCACCGATTTTTTTTTTTTTGGTTATCAACAACATACAACTTTCGGCCACTTCAAGTCACTACACAATGTTCAAGTTTTCAAGCTCAACTTTTGGATCTAGACACTTTAGTGTTGGTGAGAAAGAAACCAACACTAGAAACTCACTAAACAAGAAAAATAACACCTAGATCTAAACATACAACATCATTCTTGGTTTCAACTTTTAATGGACAGATTTTCAGAATTTCTTTTTTTGGTGTAGTTTGTTTAAGCCGTGATCTAGCCCAAGATGGGTTATGTTGGAACACAACCGGTCTTGCTTTGATACCAAATGATACAAAATAAAACCAACAACACCAAGAGCTTCAAGTAGGCTCGGATTTCAGTCCAACAACACAAGAACAACAAGTTTAAGTTTCGGTTTTTCAGCCCACAACACAAGAACAACAAGATAGATAACAATGCTAGTGAATCGAAAAGAGCCCCACACGGCTTCACTAGACTTTAAGATAACAAAATCAACAACAACAACAAGATAAAGAAAGATAGATAACTTGACATATAACATTCAAGAAACTAAGAACCCTAACATCAAGAGAGGACCCTAAGTCTAATGAATATAAACACCAAGTTCTTACGAGGACCAAGAGGCACTCAACGACCTCAAAACCCTTGTTTCTAGCCAAAGAGACAACACAAGTATCCCTCTACTTGTGAGATAATAGGGGCGGCTTCTATGATTGGAAGAGAGAGGAAAGGTTTAGTGTTTTAGGTTACAAAAATCAGCATTCAAAAAACTAGGGAATAACTCTCTAACATGTTCTATTTATACTACAAACAAAAGGGGTAAAATGACCCATCCGCCCTTGCTTCTTGTGCCAACCTTGGAGAGTAGTTTATTACACATTAGGACCTCTCTTCACACATAAAAACGCTTAGGTCCTTGGTTGGTTCAATCACCAACTCACACACGGCCATTTGCATGAACGAAGGTTGGAGTTTTTGTAATTCCCGAGCTTGGCTTCGTGTGAAAGGCCGTGTACCTGTGGAGGCTGCCCTAACCGTATCATTTATCTTGGAAGAAAAGTAAATCCCAAGAACCCTAGTGGAATTATAAGGCTTTTATATAGCCAAGATAGAGCAAGAGAGAAAACCTAGAAAGCTATTTTTATGTCTAAGTTAAAATAAGCAAAAGGGGCTTATTTCAACCTATTTAAAGGAAGCTGCTCTTGGCCAACTTTCTTTGCCATTTTTGGGGCACACTTTTTCAAGTAGGTGATGCACCTACTTGCCCATTGTATTAGACCTTTATGGATCTTAAACTATTAGGCTTTTGCTGCCCATTCTCCTCTTTTTCTATCCTTTAATTTGGTCCAGAATTTATTCAAGTAGGTGGCAGTGTACTTGGCCTAATAAGCTGGTCAAGGGAGCCTTAGTAGATTATGAACCTACTTAGTTCTTAAGTTGGTCAAAAGGTTAAAGTAGGTGGCTCACCTACTAGCTTAAATAAGTTAAGCAAGCACCATAACAAAATATTCCATTTTAAGCTTTAAATTCCTTTAATATAACATAAAACTTATATATACTTGGTCACTTTAAACTTTAGATTCAAATACTAGCTTACGATACCAAATTTAAATAGTTGTATTAGCGTTAACTTGGTCGCATCACATTAAAACGTATGGGCAGCATCTATAATTCCATCTGCACCAATAATACTTGCTTAAAAAATATCATCTGTTACCTATACAATAAGGCTATATCAAGTTCCATATAATTTGAACAAGTACAAGCAAAATACGAATTGTTACATCCTCCCCCCTTAGAAACATTCATCCTCGAATGTTAGCATAATTTTCCAACCAAAACGAGTTCAATCCTAAGTTTAATACCCATATTATCACGTTGTACCTATATATTACACTTACTTGTTATTGCCCCAATTTAGCATCTTGAACATTCTCTTCGTATTCGAATAAATGGGGGTAGTTAGATTTCATCGCTTCTTCAGCTTTCTATGTGATCTATTCTACTTAGTAGTTTCTCTAAAGTAGTTTTACAGAAGTATTTCCTTATTTCTTAACTTCTTAACTTGTCAATCTTGAATAGAAATAGATATTTCTTCATAGGTGAGGTCTTGTATAACTCTTACATCTTCAGTAGGAGTGATATGTGATGGATCTCCAATGCACTTTTAAAGCATTAAGACATAAAATACTGGATGAACTGTTGAGAGCTCTTTGGGTAGCTCTAACTCATGAGACCTGGCCAAACCTTAGAATAATCTTATACGGGCCTATATAATGTGGACATAGCTTCCCTTTTTTACCAAATCTCATTACCCCTTTATTGGTGACACCTTTAAGAATACCCAATCGCCTATAGCAAACTCTAGCCACCTTCTTCTAATATCTATATATGACTTGTATCGATTCTAGTTTGTTCTTAGCCATTGATGGATCACTTTAACCTTTTCCATAGCTTGATGAACAAAATTTGGCTCGAACAAAGAAGTTTCACCCACTTCAAACCATCCAATTGTTTATCAATACTTTCTTCTATACAAATCATCATATGGTACCATTTTGATGCTTGAATGATAGCTATTGTTGTAGGTGAACTCGATGAGAGGTAAATGATCATCCAAACTACCTTTAAAGTTCAATACACAAGCTCGTAGCATATCTTCAAGTGTTTGAATGGTATGTTTCTCTTATCCATCTGTTTGAGGGTGGAAAGTTGTACTTAATCAACTTGTGTTCCCAAATTTCTCTGAAAAGACTTCCAAAAATTTGCATTAAATTAAGCTCCCCTATCTAATATAATAGAGACTAGTACCCTGTGTAATCAAACTATAACTTCGATATACAATTTCGCATACTGTTCAATTGTGTAAGTTGTCCTAATCGGTAGGTAGTGTACTGATTTGGTAAACCTATCAACTATCACACATATTAAATCAAACTTTCAAGATCTACTAGGAAAACCAGTGACCAAATCCATATTGATTATGTCCAACTTCTAGATTGAAAGATCTATAAATTGCATATAACCCTCAGGCTTTTGGTGATCTACTTTAACTCTTTGACAATTTGGGCATCTGGCTATAAATTCTGCAATGTTCTTCTTCATGTCTGCCCACCAATATATTCCTTTCAAATCATGATACATTTTAGTTGATTCCAAATAGATGGAATACCTTGAATGATGTGCCTCTGTCATAATCCTCTTTCTTAGCCCATCTACATTTGGCACACATAATCTATTTTGGCACCGAAGTACTCCCTCTTGTGTAAGTTCAAATGCCTTTTTTATACCAAATTGTACATTCTCCTTAAGCTATAATAGTATAGGATCTACATATTGGTTCAGTTCAACTTTAGCTACTAATAAAGATTTTGCTGCATTATGAACAATAAGTCCCTCATCTGGAGTTTCAAGAAGGCGAACCCCAAAATTATCTAGTTGGTGCAAATCTTTACTCATCCATTTTCTTTACATGGATGGTTCCATAGCTTTATGACTTAACGCATCTGCTACCATATTTGCTTTCTCCAGATGATACAAGATATTAACATCATAGTCTTTTAATAGATCAATCAAGCTTCGCTGCCTCAAGTTTAGATCCTTTTGTCTAAAGATATATTGCAAACTCTTGTGGTCAGTATATATGTCAATATAAATCTGATACAGGTAGTGACGCCATATATTTAAGGAAAATATAACTGTTGCTAGCTCAATATCATGCGTTGTTTAATTTTTCTCATGTGGACCAATTGTCTTGAGGCATATGCTATCACTTTACCATTCTGCTTCAACACACACCCTAAGCCAATTCTTGAAGCATCACAATACACTTCATACCCTTCTGTGCCTTCTGGAAGTACCAATATGGGTGTAGAAGTCAACTTATTCTTTAGATCTTGGAAACTCCTTTCACATGCATTATTCTATTGAAACTTGGACTCTTTGTTTGTTAGTTTTGTTAAAGGTTCCGAAATATAAGAAAACCCTTCAAGAAACCTCCTATAATAACCTGCCAACCCAAGGAAACTATGAAACGCCATTGGCATTATAGGTATTGGTGATTTCTTCATAGCTTCTATGTTTTGAGTATCAATCTTTATTCCTTCATCAAATATATCTGACCCAAGATGCCACAGATTTTAACCAAAAATCATATTTAGAGAACTTTGCATATAGCTTACGATCACGAACTATCTGTAACACTTGTCACAAGTTAATGGCATGGTCCTATTTTGATCTTGAAAAAACCAAAATATCATTTAGAAAAACTGTCACGAACACATCTAAGAATGGCTTGAACACCCTATTAATCAAATCCATAAAAACTGTGGTGCATTAGTTAGTCCAAAGGACGTGACTAGACACTCGTAATGAATGTACCATGTTTGAAAAGCTATCTTGGATATATCCTTCTCTTTGACCCTCATTTGGTGATAACCGGACCTCAAATAAATCCTTGAAAAACACTTGGCGCCTTGTAACTAATCAAAAAAGTCATCAATTCTCGGAAGGGGATATTTTTTATTAATAGTCACCTTATTTAGTTGTCGATAGTCAATACACATTCTCAATGAGCCATCCTTACTACTCACAAATAACACTGGTGCGCCCCAAGGGGACATACTAGGCCTTATAAATCATTTTTCTAGTAAGTCTTTTAATTTCTACTTCAACTCTCATAATTCTGTTAGGGCTATTCTACAAGGAGGAATTGAGATTGGTTGAGTACCTGGAACCACATCAATACCAAACTCTACTTCTCGTTTTGGAGGCAAACCTAGAAGATCTTCAGAAAATACATTGGGAAATTCATTTATCAATAGAATAGTTTAAAGAGTTGATGGCTCCACATATGTATCCTTCACTCTAACTAGATGGTATATGTAACACCTTGGAAATCATCCTTTTTGCCCTAAAATAAGAAATAAATTTACCTCTTGGTGCACCAATGTTACCCATCTATTCAAGGACTGCCTTTCTTGGAAAATGGAAATACACCCTTTTAGTTTGGCAATCTATCGTGGCATAACAAGAAGCCAACCAATCTATACCCATTATAGCATCAAAATCTACCATTTCTAACTCAACCAGTTCAGCCATTGTATCATGACCACATATAGTTATTATACAATTTTGATACACTCTTCTATCTATAATAGATTTACCAACCGACGTAGACACTATGATTGTCTTAACTAGAAATTCTAGTGTTCTTTTGAACTTTCCAGAAACCAATGGAGTGACATATGATAATGTAGAACCCATATCAATTAATGCATACACATTATGTGAAAAGATGGACAATGTACCTATAACCATATCTGGAGAAGCCTATATATTTTGTCGATCCGCTAGTGCATATTATGATTCTGAACTCTACTAGAGCTAGCTGATTTTTTGGCACCTCTACCACAACCCATAGGTTGTACACCCCTACCTGAATAAGGCATTGATGATGATGATGCAATGGTTGATCTAGTAGGTTATGTCGTACTACCTACGCCCATTTGTAGTCATGCTCTCATCATATGCCTAGACGTACCACACCAAAAGAAAGCATTTGTCCCAAACCTACATGCACCTAAATGAAGTCTTCCATATTATTTACATAGCAGTCGAGGAAGTCTTAATTGGATCATACTCCCTTGATCTTGATACCCTATTGTTTGTGAACTCTGACTCTCACTTCATTGCCCAAATTGATTGCCTTTAGACCCTTGAAACTGTGGTAGAACACTAGCTATGGAATAAAAACATAATGGCCCAGGTGGTCTATTAGAAAACCAAGGCCTAAAGTCTCCTTGCAATTCCATACACTGCTCCATAGATCTATTCCTCTTGGAATACCCTCTTTCCAATTCTTATGTTCTTCTTCTTTGCCTCTGATCCTCCATTTTTTATCTAAAAGCTTTTATCCTTGCTATGTCTATGTCTTTGTTCAAAGAATTAATAGTAAAATCTCTAACCATATATGGAACCAATCTATCCATATATCAATGAGCTCTATTATCCATAGTAGCTACTACATTAGGAGCATACCTAGACAAAGAATTAAACCAGAGGTTGCACTTCCTTATGCTCATATTCCCTTGGTGAAGATTTAGGAATTGATATGCACGAGCCTATCGGATCTCAAATGGAAGGTAATGATCAAGAAATGTCATTTTAAACTCTTTCCAAGTAGTTGAATATGCATTGATACCCTTAGATCATTTCCAATCTTTATACCAAAATATAGCCTCCCCTTTGAATCTTTATACTGCTAGATCAACTGTCTCTTTACCTAATACATACATGACATCTCGAGCCCTTTGTATTTGATCAATAAAGTCATGTGGATATTCATTAATATCTGATCCAGTGAATGTGGGAGGATCTAGCTTAAGGAAATCTTTTGTCCATAGGATAGCTGCCCTAACTGCACAACTAGAACTTGTGGTTGGAATAGCTGTCCTTAAGCTTGTTCAATAATTATACAAGCCAATAATTTCACCACATTCCTTATATCTTGGTCAGTACCATTAATAGGTGGTTCTGAGGATGTTGTTCTTCCCCTTTTTAGATCATTTAGAGATGGAGGAGTAGAAGAGGTTTGTGATACAAACTCTACCTAAGCCTCACTTTGATTAACTTTCCTAGGTAGTGATTTGCTTGTCCCTTCTCCGGCAGCCACATCTATTCTCTTACCTATATTTTACTCCTTCTTGTAACCGGCATAGTTACTATAATAAGATAAAAATTAGATTCAATGGTTAAATATGACTTCACCTACAACATGGGCTCTATTGAACGATCTAAGACATGAAGAAAAAGACAACCCGTAAATGTCCTATAGACTCTTATTTATAGATGTTGTGCATAACACACCTATAAATAAGACTCTATATAGACACGACTTTGTAGATACCCTAGGATGACCTGCTCTGATACCACTTTTATCATGCCTCAAATCCTATTGGGGCGGACAGGTACCTGTTCCCGTGATGGCCTGAGAGAACCAATCCATGACCTTGTACTCCTCATGCATATAACTATAATAACCAAAGGTTTTACCATACATAGATATAATGCATTGATGAGAAATAAACATGTCCAAAACTATATATATACCAAACTTGGTCATTGGGGCCATAACATCTAAAAGATAAGACACTATCATGCTTAAATTTACATTGGTCTACAAAGCCTCTAAAAGATACATAGACATCTGTTTAAGGTCGGGACAAACCCCCGCCTTACTCTTGACTACTATAAATTACCAAAATATATAAAACAGACTTGGAAAGCCCAAAATCAATTTGGAACTCACCAATAGACGCTAGATATCATGGGCTCCTACTAAAGGGTCCTGTTGAAGCACCTATGCTTATAGCATGAAATAGGTTCCCATAAGGGGCGTGATACGAGATGAAATACGAAAGACAAAAATATGTTAAAACAAAGGAAATGAGACAAACAAGGGAATAATGAGACAACAAAGTAAAGGATAAATTAGATTGACATAAACCGATAATGAGAGGACATCCAAGGGTATACCAAACCTGCAACCTTTCTATCAATCACCGACAACACCAACCTCTTACATGAACCCCATAGGAATGGACTCGAGTAACCCATGTTTCTCAATAATACATAAGCTCCCAAAAAGCTTAAAAATAACACTCGTAAGTGTAACTTAATTCATCATTCATCAACTAACTAATAAATGAAATAAAATTACCTATTTATACTCATGGTATATTTATTAAACAATTGGACCAAAAGTGATCCTAAAAGCTATTGGGCCAAAAAGTGACCTAAAGTCTAAAATAATGGAGTCGACGCCCATACTCTCTTGAAGCCTAAGCTATCATCCAAAAGCAGTGTCGCCCATTCCTTTCTTTGAGGATATCACCAAATATAGCTTCTTTCCAAGACATCCTCCATTCATGTATTTGACCTCCTAAGATGACCAAGTCTTGGATCTGTAGATATGATCCTTAAAGCATCAATCCCAAAAAAGTGGAGCCCATTGATCTTGTATCATCCTTCTTTTCTTGAAGAGGATTCATCCTCGAATCCAACTTCTTTATCAACTTTTTGTTGCACCTTTAAAGTTTGGAATCCTTTGGTAAGAATTTTGCTAGGCTTTTAAGCTCATTTTCATATGGCATTCTTCTTTCATCCTCTTTTGATATTGTTTGTTCATGAACCTGCACAAATGAAGGAGTGATGCTAGTTAAAATGGTAGTAACATGGCTAGCAAGGGACAAAGGTTCCATGTTGAAATTGGTCTTTTCAATTTGGATTTGGGTTGGTTGAACAATTTCTTTGAGAACTTGGTTTGTATGGGTTGGGTAGAGGGAACATGTTCTTGAGGTGGAATCAGATATGGTCTTTGGTAATGGGGTGTTTTTTGGTGGAATTATGGTGGTTGGGTTACATTTGGTGGGTTTTTGGTAGTAAGATATGTCACCTTTCCATGTTCCCTTTCAAGCGTGACCCATCCTCCTTCCAACTATTCAATTCTTGTCGCCAATTCATGATGGCTTCCCATACAGTTTTCAATGTTGCACCACCCATAGTTCTTTAGAACAATTGAGAAAAGGGATGAAAGAACAGTTGATAATTCTCTTGGAGGTTAAATACTCGACTTAACAAAGAAAGACACAACAAAAAGCAGACAAAGAAATTATGACACAAAAGAAGAACAAACAAGAACTAATTGAACAACTAAGTAGATTACGGTTTAGTTGTTAATTAGTTTCAAGAATCAAAGAAATGAAAGGAGGAATTAAGAGATGAAAGAAATGGTTTTGAACCTGATTTATCTGAGTTTTGAAGGTGATAAGGTGTTCAAGAGAGTTTGAGATGTGTTGGATATGTGTTAGGGCTGCCTAGACGCACCTTGGACGCATACCAAACGTGGGGTGGACTGTTTTGAGGTGTAGGAGCAGGTTGGGCACGGGTTGAGGGAAGGTTGGATGCATGAGGGTGTTCCCTTACTGGTTGGACCTGCTTTGGATGTGTGGGAGCATTCCAAACGCAGGTCCAAGTCATTCCAAACGCATTTCAGCCAGCAGCTCACTTAAAGTACAGTTTTTGTCCTCTTATGGTCCCCCTTTGTCCTCTTCTTTGGAATATTCTCTTGGATCTTCAAAAAGATTCTTGTACAAAAACTTTTGTACACCTTTTTCTTAACTTTTGAGGATAAAAAAACTACTTTTTGAAAAAAAATTAAAGATGAAGATTTGAATCTTCCTCAAGAACACCAAGAACACCAAAACATCAAAATTCTCTATCTCTTAAAACGTTGATCGGAATGCGACAAAATTTTGAACCAAGGCTATTTTCAATCTTATTAACACATTTCAAGCATCAATTTCCTAATATTCTCAACCAAAAATTCTAGATTTTAACTCCACCTTCAACCTTCAAACTTGAGCTTCTCAACAATAATAAACCCTCCGATTCACCTCCGATTGACCTCAAATTCAAGGTTTAGACTCTAATGGTGTTAGGGAACAAGAATCTAACACCAAAACACAAGAAACACAATGAAATTATAAACTTAAAATTTGACCTAAAGACAAAAACGTGAATAGTGAATTTTTTTTTATTTTTGATTTTCCAACACAACGAGACCAAAGACTAGAATCGTGGGAACGATTCTAAACACGGCTCTGATACCAAATGATACGAGATGAAATATGAAAGATGAAAATATGAGAAAACAAAGGAAACAAGACAAACAAAGGAATAATGAGACAATAAAGTAAAGGATAAATTAGATTGTCATAAATCGATAACAAGAGAACAACCAAGGGTATACCAAACCTGAGACCTTCCTATCAATCACCGACAATACCAACCTCTTATGTGGACCCCACAGGTATGGACTCGAGCAACCCGCGTTTCTCAATAATTCATAAGCTCCCAACAAGCTTAAAAACAACACTTGCAAGTGTAACTTAATTCATCATTCATTATTA
This sequence comes from Capsicum baccatum var. pendulum, assembly GCA_030864225.1. NCBI lineage: Eukaryota > Viridiplantae > Streptophyta > Magnoliopsida > Solanales > Solanaceae > Capsicum > Capsicum baccatum. The sequence goes on from CM061555.1 coordinate 139,363,319, forward strand.
ACAAACCAAAAAATGAATGAAAACTAGCTATTTATAGCCATAGGCTATTTATTACACAATTCACCCAAAAGTGACCCTAAAAGCTATTAGGCAAAAAAGTGACCCAAAGCCCAAAATAATGGAGTGGACGCCCATACTCTCTCAAAGACCAAACTATCATCCAAATGAGGTGTCACCTATTCCTTTCTTGGAGGATATCACAAAATATAGCTTCTTTTCAAGCTATCCTCCATTCATGTATTTGACCTTAAAATGACCAAGTTTTGGATTCATAGATATGATCCTTGAAGCATTGATCCCAAAGGAGTGGATATGTAAGGCTAAAAGTAATTACACATGATATAGGAGCTCAACGGAAAGCAGATATAAGTGTACAAATAGTGCTAGTAGACCACCTTTATATATATACTTGTAGGGTCAGGTACATTACATTTCTTTCTTCATTTTACCTTTATTACTTCATATTTTTTTTAAGTCGTATGATACAAATGACCAGTTAATCAGTGGTAAATATATAAATCAGGATCGGCCCATGCTAGGCTTACGCCCCTAAGCTGCCACCTATAAATAAACATTGGGATCAGCCCATGCTAGGCTTATGCCTCTGAGCTACCACACACTTATAAAGTATCGGGATTGACCCATGCTAGGCTTATGCCCCAAACATATACACATAAAACAGTCCAAAAATAACCCCCAATGTTCTTTAATATAGAAACCAAATATTGAACTCACCATCCTTTGAGTTCTTAACATAATATATGTGAAATTGTCTACCAATACATGTATATAGGAAAAGGGCAAAAATGGACAGTAGCCATACCTTAATTTCTGTGGTAGTTTAGTCTCTTAATGTGTATCTCTTCAATAGCTTAATCCCTTCACACATTGATACAAGTTCCAAGCCCTCAAGGCCTTTCACAAGAAACCAAGCCAAGGAATTACAACAACTACAAGCCATCTTCATGCAATTGAAGGTGTGTGAAAGTGTTCTACATTCGGCCAAGGAAAAATGCTTGTTGATATGTGAAGAAGAGTCTTGAAAGAACACTCTACAAGTGCAAAATGGACTTTGACCACTTTATTTTGACACTCAAGGGGGGCCTCCCCTTACTTATTCATTAAGGGTAATTTTTTCTTTTGAATGTAATAAGTATAAGTAGACACTTGAACTTGTATTTTCACTAGTTTTGACATATTGAGAGAATACTCTTTTAGATTGTAATTTTAGTCTTCCTTTATCTTAGAGAATCTGAAACTTGAGGGTTCTATGCAAGTGAGGTGTTCTTCACTTGTGCTGATCAATTGGCAAGAAAGGTATGGTTGAGGAGTGTGAATTCCTTTGGTCCACCTAAGAGTGAGGTTTAATATAATGTTGGTGAGTTGTTTTTGAGTGTTTAATACACATCCTTATGCTAATCATTAGTGTTGGGGAGGGTCTCATTACCTATCTTTTTCATTTCATGCATTTCTACTTTATCTCATTTCTTCTATGTGTTTTTTTCCTATCTTGTTCAAGTTTAGTTGCTGATTTTTGCATTTTCTAGTTAGATTCCATATCATTTGGTATTATATCCTTGTTTAGGATTGTCCTACAACTCTAATCCTTGGTCTTAGAGTCCTTATTAAGAAAATCTCAACAAAAAAAAGTCAAATCCAAAGAAAACCCACAAGAAATGATGTTTAGTAGTGTTTTGCAGTAGATCCGTATGTTGAAAGTTAGATCTACTCAATTTTACTGTGATTTGTTGGTTTCAAGTTCTACATCCTTGATCCCTAGAGCCTAAAGAATCTAGATATACTCTTGGAACAAGATTTAGTTGAATTTGAGCTAAGACCTCTATGGATATGGCATTTTGAAGCTTCAAGAGACTATATCCATATGGATTTTGTGTTGTGGAAGTTGGTTGTTTCTAATTTATTATTATTTGAGCTCACCTTGGCCTACGGAACCTAGATCCACAAGAAAATTCAAATTTGAGGTTCATTTGATTGGGGTAAAACTGTAGTCAACTCTTGAATATTCATCTTGTTCTTCAATCTTCATCAAATCTTATTGCAGAAGAATATTCAAGAGGAGTATTTGATTCAAAAACAGAAGTAAAGAGAGTGTCCTTGGTGTTTGTACAAGAATATTCCTTAGGATATTCCTAATCATCCAAAAGAAGAAAGAAACAAAGGAATAATCAAAGTACAAATCAAGTACAACTCCAAGTACAAGGGGGGACCATTCCTTTTTAAATTAAAATTGGAGCTTGAAAAGGGCTCCAAACATATTATTTCCCCCTAAAATCACCATTCTTCCTTCCCTTAATCTAGTCTAGGCCAAAACTTATGATATTGGGCTTGAAAATTTTTGAAAATCAACGACCAATCAATTGATGCCACGTCATCATTAGTTAAATGGCCAAATCAAGTTCCTAGATAGATTTCTTAGTTTCTCATTTTTTATTCTAGTTTCTTGTATGTTAATTCTATCACTAATTAGCAAACTAATAAGCACCCACTAAGTTGGTAATTAGTCTAGAGTTCATTTATTTTGTGTCTTCGGTTTTTGTATGCTTTTCTCATTTTTAAGTTGTAGTAACTTATTGGTTCAAGTCCGAATATCATTTTCATTTGAGTCATATCAAACAAAAATTGATTTCGGCCAAAGTATATTCACCACTCATTCACTTGCCAAGTATTACAAAGTTTTCAACACTTTTGAGACCAAGTGTGCGGTAAAAATCGAGTGTGAGAGCGGTGAGGTTTATTGAACTAACTTTTTTATTTGTTTTGTAGATTTTTGTTTATTTGATAGGTACATTGAGCATATAACCCAAGGGTTCAAGTTCTCCTTCACTTGGAAATGATGTTTTGGGAGTCTTGTTGGCTTGGTTTGATGTCTTATCCCATGACTTAAAGGGTGAGTTGGGAAATATGAGAGGCGATTTGGATTCTTTGAAGGGTGATATAGGATCTTTGAAGGGTGAGATGTCCACCATTAGTCTAAAGCTTGATTGTGTTGAAAGTAGGAGGAACTCATGACCTTATACTCTTAACCCCTACCATGTATCTTCAAGTGTCCAAGCCAATAACTCTTTAATGACCATGACACCTAAAACCCTCCACCAAATGCTATACCCTCTACAACCTCCAAAACCCAAGTCTAAACTACTCCAAATCGTGACTTACCAAGACCTATTCATGCCCAAGTGAACCAAGTACAACAAGAGGGACTTGGAGTCCAAACTCCACCAAATCCAAATCCTCAAATTCCAAATCAATTTGATCAAAGACCAATTCCTTCACATAACCAAACACCTCCACAAAATTCTAACTACCAAATTCCAAATCCTATGAATCAAAGACCTTACCCTCCACCACATCCAATGCCACAAGTCCAAGATCCAAATAACCAAAAACTTTATAACCCTCCACAAAGACCCCAAAATCAAAACTACCTAATCCAAAATAAAGACTATGATAGAGAGAAAAAAGAAGGTTATGATGTTCCTAATGATGACTATTGGTTTGATAAAGAAATGAGGGAAAGGTATGACCAAAGAGGGACTTTTGGGATGGCCATGGTAATCATCATAGAAACCGAGACATTGGTATCAACTTAATCAAAGTTGGCATTCCAACCTTCAAAGGAGAGAGTGACCTCGAGGTGTACCTAGCTTGGGAGACTTCTTATGAGAAATTGTTCCAAGTCCATGACTTATCCAAAAAAAGAAAAGTTGTTATGCCATTGCTCACTTTGAAGGATATGGAAATACATGGTAGGACTATACTAAGAGGTTCGATAATGTGTTGATTGGTGACCAACCACCTCTTTGGGAGATATTGAAGAGAATAATGAGAGAGAGGTATGTTCCGAAACAATATAGACATGATTTTCTTTCCAAACTCTACAATATTAGGCAAGAAAGCAAGAGTGTCATGGCCTGTTATGATGAGTTCCAACAACTCATCTTGAAACTTGATCATAGAGGTAAAGAAGTCCATAATGACATCATTCATTTCAAGGTGGGATTGAACAAAGACATATCTTCTAGTATGACCCTTCAAAAGTTTAAATCCATGGTTGAAGTCTTTTAAGCGGCTATGGAAACTGAAAAAGAGAACAAGGAGAGATACAAACCTAAGGCTCCCTCACCTTTCTTGGGTTGGTCTAAGTCCAAGGAAGTGAATCAATGGGCCTCGGGTTTAGTTAATAACAAAGAGTCCTCCACTTTTGTTAAACAATCTGAAGGCAAGCAAGTGCAAAGGTATCCCATAAGAACCGAAGGTAACAAACTTCTTACTCCTAATTTGAAAGGTCTATAATGTTTCAAGTATCAAGGATGGGGTCATCGGGTAAATGAGCGTCCAACTCATAGAAATCTGGTCCTAAGAAAAGGAATCTTGTATTATCTAGGGGAGGAAGTTAAGCTTGAACTCGAGAATAATGAGGTTGGTCCTCAAGATAGAGAGAAGTTTGATGTTGTAGCTGAGAGTGATGATTGTAAGGAAGAATACACTTGTCTATAAGATGGTGAGTGTCTAATTCGTAATTATGTAGGAAGGATGGCTATGGTGAGTAAAGCACTTGAAGATCCAAGCCAAAGAGAGAATTTGTTTCATACTAAGTGTTTGATTAAGGGAGGGGTGTGTACTATGGTGATTGATAGTGGGAGCTGTACAAACGTTGATAGTTCTACCATGATGGATTTCTTAAAACTCCCCATAAACTCTCATGCTAGACCCTACAAACTACAATGGCTCAATAAATATGGTGAGTTAAAAGTGACATGATAATGCATCATCAAGTTCAAGGTAGAAAACTACCAAAATGAAGTTTATTGTGATGTCATTCCAATGCAAGCATGCCATTTGTTACTTGGTAGACCATGGAAATATGACAAGTCTAACAAGCATGATGGAAGGTTAAACAAGTACTCACTTGATCATGGTGGAAAGAAGTTCACGCTCCATCCACTTTCACCATCCCACATGAATGAATTACACCAAAAGTTGAGAATTGAAAGAGAAGGGAAAGCAAGGAAAGAACCCGAGGGTATGCAAAAGGGATAGGCCTCGGGTTCCACCACTTAAAAGGATGAAGCTTCGGGTTATAAGGGTCAAGTACCCATGGTTATGTTGCCTAGGAGGAAGGACTTGTTCAAGGAGCAAGATATGGACACTCTTATGCTCCTCCTAGCTCATGCTCTTAACACTAACCTTTTTTTTTCTTCTTCTTGTTATTCTTCTTCTTCTTTCACCCCTTCCATTTCACTTGTTTTGCAGGATTTTGATGATGTTTTTCAACAAGAATTATCATAAGTATTACCCCTAATTTGGGGAATTGAGCATTAATTTGATTTTATACTGGGTTCACAACTACCCAATAAACCGGTTTATAGAAGTAATCCTATAGACACTAAGGAGCTTGAGAGGAAAGTTGAGGAGGTCCTCAACAAAAGCTATATCAAGGAAAGCATAAGCCCTTGTGCAGTTTCGGTGTTGTTGGTACCAAAGAAGGATGGAACTTGGCTCATGTGCGTGGATTGTAGAGCCATCAAAAAAATCACGATAAAGTATCACCATCCTATCTCTAGGCTATATGATATGCTTGATGAGCTACATGGCTCTTGTGTGTTTACTAAAGTTGATCTTAGGAGTGGCTATCACCAAATTTGGATACAACCGGTGATGAGTGGAAGACTACATTCAAGACCAAGTTTGGTCTATATGATTGGTTGATCATTCCATTCGGATTCACAAATTCTCCTAGAAATTTTATGAGGCTAATGAATCATGTGATTAAGACTTTCATTGGAAAGTTTTTAGTTGTATACTTTGATGATGTGTTAGTGTATAGCAAATCTATTGATGAGCATGCGATGCATTTGTGATGTGTGTTTGATGTCCTCCGAAAGGACAAGTTGTATGAAAACATGGACAATTGCTCTTTTGATGTTAATAAGGAGGTATTATTAGGTTTTGTTGTTAGCTCAAGGGGTGTGGACGTGGACGAATCCAAGATAGGCTCTATATGAAGTTGGCTGACCCTGAAAACTATTGGAGAAATCTGAAGTTTCCATGGGTTGGCAAGCTTTTATATGAGGTTTCTCAAGGGATTTTTTACCATAGCATCTCCCTTGACCGAGATTATTAGAAAGGACCAACCCTTTAAGTGGCGTGATGAGCAAGCTAAGGCCTTTGAGATCTTGAAAGCTTTGCTCATTTCAGCTCCCTTATTGCAATTGCCCGATTTAAAAAAATATTTAAAGTGGATTGTGATGCAATCAAAGAAGGTATTGGTTCTGTTTTGATGCAAGATCAAAGACCCATAGCTTACTTTAGTGAAAATTTCAAAGGAGCAACTCTAAACTATTTCACTTATGATTTGGAGTTGTACGCCCCTGTTAGAACTTTGGGCAATTATCAACATTATTTATAGCCTATGGAGTTTGTTATATGAACGGATCATGAATTTTTTAAACACCTTAAGTCCCAATACAAGTTGAATAAGCATCATGCTAAGTGGATTGAATTTCTAGAGACTTTCCCTTACATAATCCATTACAAAAAAAGGGAAGAAAAATGTAGTTGCCAATGCATTATCTAGAAAGCATGTGCTCGTTGCTACTTTGTATTTGAGGGTGATGAGATTTGAGAGGTTGCGGATATTTTATCCTGAGGATACTACTTTTTCTCCTATTTATAGGAATGTGAAGAGTGGGGAGGGGACCGATGGCTCAAAGAGAATGGCAATTCCTCCTACTCTCGGTTAGATGGCTATTTGTTCAAATGGAGGAGATTGTGTGTTCCTTCTAGTTCATGGAGGGAATTATTTGTGAGAGAGGCACATGATGGTGACTTCATAGGGCATTTTGGGGTTGACAAAACCATTAGGGGTCGTTTGGTTTGAAAATAAGTTATACCGGGATTAGTTATACTGGATAAGTTATACTGGGATTAGTTGTCCTGGGATAAGTTATCCTAGTATTATTTTTTAGTGGTTGTTTAGTTTGTGGTATTAAAAATAATATGTAGTGCATTGTTTGTAAAAGTATATTGTTTGTTTACTAAAATACCCTTCACAATATTTAGCTTAATTATTTTCCTTCATATTAAATCATATAAAAGAAATTAAAAAGTTACTAATTTTTTTTAAATTTATTATTTTCTTTTTCCTTATGTTGATATTTCTTAAATGTTTATGAAGCTCTAATATTTCATTTTAAATTATTTATTTTGTTCTAAATTCCATAAAATATTGATAATCTCATTTTTTGTCAAAAAAAATCATCATAAAAAAATGTGAAAAAGAATTACTCTCATTTTTCATCATTTAGTATCATTAATATTTGGAGAGTCAAATTATATTTTAAAAAAAGTAAATTTTCAAATATTATTAGTTAAATATAAAAATATTTTTTATTTAATAATTAATCATGTATTAAGTTAGAAAGGGAATGTCAACATACTTTAATAACTTGTCCATGATAAATTTGTTAGAAAAAATAAAAATTTATCTTCATTATAAATTTGTTAGGAAAAATGAAAATCTAAAGTATGATTAATAAGCATTTCTACAAAATAGAAAAATAATAAATCTTTACATCAATTTTGAACTTGATTATATAAATAGGTTTTATAGTGTCACTATCACTTTTCCATTACTCATCACTATTGTAGCATTTAATTAGCTCATATAATTATTCAAATTTATCAAAATTAATGAAAATTTGTAGAAAAATTAAAATTTAAATTAGGGATAAAATGATTAAAAAAAAAATTAATGCGAGGACTACTAAAATCTCATATTCTCTCTTATATAGTAGTAAAGTAAAGTTATATATACATACATATATACATATATATATATATGTACATTTATATGTGTATATATATATATACATATATATATGTACATATATATATATATATATGTACAACTATGTGTATATCTATATGTATATCAGTAAAACCATTTGAAAAAGTGTTATTAGCTATAGTTTTGAAAAAGGTTTTAAAATAATAGCTAGCTAGATTCTCCATTACTCAACATTAAAAAATTGTTTATTTGATTCATATGATTTTTCTCTTTATTTGTAAGTTTGAATTTTTACTTTCTCCAAAACATATATAACGATGAATCATGTAGTAGTTAGATTTATTTTTTTTAATTTTTAGATAAAATTATTTGAGTAAATTGGTAGAAAAGTAGAATAAAAATGATAAAAAACTTATGTAGAAACAACAAAATATTATACACAAAATTTTATAATTTATTTTTTCATCTCATCTAAAAATTTGAACTTCATATGATAAGTTTCATATTCATTCGCATTAAAATCTAACCTATCTCATTATACAAATACCTTATATTTTATAAAAAAAAAAAAAGTAAAGTAATGTATATAAAGTGATAATCTAAGAATTTGGAAGGCAATTGTATCTTTTTTGAATTTTAGAATTAATTTTTTGATAAATTATTATATATTACTAATAAGTTTTTAATGTAAATATAAAATTTATGTCAAAAGTATTAAGTATTTAACTTTTATTAAAATTCATAATTAAAATAATAGTATATATATAGATGTGAAATGAAATCATAAATTTTGAGGGTATTTTAGTCATTATATAATTTAATACCAAAGAAAAATAGTCTTGGGATTGTTATCCCACCATTTGGGTGGATAACTTATTCCAAGACTAACTATTAGTCCCGGGATAAGTTATCCCAAATATTTACAACCAAACGAGTGAGTTACATTTTTATCCCGGGATTATTAACTTTAGTCCCTCAAACCAAACGGCCCCTTAGTATTTTGGAGGAGCAATTCTACTGGCCAAAAATGTGCAAAGATGTTGCTAAGGTTTGTGGTCAATGTATGGATTGCCGGAGTGCAAAATCTCGCCTCCTTCCTCATGGGTTATATACTCCACTTCCCACTTCCTTTATACCTTGGCTAGACATATGAATGAACTTTGTTTTGGGGCTGCCAAGAACTAGAAAGAGTCGAGATATCATTTTAGTTATTATTGATAGATTCTCCAAAATGGCTCACTTCATCCTTTGTGCCAAAACCAAGGATGCTCCTAGTGTAGCTTCACTATTTGTTGAACATATTGTAAAGATTTACGGGATCCCAAAGACTATTGTGAGTAATAGGGACTCAAAGTTCCTAAGTCTCTTTTGGAAGTCCATATGGGGTAGGGTTGGTACAAAGTTACTTTTCTCAACCTCTTGCCACCCACAAACCGATGGCCAAACGGAAGTAGTGAATAGAGCCTTGTGTTCTATGCTACGTACTATAGTTAAAGGTAAATTGAATTCATGGGAAGACCATCTACCCTTGGTGGAATTTGCATACAATCGGGTAGTACACTCAAGTACGGGAATGACTCCCTTTGAGTGTGTCTATGGTATAAACCCCCTTACCTCCTTGGATCTAACTTCTTTTTCTAGTGAACTTATGATAAGTCTAGATGGTTCCAAAAGAGCCAAAGCAATGAAAAATATTCATGAGAAGGTACGTATCAAGCTTGAAAATAAGAACCAAAAGGTTACAAAAAGGGGCAAATAAAGAGAGAAGGAAGTTAATACTTGAACCCGAAGATTGTGTGTGGGTACACCTATGGAAGGACCGGATCCTGAATCAAACAAAGGCTAAGATCATGCCACAGGGTGATGGACCATTCCAAGTGCTCAAAAGGATCAATTACAATGCCTGTCAAATTGATCTACCTTTGAATTACCAAGTTCACAACACTTTTAATGTTTGTGACCTTTAACCCATGGACACCCTTGAAGTTGAGGAACCCACAAGTTTGAGGACAAACTCTCTTTACGATGGAGAGGATGATACAAGTTCCAATCCCTCAAGGCCTTTCACAAGAAGCCAAGCCAATGAACTACAACAACTGCAAGCATGTTTATGCTATTGAAGGTATGTGAAAGTGTGTGTGAGAGTGTACTATATTCGGCCAAGGGAGGATACTTGTTGATATATGAAGAGGAGACTTGAAAGAACACTCTACAAGGGCAAGATGGACTTTGAAAACTTTATTTTGACACTCAAGGGGCGCCTCCCCCTTACTTATTCATTAAGGATAATTTTTTCTTTTGAATGTAATAAGTATAAGTAGACACTTGAAATTGTATTTTCACTAGTTTTGACATATTGAGAGAATACTCTTTTATATTGTATTTTAGTCTTCCTTTAGCTTAGAGAATCTGAAACTTGAGGGTTTTATGCAAGTGAGGTGTTCTTCACTTGTCTTGATCAATTGGCAAGAAGGGTGTGGTTGAGGAGTGTGAATTCCGTTGGTCCACCTAAGAGTGAGGTTTAATCTAACATTGATGTGGTGTGTTTGATTGTTTGATACATATTCTTATGCTAATAATTGGTGTTGGAGAGGGTCTCATTACCTATCATTTTTATTTCATGCATTTATACTTCATCTCCTTTCTTCTATGTGTTGTTTTCCTTGTCTTGTTCAAGTTTAGTTGCTGATTTGTGCATTTTCTAGTTAGATTCCATATCACACATAAATCAATAGAGAAAAGAGAAATCCGTTAATACCTAAGAATAATGGACCTGTCAAACTTATAGAGGGTTGTCCTATAATTTAATTATGAAGAACATAATTCTCATAGTTTCCTTAAGATAAGCTCATGACTTGTTCACTTACCTTTATCTTGTAAATAAGGTAAATCCCAAGAACCTTAGTGGAATTATAGGGCTGCTATATATCTAAGAGAGAGAAAGAGAGAAAACCTAGAAAGCTATTTTTTTTATCTAAGTTAAAATGAGCAAAAGGGGCTGATTTCAACCCATTTAAAGAGAGCTGATCTTGGCCGACTTTCTTGGACATTTTTGGTCCATACTTTGTCAAGTAGGTGATGCGCCAACTTGCCCATTATATTGGGCCTTTATGATCTAAAACTATTGGGCCTTTGCTGCCCATTCTCCTCTTTTTATCTCCTTTAATTTGGGCCAGAATTTATTTAAGTAGGTGGTAGTGTACTTGGCCCAATAAGCTGGTCAAGGGAGCCTTAGTAGGTGATGCACCTACTTAGTTCTTAGGTTGGTTAAATGGTAAAAGTAGGTAACTCACCTACTAGCTTAAATAAGTCAAGTAAGCACCTTAACAAAATACTCCATTTTAGTTTTTAATTCTTTTAATCTAACTTAAAACTTGTATATATTTGGTCACTTTAAACTTCAAATTCAAATACTAGTTCACGATCCCAAGTTTGAATAGTTGTATTTAACTTGGTCGCATCATATTAAAATATACGGGAAACATCTATAATTCCATCTACACCATAAATACTCGCATAACAAATTTCACTGTTACCTATACCACAACGATATACCAAGTTCTATATAATTAGAACATGTACAAGCAAACTATGGGATGCTACACCTGCATTCGCTCAGTACTAAATCCTACTCCCATTTGAACTGACACTGGAAAGCTAATTGGTGCATGCACTGATAACTGATAACTGATAATCTCAAGTCATTGTATTCTAAAAGATAACAATGCATATGAATTTTGGGATAATTATTAACATATAAACTGATAATGCTGATCATGAATATGAATATCTGAGAATACTGATAAGATTCATAGATTAACTGTCTGAGTACTTGAAATGCTGAATTTATATAAATCACATAGGTATCGAGTGTTCACAACCCACCAGCACTGAAAGAGTATAAAATATAATATCAAACTTGAAATACTGTAATAAGTGATTATGGTTCAAAGATACAAACATGGGCATTTCATCAAACATGTGAAAATCATAAACTTATTTGTGAGAATATTGTAAACATGAGGGAAAAAATAAGATTTCATGGCAAAATCATAACTTGAGGATTTATCCTAAATCAAAAGAACATGACATAGGAATTACAACATTCAAATAATGATATGACTCATTCCACTTGAAAGCACTTATAATCATAACTTGAAATTAAATTAACAAGATATTCATGGATATAGTTAAACTTAATCATGTAAAACACATAATTTAAAACCAAAAAGGGTGCTTGGACTCCATGGGTGAAAGGGGGACCATGGATGAACTCCCATACCTTAAGCTCATAACTTAAAAGAGAAACATCAATGTTGATGTTTTTTTAAGGTTCTGGAACTTGGGGAACTTGAATTCTTGATTTCTTGGAGAAAAAGGAATTGAATTTGTGTTCTTAGGGAAAGGGAATGGTTTTCTTGTGAGGATAATTAGAGAAGAAGGGAAAAATTATGCCCTAACTGATGCCCAAGTCGTGCTTTAAACTATTGGGTTGAGGAGGAAAAGACCCAATTTCCCCTCAGGCATTTAAATTTGTAACTGGACGCAACAACGTCACCGTGATGTGTTTAATCACAGTCGTTGAATTCCCTCACCGCATCATTGTGAACATGAGTTTGGGATTATTACCATATTGCGGCCTTATCACATTGACACTTTGGTTCCGTGATCCAAACATGACCTAAAAACCATCTGAAACTTCTTCGAGACATGCTCCTTACATCCCTGAACATGAATTAACTCAAAAACTAACATCTCAGGGTCGGGAAGGTCAAAATAAAAATTCTCAAAGTTTAGGGCTCTTGAAAATGACTAAGTCCCTAACACTTAGTGAAAATTTCAAGCCTTAAGACCCTCAAGCATGCAACTAAGAGCTAAATCAATCTAAGATTAGTATGGGGTATTACAATATCTCCCCTTTGGGAACATTCATCCTCGAATGAGAAAGGTTAGACTGAGGGTACTTAACTAAGGAAACTGAGATCATATACTAAACATGCATGACTTGGAACATGATTGCATAACTGTGTCTGAGCATGATACCTAAACTGAACTGATTTCGTAAATACATCCAGTGATATAAGAATGGTTATAAGGATGAGATATAAATGTTAGTGTCAACTTATGAGTAACAATTATCTCAAGATGGACCTGGTTTTGTGAAGAAAAGATGAGAGGTTTAAGACATGAAAACTTGGGACATTACATTATCTCCCCTTCGGATCATTCATCCCCCAAATGATACTAACTTAGATGAAATACTAAGAAAAGACTAAGATGATGCATGGGACACTTATAAACTAAATCATAACTAAATATATGAATCTGAAACATAATACATGGACTGAACTAAATTCGAAACTTACATGTTTACGAACAAATTACCTCATGGAATAGCCGTATTCATGAAACTACAGATAGTAAGACTAGATCGAAAAATTGAGAAACCATATGAACTTTTCTGTCTGACTGCTAAACTAAATTGTTGGCTATTCGGAATGAATTATATTGAAAATCTTATACTCAACAGGAGTATTTCTTCAACACTCTTTCTAAGAAATTAAAATAATAGTAGGGATTAAAGGATCTTGGGCATGATTTGAGTAGAAATTCTGAGTAAGGAATATTAATATGGCTATCACTTTGTAACATGGAACATAGGCCTATAAAACATAAGCTAGGATAGAATCACCAAGCCTTAGTCAATGCAACTGCTAACTTTAAAGCTTAGCCACATTTCTCAAGCACTGCCTCAACTATGTTTTTCCTCTCAAATACTAGGATAATTTGATTCCACTTATAATTCTTTCATGTGCATTAATAACTCCATTACTTAAGTCTGAACTGAACTAAATTTTATCACCATCATCAAGCCTAACTCGAAAACACAAGGTACAATACATAACGCTATAATGCTAGTCTGAACCATGAATACAATACCCTTTGTATTTTCACAACTTCTCCTCATGAATAATTCTTAGTACCACTTCAACAACTACATTCAACCTCTTATTATAAATTCACTAACGCGCAATGCATTCATCCACTTATACACCAACATGACATTCAAGCCTATCTTCATAACCACATATAAACTTCTAAACAAATGCCCATAAAAGCATGAATTTATTAAAAAGATCAAAACTGAGGACACACATGACAGAATCTAAATTTCACTAGTCATTAAGAGTGCACCATGAGTTATGGGAAGTGAGCATACTATAAAATATGAGTGCATGAGTCATGAGTTGCATGACCTAAGTTTGGAGTTCATAATTCATAGAATATAATTCGTAATGCTGAGTGAGCTGGAACTCCTTATACTAGGAACTAAAAGTGCACTTGATTCTCTATGATATGCATAAACATGAACTATGATCATAGAGCTGACATGTAAGGCATGAGTATATATCATGACGACTGAAGTACAAAACTTTTCTCTGAGATAACCATGGGTCAAGCATCTTCCTCCCCTACTGATATTCTATAATACACTAGCATCACTACTAAAATCTCAGAGCCTGACTTAGTTACTTGTTTTATCATCTCCCCTTTTAGCTCAAAGCCATCATTTTAAGTTTGTGGGACCCTTTTAAATAACTCTAAACTAAACTAAAACCACTGTATTCTCAAGTGCAAGATATAAAAATACACAAAAATAAGAACTCACCCTGAAAGACTACACTTGAAAATATAAGACACGCTGCTAGTACCTCCATCTGATATGCAACTCTTAACTTTCTATAGCCTATAACTTAGTTGGTAAGAACATCACATACTAAATTACTAGCCTCATTCACACTTAGAAACTAAAGGGTACTATCTAAGCATACCCACACTATTATGCTTAACTTAAATTCTTGCATACAGTATTTTAAGCCTACCAATTCACCTTTCATATAAATAGCCCCATGGATACAAAATCTACTAAATCCAGATAAAAATTATACCCACTTTACTACTGCTAAAACTTCTGGGTTTATGCTTCTAATTATAGATCATATGTTATGAAGGGATTTTGAGAAGGGATCTAAAAGCACCTCTGACTTTGGCTTAGTGCATGATCTTCATGAATATGAATAAAATACCACATGCTTTGGAACATAAAAGCACTGATGCAATACTTTTAAGCCTGTGCACAATCCCATAACTGTTTGTCGGGACTATCTGAAAAAACCATATCTGTAAGAACTTAAGCTGGCTATTTCTATTGCCTCAAGAATAAGCCAGAGTTAGTATAAATAGATTAACATAAGAATCTGCATATATTCTTTATAGAACACTTCTACTGTATGATCTGACATATGAAAGAAGGGAAACATATCTAAATTCCCTGTAGCCTCTCAAAGAAAAGTACAAACATCTTTGTACCATTCTGCAAGACTCTACTAGACACGGCTTCATAGACACCCTAGGACACTTGAACTCTGGGCTCTAATACCAAGTTTTTTATGACCTGAGACTGCCCCTAGTTGTAACACGATGCTTAGAACCACAAGTAATCCCAAGCTAACCTATGAACTGGCATATTATTGAGCAACTTATTTAATATGTCAAAAAAAAACTTAATTTATCGAGCGAAAGCACAATCATGAAAATTTAGAATAACGTTAATACTGATCCATTTTACAACATGATAAAACTGAAAAAAGAAACTCAAATTTTATGACTGATTCTAACTGACATCTATGAAGCCTCTACTATACTGACTAAAGATAGCAGGGACATGCCTCCAACTACCACTAATCAACACATGGAAAATCAAAAAAATATAGTACATGATTTATAACTATCTGGAGTTCTCAAAATATAAGAACTTATCACCTACTGTTGAAAGCTGCAAACTGTCTGACCTTGATGTAAGAGCTACATATGGTACCTACATTATGAAGGATCTAACCACAAATGCATATATGTTGTCAGTATGTTGGAATGACTGAATATACGAAGACATGTACTAAATCATGGAAATATTTCAAACATGCTATAAAACTGAGGATACAAGTTATTTGCTCAAATATACATTTAAAACATGACTATACGTGAAAACTGTATATCATAAAGAATTTATAAATCATGACCTGAAAATAATTTTGTAAGCTAGGAGGCAATAAAAACATAAATGTTGTAAGTAATTCACTTGTAAGGCTAAATATGCTATAAAAGTTATAATAAGGGTGACGTATGAATACTAGGTCCGAAATATATGGTGGAAACTGACTTAACTCGAGCATCTAATTATACCAATTTACTATGCACAAAGACATAAACGTACAACACCAAACATAACATATACTAAGTTGGTCTAATTAACTGAATGACTAATAGTTGAATACTGAAGAACTAACATCTGAATACTGAATAACTGGTATCTGGATACTGATTAGTTGGTATCTATATATTGATTAACTGATAATTGTATACAAATTAACTAATAACTAAATACAAGTCATGTAAAACTAAACTGTACTTAGTATGAATAATTGGACTGAAACTGTAGGGTACTGTGCATATAAGATAAGGACTAACTAAACAATATGAGATAACTGAGCATGAATGCATGAAAACTATAATATCTGAGAATGCAAGACCAAGCATAAGCATATTTCTAAAATAATCTATAAACTGAAAGACTAAAATCAAATAACTGAATAACTTAGAATCTGTACACTTGTCAAGCAAACCTAAATTGAAAATACACTAAATAATGTGCTGAGATGGTGAAAGGTATCATCTAACCGACATGCCCCAATTTGATCTAATCGGGGTACAACCTGTAACCCTAGTTGGAAGGGTATTAGTACTGTACCACGGGTAATAACATTGGCTATATGGATCTACTAATCTGGTGTCCTAAAGGACCATGGTATCAAGCCTAAATAGACAGGTGACCCCTGAATGGAAGTAAAGCCTAAACTGATGGGTGACTCCTCATATCCTATGCTGGCTACGTAGTTCTGGAATACAGGGACTACTAATAATGATTCTGCCTAACTAACGGGGAAGCTGCCACCCCTGTATTTATTTGGTGCTAAATCCTATTCCCAACTAAACTAACACTGGAAATCAACTGAACATGACATGGGAATTACAACATTCAAAATATGATATGACTTATTCCACATGAAATCACTTATAATCATAACTTGAAATTGAATTAACAAGAAATTCATGGAGATAGTTTAACTAAATTATGTAAAACACATAATTTAAAACCATAAAGGGGTTTTGGGCTGCATAGGTGAAAGGGGGCCCATGGATGAACTCCCATATATTGTAAGCTTTTAACTTAAAAGAGAAACATCAATCTTGATACTTTATCAAAGGTTCTTAAACTTAGAGAACTTGAATTTTTTATTTCTTTGGGAAAAAAGAATTGAATTTATGTTTTTAGGGACAGGAAATAGTTTTTTTGGGAGGATAATTGGATAAGAAGGGCAAACCTATGCCCTAACTAATTCCTAAGTTGTGTTATATATGATTGGGTTGAGAGGGAGAAAACCTAATTACCCCTAGGCATTTAAATTCGTAATTGGACCCAACATCACTGCAATGCGATCTAATTGTGGTCATTGAATTCCCTCACCGTGATGCAGTGAACATGAATTTAGGACTATTATCGCATCGTGGCTTTATTGCACTGACACTTTGGTTTCATGATCAAAACATGACCCAAACCCCATCTGAAAAATCTGAAGCTTCTTTGAGACATGCTCTTTACATCCTTGAACATAAATTAGGTCGATAAAGTCAAAATAAAAATCCTTAAAGTTTAGGGGTCTTTAAGATGACTAATTCCCCAACACTTAGTAAAAATTTCAAGAATCAAGCTCTTTAAGCATGTAACTATCAGTTGAATCAAGCTAAGATTAGTACGAGGTATTATAAAGGTGATGCCTTTTAGTTTAAAGAATGCTGGTACCACTTATCAAAGGGATATAATATGAGCCAAATGGCCATCTATGCTTTTAAAGACATCATTGGAGGCCAATGCATAAAGACTCAAGACTTGGTCACCTCAAGGAGACAACAACATGCATGGAGGACCCGTTTTGAGTATGATATAAAGAAAATCCGTGTGTGGATGATTGCATAGGGTCTTTCCTTTGATGCCAACCCGAGTGCACAAGTATTGAAGCATGACCCCATAGTTTTGGCGCATTGAAGAAGCACCCTTCATTAAAGGTATTTTGGGGATTAGACTTGTTGGAAAGACACTTCATTGCCACCCTTTACATTAAGAGTGTTTTGGCCATTTTGCTATGTAATAAGCTAGCCTATAGATAGTCTTCTATTAGGTCATTTACTCTTTAGTTGATTATGGGTATTTGAAAGACATTGAAAGTTTTCATCTTCTCTCTTTGAAAGTGTAGTGTAGGGCTTGGAAAAGCCAAGTAGTGTAGAGCTTGGAAAAGCCATTATTGATCTTTGCTTAGAAACGGTGGTTGTTAGGAGGATTTGATTCCCTTAGCGGTCACCATAAGAAGATTTTGGTTTGATTTTGCGAGTTTAAGGGTCATATCATTTGATGCATAGTTTGGTTCCTAATTCTTTGCAACTTCTTATGCCATCTTATCTATCTTTACTTTATTGCATTATTTGTTATCTTGTTCCTCTTAGTATTCATCTCTTTAGATGAATTCTTATATCATTTGGTATCAAGAGCCATATTTTAGAATTATTCCTACAATTCTAAGCCTTGGGTTATTGTTACCTTAAAGAAAATCTTAACAAAAAGAGTGTAGAAAATCTAAAATCTCACAAAAAAAATTGTTAACCTGTTTTTGTGTTTGGGCAGAATTTTAATCTTAGATCTACTATGTTTTATGTGTTTTGTGAGTTTCTAGTGCTAGATCCTTGCTCACTAGCACTAATAGAGTCTAGATCTAAGTTTTGAGCAAAATTTGAGTTGTTTTGAGCTATCCACCATTGTTGACCATGAGTTTAAAGAAACTTGAAAGGTGGATCTCAAAATTTGTTGAATATTTGGACTTGATTTTGTGGTATTGTTGTTTGGGAAGTCAATGTGAGCAAACGGAAACAAAAACTATCAAATTTGGAGGTCATTTGCTTGAAGGTCAACCTTGATCAAACTTTTAAATATTCTTGGTGTTCTTCATGTTCTTCATATATTGTTGAAGAAGAATATTCAAAAGGAGTAGTTTGATCTTGAAAAAGGCTTCAATTCTTGTATTTTTCCCTCCTATAGCCGAAACTAGTCTAAGTTGAAGAAATTGAATTTTAAACTGGAACAAGTCAACACCAAAATATTGACCAATATTGACCAAGTTGCCACGTCATCACTCCCCTAAAAAATGCTTAAGCTCAAATGTTTGTTCTAAGTTTCTTTTCTTTGATTGTTAGTTTTATTTCTTTATTCTAGTACTAATTAGCAACTAGTAATCACCTACTAGATTATGAATTAGTGTTTTGAATCCGTTTTCTTTATGTTTTTCATTCTTTGTGTGCTTTTCTCATTTTGATTCATTAAACTTCTTTGATTCAAGTTTGTAAGTAGATTTTATTTTGTGTCTTGAGTCGATAAAACAAGCATCTATTCCGGTCACTAAGTATTGATTGACACCTTATTGACTTCCGGAGTATAAGCAACTTTAAATATTTATTGGTCAAATTATGAGGATCAAAAAGGTGAGTGTATATGAGTGTTGGTGAGGAGCTTTTACTACTAATCTTATTTATTCATTTTGTAGGTACAATATGATAGAAGGGGAACTTATCTTTGTAGCCTCAGATTATTGTGACTACAACATAGGAGACTATGATTGTAGTAAAGGATTTTATGGCTATGATGATGTTGGAGATTAGGGGGGCTATGAATATAGCCATGATCAAGACATGGGCAGAATTAAAAGTTATGGTTTTGAGGGAGAAAATAAGGTGAATAAAGTTCCTTGTGCATATGGTGAATATAGAGATGATGTAGGGCCTTGTTATAGTTTTTATGAAGAAGTTGGGGCATGTGAGGAGTCCTATACTTCCTACTTTGAACCTAGAATTAGTGTAAGGTATAACCCCTTCCTTCACAAAGCTTATGAGAGCCATGGTGAGAGCGCACGTATGGAGCATAAAGATTCATATTTCACCTTGTAGTAAATTTTATCAAGGTTGATGTGGTGTGAATAGGTATACTAGCTATAGTGTAGGTTGTCCCATGAGAAGAAGAGAGAAAGCATCTCCAAGGCCGAGGGGTACTCATGTGCCCATGGATTGTCCTAAACTCTACAATGTTAATCCTAGGAGAAGTGTCCACTCTGAAAATGTAAGCATTTATGTGGTATCGGGTTGCCTCCTTGTGCTAGATGATTGGCACTATAAGAACTGGATCATACCACCCATAGCTGACTATTTGGGGTTTTTTCGAAAACCTTTACTTATTTCATATTCCTTGGATGGGTATAAAGTTACTGAGAGAGTGAGAATTGTCTTTACCCAATTTGAATACGTAAGAAGGTATGGTGCAATATCTTTCCCTTGACACCAGGTCATGTATACTTAGGTGCCAATTGGTTTGCATAATATAGAGTTCCAAATATGCTAAATTGTCCTAAGGTTGTAGTGGACCGTTGGGGAAATTATCTCTTTACCTTAATTCTTTCCAAACCGCAAGAAGATATGATCACTTACTCCAAGCCGAATGATTATGAGAGACAAAAGATTGAGAGGAGTAAGGGTGTGAAGGTGTCAATCCAAGAGTGGAAAAAAGAGAGGTTGTGTGGAGTGAAGTGAGAGAGTTTTCACCAAACCGTGCTAACTATGTTTGTCCTTCTATTTCTAAGGACATTTGTGTAGGTACCAACATGGAAAGCGAAGGAGCACAAGGCCAACGATAATTTTCTTCCAAAGCATGTGGGAAACCTTCACACCACGTCCAAGAAGAATCTACTTAAGAACTTTAAGGTAAAATAGCTAACTAGTACGCTTTTATGCATGTGAATGATAATTGTGTGGCTAATAGACCATTTAGTGTGAGTAGTAGCTTACCTATTTGTGAGTCTATTAATTCCTTAGCTCTTGTTGATGATGTACTTATTATGAGTGTGGATACACTCGTTGATCCTATTGATGACCGAATTGACTCTTCTTGTAAGATTAATTTAAGTCCACCTAGTGTTGAAGCCACTGAGTTGAATGATAATACATTATCTATTGATACTTTGCCTATTGATGATGATGTACATGTTGTGAATGTGGATACACTAGTTGATCCTATTAATGACCGAATTGACTCTTCTTGTAAGATCAATTTATGTCCACCTAGTGTTGAAGCCAATATGTTGAATGATAGTACATCATCTTGTGGGAATTGTGTTGATCAACTTATATACAAAAATTTTCCAACACTTGAAGATGTGTGTGATATGTTTAATAGATCTCAAGTGAGTGATGATGTTGAAAATGTTGATCAAATAAATAGGAGTGACCCCTTTAGCATGATCTCTAGTGAATGTTCTACTCTCGGTTTTGCTCATAAGGATAATCATATGCTTGAAACATCTTTGATACTTGATAATGATCTTTTAGAGAATGGATTTGCATGTTCTATATCCTCTTCATGGATAAATCCTTCTCTCTTTAAAGATAATATCTTGTTTGAAGATGATGAGTTCACTTCTAATAAACCTAATGGTGAGAATTAAGTTAAAGTTATAGCTTTTCTTGAAAGCTATAGCCTATATGCCAACTGACTATGGTGTGACAACATTCCTCCTAAAGATGGAAATCTCTTTTTGGAAGATAAGAGTACTCTTAAGGGAAGGGAATGTGAGGTCTTGGAAAGGAATAATCAATTGGGTGATGATAAATTTGAATTTCTTGAATTCTTAAGAAACCCAATAAGTGATTGTTCCTTCAAAAATTGATTGTGGTTGTGATCCTTTGTATGATACCCCACCCATGTTTGATGACTATGAGGAAGAACTACTTGCTGCTTGTGAAGACTTACATAATAATTCCTTGGAATTTGGTGATGGTATGTGTCTACTTGAGGGTACTTCTATAGAACGGGAAGGTGTCAATTGTTTGGAAATTATTCTTTTACTTTGTGTGACCTTATTGTTGAGAGTACTCATGGTGATGATATTGAAACTAGCGGTGGGTACATACATGAGGACACCTTAGTTGAAGTTGACTTGAGTGATACCTTTATCTACGCCCTATTTTCTTTTGATGCTATACATGCTATTGTAGAGAGTATATCTTGTAGTTTGGGTGAAGCCTATAGGGAAAGGGAGTGTTTTCTAGACCCGTATCTATGGATACTCTTTCCATTTGACCCTAGTTCCAAATATGGAAATGGTGATGTTAGTTCACCCAACTTGTTTCTTGGTATACATGACAAGCAGAGTGTCATTCTTGAAAACCCGAGAGCAAAAGTGTCATTGGCTCCTTGGGGTAATGCTTCTAAATGTGCATCCTTGCTTGACACACTTGTACTTAAGTTGCATGAATCCCAACTTGTGGATGCCGAGTTGTCTATTTGTTTGAAGAAAAGAGCGTGCATGTTCTTAAATTCTTTGTCTTCACCCATGCATGTCTTTATACTTGATTCTTTCCTATACTACCTCTTTTTCTATGATGACATCCATGCTAGTTTCAAATTTGTATTAAGTAGGGGTAGGGGTCTTGTTGGTTGGTCCACTTGTTTGAATGAAAATGCTATGTGAGATTGGTGTACTTTGAGACCAATAGTTGCACCATGTTTGATGAGGCCACTTGAAGAGGTAATGAAACAGTTGTGCTTTATGGTTCCTAAGACAAGGGTAGCCTTACCTTTTGGACTTAGTGATACCATTAAGACCTTTGTAGTTTCTTATTCTCTTGATACTTGTCATAGCCATTTATTTCATAACATTCTTACTAAACTTTTCATGACTAGGACAAAGGATTCGTGGTTATATATCAAGTATATACCACCTTGGCATGATGATGTTATTTATTGTACTAACCCTAACCCTTATGCCATGAGAAAGTTGTGATTATTTGTCCTTTCTTTAGTTTTGCAAGGTATGGATTCGAGGTTGAATCCTTTTCAAGAAGGGGAGGATGATACAAGCCAAATGGCCATCTATTCTTTAGAAGACATCATTGGAGGCCAATGCTTAAAGACTCAAGACTTGGTCACCTCGAGAAGACAAGAACATACATGGAGGACCCATTTTTAAGCATGACATAAAGCAAACCCGTGTGTGGAAGATTGCATGGGGGCTTACCTTTGATGTAAACTCGAGTCCTCAAGTGTTGAAACATGACCCTGTGGTTTTTGAGCATTGAAGAAGCACCCTTCATTAAAGGTATTTTGGGGATTACCCTTGATGGAAAAACACTTCATGGCCACCTTTTTCATTAAGGGTATTTTGGCTATTTTGCTATGCAATAAGCTAGCTTATAAATAGTCTTCTATTAGGTCATTTGATCTTTAGTTGATTATGGATATTTGAAAGACATTAAAAGTCTTCTTCTTCTCTCTTTGAGAGTGTAGTGTAGAGCTTGGAAAATCCAAGTAGTGTAGGGCTTGGAAAAGCCGTTATTGATCCTTGCTTAGAAATGGTGGTTGTAAGGCGGAGTTGATTCCCTTAGCGATCACCATAAAAATATTGGTGTTTCATTTTGCGATTTTAAGGGTCTTATCGTTAGATACACAATTTGGTTCTTAATTCTTTATAACTTCTTATGTCATCTTATCTATCTTTACTTTATTGCATTTATTTGTTATCTTGTTCCTCTTAGTCTTCATCTCTTTAGGTTGATTCTTATATCTGGCTATGCTAAACATTTTTAATGGCCTACTCCATAAAAATGTTGAACGCTATATGGATGACCTAGAGGTGAAGTCAAGAAAGAGTGATGACCATTTAAAAGGCCTAATAATGCTATTTGAGTTGTTTCAAAGATACCAACTTAGGATGAATCCATTGAAATGTGCCTTTAGAGTTATATTTGGAAAGTTCCTTGGCTTCATTGTACGACACTGAGGAATTGAAATTGATCATGCAAGGTCGATGAAATTTGGAAGATGCCAGAGCCTCAAAACATTCACGAGTTAAAAAGTCTTTAAAGAAGGCTAGCATATTTAAGGAGGTCCATCTCAAACATGGCCGAAAAATGTCAACCATTTATCCATCTCATGATGAAGGACACTCTTTTTAAATGGGACAAAGTTTGTATCAAGTCCTTCAAAAGTATCAAATCATACTTGAAGAAGCCTCCAGTTCTTGCGGCACCCATACCTAGGAAACTGTTGATACTCTACATCACGACACAAGAATGGTCAGTTGGAGAACTGCTAGCTCAAGAAAATAGTGAAGGCAAAGAAAACTCTCTTTACTAAATGAGCAAAATGATGACACAAAATGAGCTAAAGTATACTCCAATCAAAAAGTTGTGTTTGGCATTGTCCTTCACAATTCAAAAGATGAAACACTACTTTTAAGCTAATGTTGTCCGTCTTATGTCTAAGGCAAATTCCATCAAGTTTGTAATGTCGAAACCAATCCTTAGTGATTGAATTTTTAGATGGTACCTTTAATTTCAACAGTTTGAGATTGTGTACATTCCTTAAAATACTATAAAGGGACAGGCATTGGCTGGTTTCTGGGCAGACCATCCGATACTTGATGACTTGGAATTGAGCGATAAACTTCTTAATGAAGATGCAATAGTTATTGATGCCAGACCCCCATTGAAGATGTACTTTGATGGTGCCGCATATCGAGATAGAGCTGGTGCCAGTGTGGTGTTCTTTATTCTATAAGAAGAGGTCATCCCATACTCTTTTACCATAACAAACTGTTGCACTAATAATGTTGTTGAATATCAGATGTTAATACTTGGACTTGAGATAGATATCTACATGAAGCAACCCAATTGGTGGTCAAGTAGCCTTTGGGAAGCTACGAAGTCAGAAAGCCTGAGCTAACACCATATCATGAATATGCACGAAAGTTAATGGGATGGCTTGGAGAAGTGACACTCTAGCACGTACCAAGAAAATAAAATAATAAAGTTGATGCCTTAGCTTCTTTGGCCTCAACCCTAGCTCGACAAATTAGACATGAGTTACTATCCACCAAGAATCGGTAGTACCATCTCTGAGTGAGGGTGAAAATGCAGAAAATAAAGTTGAGTACCTCTTCACCATGTCTGAAGCTATAAATAAAGATTGGAGACAACCTATCATTGACTAGTTATGTAATGGGATACTTCTAGAGGATCCAAGAAGAAGACTGACATTCGTCGTTGTGCACCTCGCTACCTTTACTACAAAGACACACTATACAAAAGATTATTTGAAGGAGTACTCTTATAGTGTTTGGGATAAAAAGAAGCAATTCAAGCTTTGCAAGAAGCACACTTGGGAGTTTGTGGATCGTATCAGTCTAGATCGAAGCTCTATTTTCACATTAAAAGGATGGGATACTATTGGCCAACGATGGTAAAAGATTGCTTAACTATTCTAGAAGATGTAAAGCTTGTCAATTCCATGCGAATTTCATATATCAACCTCCTAAAGTATTACACCCAACTGTAGCATCCTGTCTATTCAATGCTCGAGGAATGAATGTTGTTGGGATACTACCAAAATCTTCTGTGGATACTTATACATCTTGGCTGTGATAGATTAACTCTCAAAATAGGCCAAAGTTGTTGCTCATAAAGAAATAAAGAAGGAGGATATTGTGAATTTCATTTGACTGAATATCATCTACTGCTTTGGAATCCCACAATATATAATAACCAACAACGGCAAGCCTTTGATCATAAGCTGATGAATAATATTTGTGATCTCTTTGGTTTTAATCAACACAAGTCTTCTATGTATCATGTTGTCGCCAATGGTCTAGCCAAAGAATTTAATAAGACTTTATTCAATTTATTGAAAAATGTCATCTCCAAGTCAAAACGAGACTGGCATGAACGAATGGAAGAAGCTTTATGGATATATAGAATGACTGATCACACTTCGACGCAAGCAACTCCATACGCGCTTGCTTTTGGAGTTGAAGTAGTCCAGCAGCTTAAGCATTAAATACCTTCTTTAAGACTTTTTATTCAAGAAGGACTCACCGACAAAGAAAATGCTAAGTTGTGTCTTACGGAGTTAGATTTTCTTGATGAGAAGAGGCTGGAGGCTCAACAAAATCTTAAATATTATCAAGCCCGTCTATCTTGTTCTTTTAAAAAAAGAGTTTAGTTTAGGTGCTTCTAAGTTGAAGATCAAGTTCTTCCAGTAAGAAGGTCCATTATTACTTCTCCCAAATCTGGGGGCAAATTTAGCCCTAAGTGGGATAGACATATGTCGAACAAGCAGTATATTCAAATAGCGCTTACAAGTTTGTCGATGCATATGGCGTGAAAAATTGGTTCTATCAACGCCAAGTTCTTGAAGAAGTAATATAATTGAAGAAAGATGACACTCCTTAAGGCATGAGTATAAACTGTATGTTCGCTCCTGGCGCACAAGAGTATAAACTATGTACGACTCAAGAAAAAAATGCCTGTTAGGTTGAAAACCTCAAAGAGGCGACCTAGGCAAAAGTTTGGATACAAAAAAAATACTCACCTATAACTACATTGTGACTTGATCCTCTTCATTGAGGTACATAGGCTCTTGGAATTTTATTATGAGTTCAGTTGCATAAGTGTCAAAAAAATATATTCCTGTAGTATCCTCCATACGGATACCAAGTATGAAAATATTTTAATTAAATTTTAGACTCACTCCAAGTATTGATGGCTTAATGGGGGAAAACTCCAATGAAATATGAACTTCGTTCACATAAGATGAAGTCTCTAAACTCACTAAATTTATAAGTTGAACCGCTTAAAATGCTGAATTTGAGAGTGAAAATTGACAAAATCTCCAAGTCTTCAAATCAAGGCCTCTAAAATTTCATGTCTTAAGGTGGGAAAGATTTGTACCTTTGCACCTTAAGCTGGTCTCTTTACATATTTATCTTTAAGAAGATATACAAAATTTGCCTTAAGGTGGACAAGATTTGCCCCTTTGCACCTTAAGCTGGCCTCTTACAGGTTTAACCTTAAAAGAATCTCCAAGACTTCCATGTCTTAAGGAGGACAAGATTTTCCCTTTGCACCTTAAGTTGGTCTCTTTCATGAAATTGTTCTTAAAAGAATTCCAAAATTTCCATGTCTTAAGGTGGACAAGATTTGTCTTTTTGCACCTTAAGTTGGTCTCTTTACGGATTTATCTTTAAGAAGATATAAAAAAGTTTCCATGCTCTAAGGTGGACAAGATTTTTCCCTTTTCACCTTAAGATGGATTCTCACGGGTTAATCCTTAAAAGGATCTTGTCCATTTGCACCTTAAGTTGGCTTCATGAGTTTATCCTCAAAAGGATCTCAAAATTTTCATGCCTTAAGGTGGACAACTTTGTCCCTTTGCACCTTAAACTGGCATCTCAAGGATTTGTCCTTAAAAGGATCTCAAAACTTTTATGCCTTAAGGTGGACAGTATTTGTTTCTTTGTACCTTAAGATGGCCTCAAGGGTTTATCCTCAGAAGGATCTCAAAATTTTCATGCCATAAGGTGAATAAATTTATCCCTTTGCACCTTAAGCTAGAGTCTCAAGGGTTTATCCTTAAAAGAATCTCAATTTTTTCATGCCTTAAGGTGGATAAGATTTGTCCTTTTTCACCTTAAGTTGGCCTCTCATGGGTTTATCCATAAAAGGATCTTAAAATTTTCATGCCTTAAGATGGACAAGATTTGCCCCTTTGCACCTTAAGTTGGCATTTGAACGAATTTGTTATGGGGCCATACGTGAAGCCTAACTTGTCAGGTCTCAAGGTGATGGAGGAAAAGTTAAAATCTCGTACCTAAAGCTGATCATTAAAAAGGTTACATACTTAAATAAGACCATTGAATAAGTGCATCGGTGAAAGGGCTCATACTTAAAGATAATCATTGCATAATTGCATCGATGAAAGGGCCCATACTTAAAGAAGACCATTGCAGAAGTGTATCAATAAAAGGGCCCCTACTTAAAGAATACCATTGCATAAGTATGTCGGTAAAAAGGCACCATATTGAAGCAAAATTGGTTGGGTCTTAAGATTATGGAGGCGAAGTTAAATTCTCACACCTTAAGCCGATGGCCGCCGTTTTAAAGCAAAATTGGTCGGTTCTTAAGGTAACAGAGGCGAAGTTAAACACTCACACCTTAAGCTGATGTCCTCTATCTTCAAGCGAAATTGGTTGGGTCTTAAAGTGATGGAGGCGAAGTTAAACTCTCGTACCTTAAGAGGATGTCAACCATCTTCAAGAAAAATTGGTCGGGTCCTAAGGTGATGGAAGTGAAGTTAAACTATCGCACCTTAAGCCGATGGCCACCGTCTTTAAGGAAAATTATTGGGTCTTAAGGTGACGGAGGTAAAGTTAAACTCTCTCACCTTAAGCCGATTGTTGCATATTGCTATCTATTCCAACCCTTCAAAAAAACGTAAAAACACAAATAGAAGATATGTTACCTCCCAAAGCATTGCGACCTTGAAAGTCATATAACACCAACTTAAATTGAGACAAGATGCTTTGATGAGAGTTAAGCCCTCAGAATCTTATTTTCAACAATCAAAATTCTCTTTGATGTTGATGGTCCCACATCAAGATATAAATTATTTGGTAAGGCGATGCAAATCTGAAATCCTTTGCCGAATAGAATATAGGATCGAATTCACAAATTCATAATTCAAGAAGTTTAAAAATCCAAATCTTAAATATGTTATATATTCATGTTTGTGGCATCTATATAACCAAGTGGATCATGATTGATAATCCCACATTGAGATATAATTTTTTATGTCATCGCGCAAATCTGAAACTGTTGGTCCATCAAAACTCAATGTTGATTTTGGGATAACACCTGAAAATATCTCTATTATATTAAAACATAAATTTTGATATATTGTAGATCTTTGTATTTAGTTTCACAAGAATCAAACGGTTTGTGATTTCATCTTTCCTACTTCAAGATATGAAATCTTTAATAAAGATGTGCAGTTCTGAAATTTTCAGCATGATAAAATTCAGGGCTAACTTCAAAACATTATTGAGAGTTATATCGAAGTACTTTAAAGATGAATTTTGGATATGTTGTAGATCTCAAAGTCTAGTTTCTGAAATATTAAATGGTTTATGCTTTCGATATTCCTACAATGAGATGTGAATTTTCTACCACTAACATGTTGTGCTAAAAAAAGTGACGAAAATAAGAGAAAAGTATGAGAGAAAGAAATTACCTCAATATTATTGATGACTTGAAAACCCCCAAAATTGATATTGTAAAAGTGAGAAAACTACATCCTTTTATAAAATTGTAGGATGGATGTTTCCTTCTAGAATATAAATTCAAATTGGAAGAGCTTTCATCTCCAAATTCAAATTGAAAGTTGTTTCCTTCTCCAATACAAATTTAAATTGGAGGTTGTATTCTTCATCAATATAAATTCAAATTGGAAGAACTTCCATCTACAATACAAATTCAAATGGAAGGTTATTTCCTTTTCTTATACAAATTCAAATTGGAGGTTACTTCCTTCTCCCATCTAAGTTTTAAATTGGAGGTTGTTTCCTTCTCCTATACAAATTTAAATTGAAGATTACTTCCTTCTCCAATCTAAGTTCAAATCGGAAAAGTTTTATTCATGGTTAAGTAAGGCGATAAAAAGTCTTTCAAAATCTATTTGAACTCGGATATCATTCCTCACCAATGGATTTTGAGTGTAGAGATTCATAAAAAAATAAGAAAGTTTTTGAAAGGCAGTATCAATATGGATCATCTTTAAATTTTCTCAACTAATGAATGGGTTGTTCATATGTATAAAAATCGTTGAAGCACGAAGGAAACATATTTAAATAATCATACTTCAAGGCAAGTCTCCAAAATATTAAATGTCTCGACAAATCTTGAAGTCGGAGGCATTTGTTGGCGATGACATTTTATTAGATCTAAATCCGTATGAAATCTGGATTATATTAAATTCAAAATATATTAGTCACAAATAAATATTAAGGGTTAATATAATTGAATTGATTGTTTAAGTCCAAACACATGGATTTAAATAAGGTCCAATGTTTATTGGGCTAGTCCATTAATTTGGGCTACAAATAATGAGCTCACTTTGCTAAGTCCAAGATGTTATCTTATTCTAGAGGCCCAATTTGGTGTCATGTGTCAAATGACGTGGCATACTACATCAAGTGAAAGAGTCAATAGGACCATGCCGCATATCACAATTATGCAACAGACCCAATGAAATAAAAAGCCCATCAAATGTGTCGTGTCACTTAAATCATTTTGGCCAAAAGAAGTTCATCTTCATCATGACTCCTTCCTTCCTACAACAATATATAGGGGTCTCATAATTCAGAAAAGGGAACCAAGAAATCTAACAAGTAAGAGAAAGCTCGAGGATTAAAGGCAACAATTTTTCTACAGAGCTCAAGCATTCAAATCTAGCTCATCAAGATTCCAGACAATATTGTAAGATTCAAGAACAAGCTCAAAAACCTTTGAAAAGGCGAATCAGAGAATCCATAGAGATTGTAACACTCATATTGAAATCAATAAACGATTGCTGCAATATTTTTCTTGTCTCGATTATTTATTTTTCCGAGTCAAAATTTTATTGTCCAACAACACTTTCTTGATTTCAAACTCAACAAGTGGTATCAGAGTCTATGGTTCAAAGATCTATGGATTGGTGAAACGAGATTAAACATATGTTCAAAGCAGTTTCAAATCAAGTTGCAATCAATTTGGCAATAATGAGGATTTTTTTGTCAAAAAAGGTCCAAAAAATAACTACATGTAGAGATAATTACCAATTATATTTTCAAGAATTTTGTTATCGCATATTTAAAAATAAAGTTCACTTTTAACTCTGCAAAGGTCTCCAATACTTTTAACCCGCAAGGACTCATATATTTTTAACCAAAAAAACTCTATTTTTAAGCATGCAAAGCAGCAGTGATATATGAAGATTATGTGAAGAAGAAGATCGAGATTAATTTGCCAGAAAATTCAGGCTAATAGGACATTTGTTAGGGTTTTTCCTTAATTTCCTACTTTACCTAATTTTCTACCATAATTAGAATACTTTTATCGGTAGGATAAGATTTCCTTTTAGAAAAGATCTATTTTCAATTAGGCTTGCTCTTTCTTAGAGGAAGGGTTTTGTAGTTTTTATAAATAGAAGATCTCTCTTCTCAAGTGATAACACCAATAACATCCACAACATAGTCCTTTAAGATTCTTGTTAGGGGATCTTTATTAGTTTTTTATGCTTTCTACTATTGGTTTAATATGCAGGTCAATTGGTCGAACCATATCAATAATATTATACCTTAGTATGTTTTATTTGTTGTCTGAATTATCACCGTCTTGATATGAAATTTTAAGCTTCCGCATGATGTAATCTTGATTTCGAATTCAACAAAAAGTGCATTTAATTATAATTATTTTTGAATTATTTGAATTAAAAATTATATAATTCAACTTATTTATGATGATAATAGCTTTTAAAACATTTCAATCACTTTGGTGATAAAAATTGTTCAGCTTCAACACTTTTATTTTCAGCTTATAAACATTTAAACTAAAAAGCTATGTTATTTTATGCTAATCACGCTTCCCAAATCTTGCAGTTTATAACTGTTCAGTTCTCTTGTCAGGATTACTTATTCTTGCTCGGTTTCAAATATAATCTTCGTGTTACTAACAAACAATTATGCGGTAGCATTAAGATTTTAGGGTTAGAATTTATACTAGCGAGCATGCGAAGTTTTGCTTATATGATCGAAAATTTGCAAATCATCTCTATTTGTTGCACTTGAAAGAATACAATGTGTGTGTATATATATACACACACTTGCAACATCCTGGGTTTAATTTTAAAATAGATGGTGTCTTGACTTGCAAGTGTAAAAATTAAGAATCTATTAATTAAACAAAGAAAAAAAAAAAGGAACTACCCCAAATGGGGGTAACAACAATTGAATTGTGGACTAAAATATTAAAAATTTCTGTAGTCTTGTGGATTTTGTTCTATGATGCGTTTAGCAGCTGTTAACAAACAGGAAGGTCAACCGGGGGCTCCTCCAATGCTTCTAATTCAGTAACTCCATTTTCCACCAGGAAAGCCATGGCCAAACCCCAAGTAATGTGCACATCCAAGTGACAGTGCATTATCCAAACTCCTGTTTATCATTTTTTTTTAAAATAAAATGTTAGTCGAAAAATTTGAATTATAACATGTTACAGAAGAAGTCTTTTCTATCTTCTCACCTGGATTATCAGCTACAAATCTGATGACGGACCATCCATTGACTGGTACACTTGCAGTATTACGGAGAGGTGGATCCACAAGGTTAAATTTAGAAGTATCTGTTTGTGGATTGAAGTTTCCAAAGCCCTCAGCAAGAATGTAAAAATCATACCCGTGAAGATGAATTGGGTGATTTTCAGCTGTGAAGATACTAGTCCCCTGTAACACAATCTGTACCCTAGCACCATATTTCAACTTGTATAATTTAGTCGCGGAAATAGGTTGCCAGAGTGACCTGCTCACGTTACCAGTGTAATCAAATTTAACTGGAGGGACTGATGGGAAATCAGTTGAGAAAACTCCAGGTATCCCCTGTTGATGTGCTTGCAATAGGGAGAAATTGGATGGTAGAACAAATGATACATTGTTCATACTGGCAGTGAATCGAGTACCATTCGGACCTTGACAGCTGCTGGAGCTTGCCCCTGCCGGGCAATTGTTGAGTCCCAACCCAACTGTGAAGAATAGATTTTCGTCGGTTTCAGTGGGCACTTCAACCTTTCTTGCGCTCCTGAAACTACTTGTAAAGGCAGTGGCTGTTGCCGTGTCATTAAATGCTGGAAGAGACGGAAAAGTGGGGTTGATCTTGACACCCTTTGCAGGGCAAGGAGCAGCCTTGTATTCTAAGATGGCTGTGGTGGTGGTGTTGTCAAAGGGTACTCCTTGTGCACTTGCATAGGCACGTGCAGCCATGTAGTATCTGGCTGGTGGTTGATTAGCAGTGATGAGAACATCAGTTGTCTGGCCTGGTCCTAGCATAAGGACTGATGTGGTGAAGGGTTTAGCATAAGATGCATCTGCTCCAACAACAGTGAACTTGTGGTTGGCCACTGTAAAGAAAAGTTGTTGGTTTAGTCCAGCATTGATGACTCGAAGGAGGTTCGTCTCACCTGAGTCCACATGGACTATGGTAGTATCTGCGCAAGGATTTAAGTTATATGCACCGGAAAGTTTAGTTAATCTATTATAACCATGTTACATTCTTAATGTAAAGTTTTAAATGTATTGTGGATTGGCACTTACCTTGACTAGAACACTTGTAAAGATCACCTGGTTGACCATTGATGGTGTAAGCATTAGATACATTAGGTGCTGCTCCCGTCCGTGTGGCTTGTCTAATAACGTCAATGGGGTTTGCATCCCACCACTCACCTAAACAATATGCACAAATTAATTATTTCAAACAAACTTCTGAAGTAAACAATAGATATGCAAAAATCCAATTGAATTTTAGTCTAGAAACGAAAATGAATTACTACCAAGCAAAATGGGTGTTTCTCTCTTAGGCTTAGGGAATGGATAGGAAGTTCCTTCTTTTGGGTGGATAACTAAAGCTCCATAAACAGTGGCCCTGAGCCATGAGCTGTGGGCGTGCCACCAAAGTGTGCCTTCCTGTCCTTGAATAGTAAATCGATATGTGTAACTCCCTCCTGGTTTAATTGGGCACTGAGTGATAAATTCTGGTCCATCTGCCCATGCTGTTCTCATTTGCCTCACCCCATGCCTTTAAAAATGCAATAAAGTATTGGAAATAAGGGGAAAAATACAAAAATATTATTACATAATGTTAAAGATATCACTTCATTTACACTGCTGCTGCATATAATTTGCATTCTGCATGCATGAACTTACCAATGAATGGTGAGGTTATATTGAGCTCTATTAACAACCTTGACCACTAGAGTATCTCCATTGTTCACGTCCAAAGTTGGTCCAGGAAATTGCCCGTTCACAGTTATAGTGCTGTGTGTATTGCACAGCCTCTTCACTGGCGTTGCTTGAATCTGCTCAAAAGAAAAACAGAGGTCAGCCTATAGATCCTAGTTAAATGTCCAAACGTTAGCAAAAAATAAAAAGACTGGGGAACACTTGGATAACGTACAACAAAGTCGTGGTAGTGAATTTTGGCTTTTGCTAAAGACGCAGCATTTGCAAAGAGAAGCAAAATGGCGTGGAATAGCAAAGAGCTCATGTTGAAGGCTTCCCTTGTTTAATTTTCACTAGAACTCTGTTTATGTTTAATTTGTTTGTGAAAAAAATTAGAGTTGAGGCTTTAGTTTTATAGGAGAAGAAGAAGAGAGAGAGGGTGGTTTAAGGTTGGCAGATTAGGTTTTGATTAAACATGAAGGTCAGATTAAGGGGCAAAACTTAATTCAACCCTGCAGAAAGAGTTGGTGCACCCACTCATTAGCCTATCAAACTCCAGAAATTTCATCAAATGTTTGCTTTCAAAAGTTTCTGTTTTGAGGTTAATAATGTTTTCACATTTCAAAGTAACATTTTTATGGTTATTACTTTATAACAGTAATATGCTTTTTGTTGTTAATTTTTCATCCGATGGTAATTAATTGCTGTGATTACACGCCGTGTAAATTGCACTGATTGTATAGAAAATCTTCTTCTCGTTGTTAATAGTGTGAAGCCATAACGGGTCAAACCAAGTAGTTTAACCTTAAAAAGGAAACAAGTTGCGTATCCATCTACAAATCAATACTCCTCCTATTACATTTTATTTGTAACAATTTCTTTTTGAAACAGGAAACAAACTACGTATCCATCTATAAATCAATACT
The DNA here is from genome assembly GCA_030864225.1 of Capsicum baccatum var. pendulum. Taxonomy (NCBI): domain Eukaryota; kingdom Viridiplantae; phylum Streptophyta; class Magnoliopsida; order Solanales; family Solanaceae; genus Capsicum; species Capsicum baccatum. The sequence goes on from CM061555.1 coordinate 139,398,066, forward strand.
CCTGTTTTTTAATTAAATAATTTTTGGTCTTTTATTCAATTAAAAATTAAATCCTACAACAACTGCACCAAACCGGCCCAAAAGAACACAAACAATAAATATAGGAAATTGTATGTCACACACCCAAATATGGATGACTTTATATATTTGACCCAAATAAGAATATCTCTGAAGAATAGTCTTCCTTAATTTTTAATATACTAAAAGTATCATTTTGTCCCTTTACACCTCAATATATTTTTAGACTTTCCATATTCATTTATCTCTCAAATTTTATTTTTTTATTATTTTCACTTTTATATTTTTCATTTACTTTTATTATTTTACTTTGTCTTTCAATTTTTATTTTTTTCTTTAAATTTATTATTCTATTTTTTTTTTATCATTTTCACTTTTTATATCTTAGGCTTTGCAATTAACTCTTTCGTTATTAATACAATATGTTAGTTGCCAATTTAAAATTAAAAAAATAGGAAGGTAGTAAAAGAAATCATTTTTTTCGCAGAAATTTATATTATATATGTTTATGTTTTTTTTTTCCTTTATAATAATGAAACAAAGATGGAAAACCTAACTACTTGTCAGTCAAATTTTAATTTGAAAATAATCATTAGAATAATGAAAATATCAATTAATTTAGTATCATTTTGGACACCCAATTATGGCTGACTTTAGATATTTGACCCCAATAAGAAATATCTTTAAGGAATAATCTTCCTTATATTTTAAGTATAGTACAACTATCATTTTGTCCCTCTACACCTCAAATATATTTTTTAAACTTTTCATACTTATTTGTCTCTCAAATTTTATTTTTTATTATTTTCAGTTTCTATTTTTTACTTTAATTTTATTATTCTACTTTTTATTATTTTCACTTTTTTTTAAAAATTTTATTATTCTATTTTTTATTATTTTTAATTTTTATTTTTTTATTTAATTTTATTTTCATATTTTAATTCATTTGTCTCAACCTTTATTTTTTTCTTTTTTTTTTTCTCAAGCATTAACTATTTTTTTTAATTCATTTTTCTTTAACCTTTATTTTTCTTTTAATTTTTGTTTTTATCATTTCTTTTTTTTTTCCTTATTTTTTCCAAACTTTATTTTTATTTTTCCTCTCATTTTTTTATTTTCTCAATTTTTTTAATTATTCAATTTTTTCTTAATCTTTATTTTTTAAGTGCCTTTTTTTTTCTCACTATTTTTTTTATTTCTCTATTTTGTTTGATCGTTTTTTCCTTTTTTCAGTTCTCCTTTTTCCCTCGTTTTTCTCAAACTTCATTTTTATTTTTCCTCTCATTTTAATTTTTCTCAATTTTTTTAATTCTTCGTTTTTTTCTTGATCTTTATTTTTTTCTTGCCTCTTTTTCTCAATCATTTTTTTATTTTTTATTTTTTCTCAACTTTTATTAGACTTTGCTAATAAATAAAAAATTGGATAATCCGCAAAGGTATCTCCTTTTTTTGGTATCAAAGCAAATTTAAGGGCATGAATTGTTGTTACGAATTTCTTTGAAAATTCTTGAGATAAGTCTTGTCTCTAAGGAGACAGTTGTAGAATATCTCATAAATAAAGGTATAATGTAGTAGTGTCAACTCTTTCCCGTGGGGCATAATTTATTATTTAAAAGTCCTTGAGCTAAGTCTTGCCTCTAAGGCAAGAGTTGTAGAACATCCTATAAATAAAGACATAACGTGGTATTGTCAGCTCTTGCCCGTGGGGCATAATTTGTAGTTTTAAAGTCTTTGAGTTAAGTCTTGTCTCTAAGGCAAGAGTTGTAGAATATCTCATAAATGAAAGACATAACGTGGCAGTATCAACTTTTGCCCGTGAGGCATACTTTGTAGTTTGAAAGTCCTTGAGCTAAGTCTTGTCACTAACGCAATAGTTGTAAAATATCTCATAAATGAAAACATAACATGGTATAGTCAACTTTTGCCCATGGGGCATAATTTATAGTTTGAAAGTCTTTGAGCTAATTAAGTTTTGCCTCTAAGGCAAGAGTTGTAGAATATCTCATAAATAAAAACATAACGTGGTAGTGTCAACTCTTGCCCATGGGACATAATTTGTAGTTTGAAAGTCCTTGAGCTAAGTCTTGCCTCTAAGGCAATAGTTGTACAACATCTCATTAATGAAAACATAACATGGTAGAGTCAACTTTTGTCCATAAGGCATAATTTGTAGTTTGAAAGTCTTTGAGCTAATTAAGTCTTGCCTTTAAGGCAAGAGTTGTAGAATATCTCATAAATTAAAGACATAACGTGGTAATGTCAACTCTTGCCCGTGGGGCATAATTTATAGTTTGAAAGTCCTTGAGCTAAGTTTTGCCTCTAACGCAATAGTTGTACATCTCATAAATGAAAACATAACATGGTAGAGTCAACTTTTGCCCATGGGGCATAATTTGTAGTTTGAAAGTCTTTGAGCTAATTAAGTCTTGCCTTTAAGGCAAGAGTTGAAGAAGATCTCATAAATGAAAACATAACGTGGTAGTGTCAACTCTTTTTCGTGGGACATAATTTATAGTTTGAAAGTCCTTGAGCTAAATTTTGCCTCTAAGGCAATAGTTGTAGAACGTCTCATAAATGAAAGCATAACGTGGTAGAGTCAACTCTTTCCCATGGGGCATAATTTGTTATTTGAAAGTCCTTGAGCTAATTAAGTCTTCCCTCTAAGGCAATAGTTATAGGACATCTCATAAATGAAAACATAATGTGGTAAAGTTAACTTTTGCCCATGGGGTATAATTTGTTGTTTGAAATTCCTTGAGCCAAGTCTTGTCTCTAAGGCAATAATTATAGAACATCTCATAAATGAAAATATAACATGGTAGAGTTAACTCTTGCCCGTGGGGCATAATTTGTAATTTGAAAGTCATTGAGTTAAGTCTTGCCTCTAAGGCAAGAGTTGTAGAAGATCTCATAAATGAAAACATAATGGGGTAGAGTTAACTCTTACCCGTAGGACATAATTTATTGTTTGAAAGTCCTTGATCTAAGTCTTGCCTCTAAGGCAATAGTTGTAGAACATCTTATAAATGAAAATATAACGTGGTAGAGTCAACTCTTTCCCGCGGAGAATAATTTATTGTTTGAAAGTACTTGAGCTAAGTCTTGCCTCTAAGGCAATAATTGTAGAATATTTCATAAATGAAAACAAATGTGGTAGAGTCAACTCTTGTCCGTGGGGCATAGTTTGTTGTTTGAAAGTCCCTAATCTAAGTCTTGCCTCTAAGACAATAGTTGTAGAATATCTCATAAATTAAAATACAACGTGGTAGTGTCGACTCTTGCCCGTGAAACATAACTTGTTGTTTGAAAGTCCTTGAGCTAAGTCTTGCCTCTAAAGCAATAGTTGTAGAACATCTCATTAATGAAAACATTAAGTGGTATAGTCAACTCTTGCCCGTGAGGTATAATTTGTTGTTTGAAAGTCCTTGAGCTAAGTCTTTTCTCTAATGTAAGAGTTATAAAACATCTCATAAATCAAAATACAATGTGGTAGTGTCGACTCTTGCCCACGAAACATAACTTTTTGTATGAAAGTAATAAGTCTTGTGTCTACAATGTAGTAGTGTTAACTTTTGCCCATGAAACGTAGCTTATTGTTCAAAAGTCGTAAGTCTTGCCTTTATAATATGATAGTGTCAACTCTTGCTCATGAGATGTAACTTGAATAGAAGAAATCGAAGAAAAGAACAAAAATAATAAAAATCATGGAAAAAGAAGAAAAGTATTAAAAAACAAAAATCAAAGAAAATGTAGAAGTTGAGAGAAAATTGAAAAAAATAAAGGTTAATAAAAAATAAACATAAATAAAGGTTGAGAAAAATTTATAAAGAAAAAAATAAAAAAAAAATTATAAAAGTAGACGTTGAATGGTGTAAAAAAAGTAAGAGTTGAGAAAAACTAAAAAGAACAAAAAAAAGAGGAAAGAAAAATAAAAAATAAAAAAAAATATAAAATAAAAAAGAAAGAAGTTGAGAGGAAACAAGGAAAAAAGTAAGGGTTGAGAAAAATAAAAAACAAAAAGAGAAAAAAAAATAAAAAATCAAACTAAAATTAAAAAGAGAAAAAAAAAAACAAAAGTTGAAAAATATAAATATGGAGTTGTTATCCATTATGAGGATCATTTATGTCATTTACTTCATTGATCAGGAACAATTTTATCCAAAAAAATATTAGTTAATAGGTAAAGGTTATTTTAAGGAAGCTTTTTTATTTGGAAATAAAATTTGAAAGTCACTCCAATTTGGGTCTATTTTTTAGATTTACCCCAATAAATAAAAGATTAAAAAAGGAAAATAAGAAAGAAAGAAAAGGGTCAATCGTCCACCCGACCAACCTGATCGGCCCAACTAAATTAAAACATATACCCTCTATTCTAGGGTTTTCTAAGGGGTCGTTTGATAGAGTGTATAAGACTAATGTCAAATATGGTGTATTAGTAATGCTAACATTAGTAATGCAAGTATTAGTAATGTTGGTATTAGTTATGCAAACTTTATTTCTTATACAGTGTTTGGTTCGATGTATTAAAAATAATACATATTTATCTAATTTTTATAAAAATTTTTTTTTTTACCAAAATGCCCTTCTTTCCATTAAAACCCCAACTCAATTCTTCATCACGATCCTTTTTCCTCAAAAAATTCTCAAGTATAAACAATTTTCTGAACTTCATCAAAAGTAGACATTCAGAATTCTTCAATAAATGCAATAATTCGCTCGAAAGTGATAAAGTTAAGTTGAAAAAGAAGGAAAATTTTGATGTTAATTGGAGAAGTTTAAGAAGTGATAATATTGTTGAAGATCTTTGATGGAACAAAATAATAGAACAAAAGAGTAAAGCACAACTAATGGAAAAAACAACTATTGTTTGATTAATTGGACGGAAGAAGGAGAACTTGAGAAAATTATTGTTGCTTTTCCATGAAAAACTGCCAAAAAGAGAAAGAGGGACAATGATTTGAGGGCAATTTTGTAATTTATTAAGTTAATGCATGTGTTGAAGACTTTGTATTACTAATACATGGAAAATGATGTGTATTGGTAATACACACTTTAATACACAAAAGTGTGTACAACTAATGCAAATATTAGTTATGCATAGTCTAAAAAAGAATACCAAACATGGTACTACTAATACACAAACCATAATGCATGTATTATATTTTTAATAGTCTTTACTAAACGACCCCTAAATGTCATCTTCATTTTCACCCTTCACAGCTCGACGTGATGTTTCCTCCACTGTTCAACTTGAGCTTCTTGCTCCTTCTTCTTTGGATTATCAATGGCTTTGCTTTGTTTGCTTTGGTTCTTCATTCCTCAGTTTTCAATAGTAATTTCCTGTCATTTTCCTCTTTGATTCAATAGCTATAACCCATTTGACCCTTTGTTGCTTTCAACTGTGTTCTCAGGTAGATGGATTTGTTGTAATTTTTTGTCGAAGGTCTCGTCTTGAATGAATCTTTGTTCTACTGGGTAAGAAATTTTTCATCACTATTGCATTTTCTCTTCCTTGTTTTTGTTTTTTATTTTGATTTAGTTGCATGTGTAGATAGATTCGTGATTGAGTTCATGGGAAGCTCAATACTACCATCCTAGAGTCACTACTAAAAAACTTTCAAATACCGACGGCCAGTGTCGCTTTTTGGACAAAAGTGACGAAAAACGTCCTTTTTTATTGCGTCTTAAAAAGGGATGTTATTTTTTGAAAACGATGGTCTGCGTCGCTTTTATTACGACGGACAACGTCGCTTTTAGAATTTTTTTTTTTTAGTTATTTTTAGAAAAAGCGACGTTGTGCGTCATTTTTGTTCTTCATGTGAAGAATACATGATGAAAAAAAATGACGTACGTCGTCATTTTATTGAAAAAATATTCTTTCCGGAAAATTTGACATTGTCCGTCGTAATTTGAGAAAAATAAAATATTTTTTTAGAAAAAGCGACGTTGGTCGTCGCCTTTTGTTCTTCATAATGATTAAAAAAGCAATGTTGGTCATTGCTTTCTGCTCTTCATAATGAATAAAAGGCGACATTGGTCGTCGCTTTCTATTCTTTATAATAAATAAAAAGCGACGTTAGTCATCGCTTTCTGTTCTTCATAATGAATAAAAAGCGACATTGGTCGTCACTTTTTGTTATTCATAATGAATAAAAAAGTGATGGCCATCATTGTTTTTCTTTTAAAAAAATACTGATTTAAAAAGCGACGGATAAAAGGGACCCTGTCCGTCGCTTTTCTGCATTTTTTTATGCAAAAATCTGCATTTTCTGCATCCCCCCATCAAATAAAAGCGCAATTCAATATATATATCCTCATGCAAGATACATTTTTAAAATAACCATTCAATGCACTAAATTATCAAAACATTTAAGCAATTCAAATCAACAACACTTAAATAAGCAAATATAAAATTCAAAACACTTTATAATTAATCCAACAATAATCAAAACACTTAAACAATTCGAAATTTTTTTCATTAGAGTCTATAGGCGTCCTAAATTTCTTCTAGCAGTTGACTTCAAACTCTTATCAGGACGAGGATGATCACCTTCACCATCAGATGTCATCTGTATGCAAGTTTACATCAAAACATATAAAAATCAAGTCATTAGTTCATATTAATGCGATTACACTTAACTATTTTCAAGTTACTAGTATACATTTCAAGTTATTACATTCAAACCATTTTCAAATATCTAATTAACATTTTATTTCCCTATACTTAATCATTTTCAAGTAACTAATTAACATTGTAAGTAACTACACTTAACCATTTGCAAATAATTAATTCACATTGCAAGTCACTACACTTGAAACATTTTCATGTCACTAGTACACATTTCAAATCACTACCCTAAACTATTTTCAATTAACTAATTCACATTTTAAGCAATATACTTAATCATTGTCAAGTGACTATACTTTATTATTTTAAAGTTATTAGTACACATTTCAAGTGACTACACTTAACCATTTTCAAATCACAAGTTCACAATTTCAAGTAACTACACTAAATCATTTTCAAGTCACAAGTTCGCAATTTCAAGTAACTACACGTAATTATTTTTAAGTCACTAGACTCAATAATTTTCAAATAACTTATTCACTAGTACACATTTCAAGTCACTACACTTAAACCATTTTCAAATAGCTAATTGACATTTCAAGTCATTATACTTAACCATTTTTCAAGTAACTACACTTAACCATTTTCAAGTCACTAGTACACATTTCAAGTCACTGCATTTAACTATTTTCATATAACTAGTAGACCTTTCAATTCACTACACTTAACTATTTTCAAATAACTAATTCGTATTGAAACTCACTACATTTAACCATTTTTAAATAATTAATTCACATTTCAAGTCACTATACTTAAACCATTTTCAAGTAACTACTTCACATTTCAAATAACTATTCTTAACCATTTTCACGTAACTACTTCACATTTCAGATAACTATACTTAATCATTCATTTTCAGTCACTATACTTAACTATTTTCAATTAACTAATTTACCTTTCAAGTGAGTACACTTAACTATTTTAAAGTCACTAGTTCACAATTTCTAGTAACTACACTTAACCGTTTTCAAGTCACACGTTCGCAATTTCAAATAACTACACTTAATCATTTTCAAGTCACTACACTTAATAATTTTCAAATAACTTATTCACTAGTACATATTTCAAGTCACTACATTCAAACCATTTTCAAATAGCTAAACTTTAATATTTCCGAGTCACTAATTCACTACTCAAGTGGCCACACTTTAGTAAATTCAATTGACAAGTTCACATTTCAACTACCTAAACTTAAACATTTTCAAGTCACTAGTTCACTACTCAAGTAACCAAATTTAGTAAATTCAATTGACAAGTACACATTTCAAGTACCTAAACTTAAACATTTTTGAGTCACTAATTCACCACTTAAGTGACCGCACTTTAATAAATTCAATAGACAAGTTCACATTTCAAGTACCTAAACTTAAAAAATTTGGAGTCACTAATTCAATTCTCAAGTGACCACACTTTAGTAAATTCTAAACACAAGTTCACCTTTCAACTACCTAAACTTAAACATTTTCGAGTCACTAATTCACTACTCAAGTGACCACACTTTAGTAAATTCAATTGACAAGTTCACATTTCAACTATCTAAACTTAAAATATTTTCGAGACACTAGTTCACTACTCAAGTGACCACACTTTAGTAAATTCAAAACAAAAGTTCACCTTCAACTACCTAAACTTAAATATTTCCGAGTCACTAATTCACTACTCAAGTGATCACACTTTAGTAAATTCCATTGACAAGTTCACATTTCAACTACCTAAACTTAAATATTTTCGAGTCACTAATTTACTACTCAAGTAACCAAATTTAGTAAGTTCAATTGACAAGTACACATTTCAAGTACCTAAACTTAAACATTTTCGAGTCACTAATTCACTACTCAAGTGATCACACTTTAGTAATTTCAATTGACAATTTTCGAGTTACTAATTGTCACACATTTCATAAACATTTTCGAGTTAATAATTCACTACTCAAGTGATCACACTTTAGTAAATTCAAAACGCAAGTTCACATTTCAAGTACCTAAACTTAAATTGTAAGAATAGAAAATCTTCCTTTACCAAATTTCACAGCAATCAAGCAAACAGTTCCAATCATGCCAAATCAGTTCAAAATATAGCCGCACAAATCAAGCAATTAGTCCAAATCATACCAACAATAAATACTAAGCTTTCACATGATTTAAGGCCAATTAAAAAATCTCAGGCAATCATATTTAGCACACTGACTATTCCAAATTAAGGTGAGAAAGAGGAGTAGCAAAGTTGTAATTCCATCCTAATAAGTAAAATACCAGCACCAACACTGACAATCATAAAACAACTTCAATCAAGAATTTCATAATTGAATAGTAATAGTACTTAGATATGGAGAATTAAAGTCAGACAAAAATTGATGGAATTTATAAACAACACTGTAACACGACATTAAACGAATCGAATCATAAGAAAATATTTTAAATCTATCCAATGAATGTAGACAAAAAAATTAAATAAAGACACTAACCTGAGAGAGATTCTATGAACCCGTCATGAATTTTATAATTTTTTGACAAAATTGACCGAGACAATGGAGACATAGGCTGGTGGCACCGATTCTACTTTTCAGCGACTGAACTCCAACGTTGGCTTGATGGGATTGGAGGGACTGTTGGCTAGTAAGAGAGGCGCCGGAGGTGACGCCGACGGGAGGCGATTCATCGGCTAGTGGTGGCTGGCCATGGTTGTTTTTATTGCGGTGGCTGGTTCCATCGGTCGGTGGCATGGCATAGAGAAAAAAGAGAAAGGGAATAAATATAGAGGGTCTCCGGTAGAAATGGCTACTGGCGACAGCTTGGCTGTTCATGGCGGTGGTTGGTGGCTGGTCGATTCGTTGGACGATTTTGCCAAGAAAAGTGGCACCAATTTTGGGGTTTCACCGGCGTTGATGGAATGTCACCGGTCATGGTTGACCAGAGTTTGATAGAGAGAAAGAGAGATAATGGAGAAGGTAGAGAGAGAGGGAGGGGGTGTAGAGAGATAGGGGCGGATATTTTTTGAGAGAATGGGATTAGGATTTAGGTTTTTAGTTAACGGGAAAGGAAAAGAAAATTGATCTCAGCTATTGGATCAGTTTTGATCAACGACTGAGATTAAAATTATTTAAAAAAAGGGTCAAAAATTAACTTTTAATTTGAGATTAAAAATGTAATCAATTTAGCTAAAATTGACATTAATTGAGTATAAAATTGGCTTATAATTAAATAAAAAGAAAAAATTAAATGCAATTGACTGCTATTTAAATAATAATAATAATAATAATAATAATTGGATCAAATTTGATCTACGGTTGAGATTAAAATAATTTTAATAAAAAGACTAAAATTGAGTTTTATTTTTTTAAAAAAAAATTGTCATCAATTTGTCTAAAATTATAACAACTATTTCATCCTTCTATTTCTACACTAGTTTCATATTGAGTTTTAAAACTTTTATACCCTCACAGTAATTGAATAATTTTTGCACTTTATACAAAAAAGTAAGATTATACCCTTAAAACATTATGTAAATAAAATTAATAATGTCAATTGTATAATAATGTCAATGCATTTCATATTCTACAAATAGTTTTTGGTTAATTAATTTTTGAATACGGTATTAGATGTATATATTGTCACACCCCTTTTTTTAACAAAAAAGATATTGATTTTATGTTTGGAAAAGGGTTTTATTATTGAGTAACAAAATATGAAAATTTATTTCGAAAAGGATTATTTACATTTAAACTCAGATTTGCCACTTGGCATAAATCGAGTGTGCCAAGTCACCTTTGGAAATTCCTTTTCAAAATGATTTGACTCTAGAAACTGATCCACAAATAGAGATTCCGATTAAGGAATTTTGTTGATCGATGGGAAGGTGTTAGGAACCCCTCAATCCCGTGGTTCTACTACAATCACTTAGTGGAGTATATCGGCTAGTACGACACTATAAATGTATTAACCACGTAAAACACAAAAACTAATCAATCAAACAAACAAAACAAAATAAGTTCAAAAATATATTGTCCAGTGCAATTAGTATAGTCCGAAATAAAAGATACTGATATAAAACTAGGCTAACCTACACTAGTCCTAAACTATTCTCTACCCGATGCCTTGGGCCTTGATCACGATTATCTTCTGCCAACATAATACGTTGGGACATTCCCCGGTGAATAAGTATAATGTGACCTCAGGGTATTTCCCGACGAATGAATACATTTTATAAAATGTAGTAAAAGTGGAGAAATCATTCAACACATTCAATGATGTAGAATCCTATGAGTTTCCTATCCCGAAACCAAAAATTGTCCTATCGATTTCGGCCTAAAACATAATACTACCGAATTCATTAACATCCATCAATAAATCAAAATAATCAACATTCACCTTATCTATCTTTCATTTACCCTCTTAAAATTCATTCTCAAGATTTCAACAATTCACGATCACTATTTTAACAATCCACAATCTTTGTCAATGAAATTAATCAAACAAATCGATATTACCAAATAGTCATATCATGCTTCACACAAACCAATCACATATATATAATGAAATTAAAATGAGAACGAGATAGAATTGGACCTATTGAATATTCTTGCTTGATTTATGAAGGGAATAAAGAGCAGTTCCAAAAACCTTGATGAATGCCTGAAATCTCGACTCTCCAATTCAGTTAAAAACTGGTTCAAACCATAATAAACCCGAAATTTGATTTGAATCTAAAAAAACCCATGAAGAACATATGCACATGAAACTAGAAAATTACACCAAAAGAAATTGAAACTCGTATAGATGGAGCTCCGACGAGCTCCGACGATGGCAAAAATCAAAGAAATAGGTCAGATTCCGATCGGATTTTCCTGAAAAATCAAGGAACGGAAGAGATTTTGAGGATTTCGAGTTCGTTTAGGTCAATTCGATGAGCCAGAATTGATTTTGGCAAAAATTTTGCAAGAAAAAACACAAATAAGCCAGAACAGATCTGGTTTTACTGATTATTCACCAGTTTCTTCGTTCAAATCAATCTTTCTTTTCCCCTCTATTTGTCTTGCTCCATCTCTCTTAAACTTCCCCTATTCTCTCGATTCTCTCTATCCTAGTATGAATATTAGCATTCTCTGGTGGTTATGTGTGTACTGGTGATTGTGTATATATGCGATGGTGAGGAAAACAACGAGAATAGGTCTATGTGTGATAATTGTTATTGTTCTTGTGGTGTGATGGTGTACTGTGAGTGTGTTCTCTGGTGAATTCACCAAAATCCAAGAAAGTGTGTGAGTGTGGAGAATTATTGCTGAAAAAAGCTCCCTTTTTTGTATGTGCATCAATATATGTATATATGAAGGGATGGGGTTGGAGAGGGTATGTGGGGTAGGGGTGGTGTGAGGGTAGGGGGCATGGGATAGGGTGGTTAGGATGGGATAAAATTTGTTATGAATTTTGTTAAGAGTTGGTTATTTTTATCTATTTGTTTAGAAAATTATTAAATGAGTGCGGGTGTATGATAATGTGAGGCAAAAAATGGATAGTTGGAATTTCATGAGAGACAAAATTACGTGTGTACATCATGCCCCTCTTTGGATGAAAACACAAAGTATTTTTAGACAAAGAAGTAGACAACGAGATCAAATTTTGATCTGACCATTATTCGAAGGGAGAAAATAGAAGAAAGAAGGATAACCTAGTTGGAGACTCGAAAGAGGTCCTGTCGATGTTCTGGTCCGCGTCTCTGTCATTACATCAAAAATAAAAATTACAAGTTAAAAACATAAATAAAATTACAAAAGTCCTATCTATGCTACTTCTTTTAGACTCTTGACTTGCTATCTCATCACCCTGTTCTCCGGGAAAGCTCCCGACTTGCAATTTCATCACCTTGTTGGTTGGCTTTTAATTTCTTCACAATGTTCTCAAGCGGGCTCTTGAATTGTTATTTCCTCAATCTGTTGACTCTCAATTTCTTCACCTTGTTGCTTGACTTTCAACTTCTTCACCTTGTTTCTTGGCTTTCAATTTCTTCACCCTGTTCGCCAGGCGAGCTCCTAACTTGCCATTTTATCAATATGTTGAATTTTATTTTTTTCACCCTGTTCTCCAGGTGGGCTCTTGAAATCACATCAAAACTAGAAAAAATATTATTCCAAACAAAGATTATTATAAAAAGAAATTCCTTTTACCAGAAAAGTAAAGTTCCAAAAATAGGAATTAAATTTTTTTTTGCCCCAATTTATAATTAGAGGAATTTTGTGAAAGTCACATCATAACTACTTAAAAAACTCAAACAAAGAAATGCATCTTGTATGGGTTAATTGGAATGATTCGACTAGAAAGTGCATTTTCTAGGAGTCAAAGGGAATGACTCGACTAGAGAGTACATCTTCTAGGAATCAAGGGGACTGACTCGACCAGGAAGTACATCTTTTAGGAATCAAGGGGACTGAATCGACCAGGAAGTACATCTTCTAGGAATCAAGGGGACTGACTAGACTCGAAAGTACATCTTCTAGGAATCAAGGGGAATGACTTGACCAGGAAATACATATTCTAGGAATTAAGGGGACTGACTCGACTAGGAAGTACATCTTCTAGGAATCAAGGGGACTAACTCAACCAGGAAGTACATCTTCTAGGAATATAGGGGACTGACTCGACCAGGAAGTACATCTTCTAAGAATCAAAGGGACTGACTGACTAGGAAGTACATAAGGGGACTAACTCGACTAGGAAGTACATATTCTAGGAATTAATAGGAATAACTCGACTAGGAAATACATATTTTAGGAATCAAGGGGAATGACTAGAACAGGAAGTACATCTTCTAGGAATCAAGGGGGATGACTAGACTAGGAAGTACATCTTCTAGGAATCAAGGGAAATAACTTGACTAGGAAGTAAATCTTCTAGGAATTAAGGGAAATGACTCAACTAGAAGGTATATCTTCTAGGAATCAAGACTTAAGTTAGGAAGTGCATCACCTGACAAGTAAAAATTCCAATTACCCAATCAAGAAAGTGCGACTCCTTATAAATGTCACTTGAATTACCAATATAAGGAAATGTGTCTTATTACAAATGCCGCTTGAATTAACCAAGGAAATGCATCTCCTTACAAATGCTACTTGAATTATCCAAATAAGGAAATGCATCTCCTTACAAATGCCGCTTAAATTATCCAGACAAGGAAATGTGTCTCTTTATAAATACCACTTGAATTACCCAGACAAGGAAGTGTGTCTCCTTATAAATGCTGCTTGAATTACCCAAACAAGGAAATGAACCTCCTTACAAATGCTGCTTAAATTATCCAGACAATGAAGTATATCTCCTTACTAATGCCACTTGAATTACCCAAACAAGGAAATGAGTCTCCTTACAAATACTTCTTAAATTATCCAGACAAGGAAATCCATCTCCTTACAAATGGCCCTTGAATTACCTAGACAAGGAAATGCATTGTAATACCCCACAAAATCGCGTGTCAAATTCAGCTCGTAAAGCTCCATGAAAGATCCCAAGACTTATAAAATATTGCGAAGTGTTCAAAACACTTAGTCTTATTTTAGACCTCCAAACTTTGGAGATTTATTTGGCGACCTTCCCGACGTCCATTTTTCAATTTTCAAGTTGAGTTACGATCGAGAAAGCTCGTAGTATATCCCGGGTGAATTTCAGAATTTTTGGAGTAGCTTAAAGGCATGTTTGGGTGACCAAAATAGAAGCCTAGGGCGATTAGCCCGCGCAGCCTGCTAACTCCAGTGCTTGCCCAGTTTTTTTAGCATTTCAGGGTCAACTTCAAATGATCATAACTCCCAATATATAATGAACTGTAAGAGCTTCTATATATCAATGGAAAGATCTTTGAGTCTTATTTGTAATTAAATTAGTTTTATCCCATTTGGACATCCAAATAAAAAGTTATGATCAATTTACTTCAGCCTATCAGACAGTCAATTAGGGACAGATTTGACCTTAATTGTTCCTTAGGGGTAATTTGGTCATCTTCCACCCCTATATATACCCCAAACATGGGATTAAGGTTTATTTGCTGCAAAATATACCCCTCTTCTCAAAATTCTCTCAAGAACTCAAGCTAGGGTTTCAATTTGAAGACCCAAATCCCATCAATTGAAGAACATAACTCCTCATTTTTCTTCAATATCAAAAGAAGAGTTTCTCTCAAGATCATAAATTATAACAAGAATCAAAGCCTTCTTCAAGAATATATGATATTCAAGTTTTTCAAACTCAAGAGCCAATTTATTTTCTCTCAAAGGAACAAGAACCCTAGTCAAGGAATTAAGAACATGTCTAAGAATTTCTTCAAGAATCTTCCACCTAAGGTATGCGTAGTGTTCATTCACGAATTTCTTTCATCCGTAGGAGTCCAAGAACCATGATTTAAATCCTATATTGTGATTGTATTGTTGAGATATGATCATGTACATGTTGATGGTTGTTATTTATGCTTCAAGATATTAATTTAGGCTGATTCTTATGAAGTATGTGTGCTTGTAGTTAAAACCCATGAAATTGGGTGGTTTAAGATGACTAAATTATTAAGAATACCTATGACATAAAGTGTGCATGCAAGGTGTTCGACGAAATGCCTAGAATAGGCATAATCATGTTTTCATGATTTAAGAGTGCTCAATTAACAAGTCCTTACTCCATGTTTTATGATTTCATGTGAATTCCATGTTGTGTGAATAAAGTTCGAATCTTTACATGTTGTTCATGATACCATGATATTTTGTGGATTCAATTGGTGGAATTGAGTTGAATTATGGTGTTATGGTGTATAAAATTGATCATTAGGCCTATGCCCTAAATAGTGCATGCAAGGTGTTTGTTAAAATGCCTAAGTGAAGAAGAATTGAGCACTTTGACCTATTTGTGATCTAAATGATGATTCCACGCCATATCCATGTGCTTAAGTTGACTCCCATGCTAAAGCTATGCCTGCCATGTGTTTGATAATGTGCCTCAACAAATAAATGATGATCAAGTACCTAGTCTTCATGCTCCAAGGTTTTTCATGTCTCTTAAGTTATGCCATGTCTACTTGATCAAGATGATTTCTATTCTATTAATGTGCTATGAATATGTTGTTGGCTTGTCATGATATTAGAATTGACCAGGATGTTATCCATATGAAAAGGTTATGAAAACCACATGATTTATGAATTCCCCGTAGATGCTATATTATGGATTATTAATATTGGTCAAGTACTCTTGTATGTCAAGTCATGTCAGTTTCCTTCCATCGAGTCCTAGGGATATTCGTACCCAAAAAATATAGCTATATGCCTAGAGCCATGTCATGTTTTCATGATACTCTCAGTCAAGCCATGTTTAGTAAACTTCAGTCATCTACAGAACTCAGTAGCATTTAGTCAGTTAACAGAATTCAGTAGTGTTCCGCTAGTCATCGAAACTCAATAAACTCAGTCCATGTTCAGTTTAGTTAAACAGAAAAATCAGTAACAATTCAGTTAATTCTAGTATAAACTAGGAAATCAGTTCAGTATAATCAGTTTAGTGTCATTCAGTTGGGAGTAGGATTTAGCACCGAGTGAACCCAAGGATGGGAACTCACCTGCCAGTAGAGGCTATGATTCTTAGAAGCAGTCCTTGCGTTCCAGAACTATGTAGCCAGCATAGGTTGAGACATCAATACCTGTCAGTTGAGGGTAGATGAGGTGGCTTAACCTGTCAGATGAGGATTCCCACCATTCTCATTTGAGTACCTGCCAGATGAGGGTCACTCATAGCTTGTCCTTCCCAGTGCCGCGGTATTGACACCCTTCTAATCAGGGTAGGGATTGGACCCCAGCTTAGCTATTATAGCATATTTGGGGCATGTCGGTTAGATAACTATTTCCCACAGTTTCAGTAACAGTCTTAGTAAAAGAACTCAGATAGTTCTTCAGGATATCAGGACTGTCAGATACAGTCAACTCAGATACCGTACGAAACTCAACTAGTTCCATCAGATTTAGGACTGTTAGATATAGTTATTCATGCTATCAGTTATCAAAACTCATGTTATCATATATATCAGTTATCAGAATTCAATTATCATTCATGGTATGTTATCAGTAAATACATGTCATCAGTATTCATACTCAGTAGTTATGTTATCACGATCTTAGTTTCAGGACTGTTATATACGGTCAATCAGATCAGTTCTTTATAATCAGAACTTTCAGAAACAGTTATTTTCTTTATTAGTAATATAACATCAGTTCCTCACTTATTAGTGAATTGCATATCAATATCATCAATATCAGTAAACTCAGTCATTTAGTATCTCAGCATCAGTAAACTCATGTTGTCAATATTCAGACTCAGTAGTCAGTATCACCATGAGTTTAGTTGCAGTTACGTATGTATGTATTCTTACGTTCATATCAGTTAGCATTATTCATGCATATAAAACCCTTTGCATTTAGCCTACCTCACTCGTATACTCAGTACATTCAATCGTATTGACGTAATCACGCTATGGTATTTTATTTGCGCCTATGTATAGAGGCACGAGTTTCAGAGCAGCAGTAGCATTACAGATTTCAGCAGTCAGTGCTCCTCTTCATTTGAGGACAATATTATTAATACTTTATTACAGTATTTTAGATTAGTTTTTTAGTTCATGGAGTTAGTTGGAGACATGTTCCTTCAAATCCTTATTCAGTTTAGTTAGAGGCTTTCGAAATATATGTCATATTAGATGTTTAGACTTCAGTATTTATGTTTCGTTTTGGTATTGTTATACTATGTTTTTCAGATATGTATCAGTATTGAACCTTATGGCCTTATAGTTCATGTTTCCGCATATTTTATGAGATATTATGCAATTTACAGGTACAGATATCAATCATGGGTTAGCATGTGATCCTTCGGGGTCATGAGCACCGTGTAGCATTTCAGTTCAGAAAATGAGGCATTACATGAATCTCCTTACAAATGTTGCTTAAATCATCCAGATAAGGAAATGCGTCTCCTTACAAATACCGCTTGAATTACCCAAATAAGGAAATGCGTCTTCTTACAAATGTTGTTTGAATTACCTAAACAAGGAAATGAGTCTCCTTACAAATATCGCTTGAATTATCCAGACAAGAAAATGCGTCTCCTTACAAATGCAGCTTAAATTATCTGGACAAGGAAATACATTTCCTTACGAATACCCCTTGAATTACCTAGATAATGAAATGTATCTCCTTATAAATACTACTTAAATCATCCAGACAAGGAAATACGTCTCCTTACAAATGCCGCTTGAATTACCCAAATAAGGAAATGCGTCTCCTTACAAATGCTGCTTGAATTACCCAAATAAGAAAGTGCGTCTCCTTACAAATGCCACTTGAATTACCCAAACAAGGAAGTGCATCTCCTAGAAATATTGAATTATAAATTTTACCATGGTTTTGATTATCAAACATGTGCAACAACATTGCCCCCTTGCATTTATAGATGTGAGAAATTATGGCTTTTGATGTTTAGGCTTTAAAGTCCTTGATTTGAAGGTAACATGTTTCCTATTTCATCAAAGAAAACTTGTGAGTTTAAAACATAGTGGATGGTTTGCGGTTTGGCTTTCGAGGAAATTGCTCTTGCGCCAGTCACATTCAATCTTGCTTCCAACCATTAACATAGGTCATTGCCTTGCTGCATCACTGACCAAAACTCAGATTATTAAGAGTGACTCCAAAATAAAATGCAGCATCTCCTCTTTGCTATTCTCTTCAGATAAACTCTTTGAACCTTGGTATTTTCATGAGTTCCCAGATTTGTCTGTTGACAAAACTTTCTGCATGCCTTATTTCAGCTCACAATCATGTCTCTTTCATACGCTGGCCTTTCTGTCTTGCTTTGTGCAATTGGAAAAGTTGGTAGCCAATTTTAAAATCTTTTCTCACTTGTTTCGACATGGACTTGACTTAAATACATGAGAAAAATGATAATTTTTTTTTATTTGGATAATCGACTTAAGAAAATAAAATAAAAATAAAGAAAAGACAATGAATGTCCCCATTTGAAACAAAGAAACAAATTTTTTTTCTACAAATGATAATCAACTCTAATGATTATGCCATGCATTTTGGACTAAGTTATTTGATCTTTCCATAGAAACTTTCTACCAATTGTTCTTAAGATAATGACCCTGACACTGAGTTACTTCTTGGGGCTAATTACATTAAGAGACTTTATTTGGCTAGTGACGCCTTGAAGGGTTTCGCCAACAAGCCTCTCACATTTTATTTCTCTCAGCTCACCATTACCCTATGATGTCCATAAGGGTGTTCACTAATGAGACTCTTTTATTTTTATTTCTCTCAACTTACAGTCGTCTTATGGTGCCTGTGAGGGTTTTCACCTATAAGACTCTCATTTTTATTTCTCTTAACTTATCATCGTCTTACGATGCTCGTGAGGGTTTTCACTAATAAGACTCTCTCATTTTTACTTCTCTCCTGATTCTTTATGCTGAGGAAGACAAGTAGTACCCAAAATGCGTCATCATATGCATTGTATGCTTAGCCTTAACATTCTCAAAGAGTTGATCTGAAGCTCTTTCTTTGATTGTAACTTGGCTTTTGGACAAGGTTAGAAAGAAGGGATGACATGAGGCCCAAACGACACTTGAAGTGGGTTAGGACCTACAACTTTTGGAATCAACTCAAACAATGAGGATTAACTCATGCCCTAGTTTTTTTGGCTGGGCAATTATAAATAGTTTATTTGGTTAGACCGAGCCCAGAGTTACCCCCGAGAGAGGAGAATTACTCATGCGTAGTTCCAACAGCTTGCTCTTTTGCTTGATTTTGATTTCTTTTTTTTTTCTTATATTGACTCTTTTCTCTTTGGGATTTTTTCTGACTCTATTTTTCTTGACACTCTTCTCTTTTCTTTCTTTTTGGACACATTTTTCCTCTTTTCTTTTTTAAACTTTTCTGACTCTATTGTTTTGCTCGAAACCTTTTCTTTTGAACTTTGCTACTCTATCTTGATTCCAAAAGAGGAAAAACTTAAACAACGTAAATAAAGGATGACACAATGTTGTGATAGTAGAATGAAATACCTTCGTCATATCAATCCTTTAAAATGAAAGTACACATCATGCAATATAAAGTGAAAGATGAAGATCATTTATTATATTTTTCACAGCACTAACTTTAGCTTAGCCTGTGTGTCACTACTTCTTCTGCACTTGTCCAGCATACAACCTCACCTTTGTTGTATGTCCCTCACATTGAATGACCCATGTTTTTGTGGAGTTGATTTTCTATGCTTCTCTTGATATAGGATCGTGCATCCACTGCTTGACCTATTTCTCAGAACAATTGCCTTAATTTTGAAAGAAGGCTTCAACATGGTCACTCTTAACACACTACCTATTTCTCAGATGCTTTTTCTAACTTCAACCCTCTGATTCAAAGTTCACGTTTAAATTAGATTTTTAGATCTAGTTGAAAATTTCTCCAGCATGTCGTATTACTAGAACCAACATAAAATGAACTATAAAGAACAAAAAAAAACAACTTAAAATAAGAAACAACAACAAGGACACCATATTTCATTAAAAAAAAAGATAGAAGAGTTTAAACAAAAATGACAGAGAAATAAAACAAGATAGATTCCAAACTACAACCCTGAAATAATTTAGAAAATAAAAAGAAAAACAAAAAAAACTACAAATAATCCTCCCAAGTAAGGAAAGGAGTGACTTCTTAATTATTGAGCTTGACATCTTAGCCACTAGTTTGTATATCAGCATGACTAGAACTTTCACCACTATCAATGTTCTGCACCATAATCGATTTATTTTGGATCACCTTTTCTATTTCTCTTTTCAAAGCACGATAATCTTCAAAACTATGACCTTGAACATCAAAATGATATGCACATCATACATTAGGATCAAAACTTCTTGAATGCAGGTTAAGAGTATACCCAAGGAGAGGAGTGATTATGCCTTATTGTACCAATCTCTAAAATAAACTGGCATATGACTCTCCAATTGGTGTGAAGCTATCCCTCGACTTTTGACTCATTTTATTATTTGGATTGGATTGAAAATCGAACCTAAAAGGGCTTTGGTATGTTTGTGGAGTCAGAGGATAACTCTGAAGAGTTGATATGTGCCATTGTGGGTAAGATGAGGGTTGAACAAGTGGTTTTGCTTTATAAACTAGATTAGAGGTGGGGGAATGGAGTATAGTAGATTTTAGGAGTGATTTTATGAAGCTTGGGCATGAACTTAGGTTTGAGCCTAAGGGTTACGACGATGTAGTCTTCTTGATCATGCCCATTGTTCAACAACAATTGCAGCTACATCTTCTTCATTCTTATTTCCTTCAACACTTCTTGAACCCTTTTGAATTACTTGAGTAGTTGCTTTTAGTGTTGCAAAACTCACAGTGTGACTGGTCTTAATTCCATCTTCTCTCATCTCCCCCATTTTAAGGACCTCAATAAATGGCTTACCTAATATGGTTAACAATTGTTAATAATATATTTTATCCTGTGCTTGAATAAACACCTCCACTATCTTACTTTCTTTCATTAGCAATTTCACCCTAGCAACTTGTTCACCCTATCTAATCGCATACTCCCTGAAACTTTCTATACTCTTCTTCTTTTTTGTATTAATTAGGGATTTCTCATCAGGAATTAGCTCCACATTGTATTAGAATTATATCATGAATTCATTAGCCAGGTCATTCTAACTATTCACTTGTCGATGTCTTGATCAACAAAACATTATGAGGCTAGACTTGAAAGACTTTCACCGAAATAAGACACGAGTAACTCTTTCTTGCCTCTACGCCCCTTAGTTGGTTACAATAACGTCTCAAATATGCTATGGGATTGCCGTATCTATCATACTTCTTAAAATTTGGCATTTAAAAACCAAGAGAAAGATTAACACCTGGAAACATGTATAGATCTTTATATGAGATACTTTTGTACCCCCCAAGTCCTTGGAAGTTCATCATAGCCAGTTCTAAAATTCTCAATTTTTTGGTTATTTCTTGTTCTTTTTCTATCACAATAGGTTTCTCAGTGTTTAAAGGAAATTCAAGAGGTTGAGTGTAGCCATAAGGACCAGTCGACTGAAATGTGGGCTTGGGAACATAATGCTGATCACCAAAAATATTCAATACATGCTCTCCCATATTTAGGAGGCACAACTGGTGGATGCACATCAAAAGTAGGAGCTTCAGGTGGGGATGGAGCCATAAAAAATGGGAATTGCAGGTGGAGCTGAGTATGTTGTGGTTTTGCATAGAGGAGCTAGTAGAGGAATATTTGAAGTATTTTGATAGTGTTGCCCTAGAGTAGACCCTATGTATATTGTGGCGTGTTAACAAAAATAGGAAATTGTGCATGTGACACGGAAGGAAAGCTAAAAAGGATATTCCAGATTATCAGTGGGAAATAGAGGAGGCGGCAACCCATTAGCCCAAGCTTGATGAATTTCTATCATTTGTTGCCTTAATTTCTGAATCTCTTCATTAGCTCCTAAATTCTCATTCCCCGAACTCCCTATCTGATTAGTGACAACAACCTAGCTATTCCTGTTGGCCATAACTTTTTTTTTGACTTGTTGCAATATGGAGGACCAGCTAAAATGCCATAAACCAACCACCTTAAACTAACTGAACAAGAGAAAACAAATGCATTAAAGTTTAACACTTTCTAAAACCTTTTTCTTTATTCCTTTTCTTTGGAAAAATCACCGAACCCAAGAAGGGTGCCTACATATCTCACTCCTGGGAGAGGAGAATCAGGTGTGCGTAATTCATAAAGTTTTGGCACAACATGGCCGAACAAACTCTCTTTCTTTTTTCTTGAAACTTTAGAAGAAAGAAAAGTAACAAAGTGTCAAAACATTTGACGAAAAATCTTTTTTTTTTTAAAATTTTTCAGCTTTAACGTCCCTATACAAAATGAAACCTACGATTGCCAAAGAAAAATCTTTTTGAGTTTTTGATTTTTAGTTTCATAAGAAAATGAAACTTAAAGCTATTAAAGGAAAATATTTTTGTGATTTTATTACAGATGTATATGATATCTACTCTAAATAATGAGTGAAGAAAATCATTTTGGATTTTTGAATTAAGATCATCGAACCCTAGAAGGGATACCTACGTATCTCACAACTGAAAGAGGACAATCAGGTATGCATAGTTCGTCCAGATTAGACAATTAGGGATTAACTAACAGAATGAACCTAACTTAAGAGACAGAACAAAAGACAGATGATGAACAACGTCAATAATTTTTTTTTTGGGTTTTCAATTTGACACTTCACATAAAACTGACACCACAACTATGAAATAAAAATCGTTTTGGTATTTTCATTATATGAAATGTAAAAACTTCTACCATATTTTGAATTTTCTTTATAAAAAGCTAATATAAAAAAAAATATATTTGAAAATTTTGAATTATGAATACTTACTAAAAGAGACAAAAGAATTTTTTTGATGTTTTTGATTTTTAAGAAATGAGTGCAGAAGGTAAAAATCTTTTTGAATTTTTGGATTGTGAAAAACAAAAGCCATAAAGAACTCTAAAAAACTCCAAAACTTTTTTTTTCTTGACTCAATTTTTTTAAACTTTTCTTTGCCTACACACTTTTCTTTAATTCTAGCACATGCTTTCCCCGACTCAGTCTGTTAAATGACCCTATTAACCTTAAAGATGCAATAATTAGTACATAAGGATGCTTTAAGAGGTGAGTCTCCTACAAAGGACCAAGTGGTCTCTGCTAGGTCTCAATATGATGCAGATAAGCATGACCAAAAGGCTGACCTACATTAGGATTCACTAATAAGGCCATTTGGGAGAGTGTATGGTCGATAATGGCTATGATAGCTTTCCACCTACTCCATACCAGCCGACGGCTCCCCCTCTTAAAATAAGGGTGACTAAACTAAAGATTGTGCACAACATGTACTATTGAATTGTTGCAGAAAGAAATGACTTAAGTTATGCAAATGATGCCAGATATAAAACGGTAACAAATAAGAGGAAAAACTGCAAACATGTAGCAAGTAGGCACTCAACAATGATAAAACAAATATAAACAATAACATAAACAACGTCTATACACCCATAATGTCAAACTAAGCCAATATAACTTCAAAAATAAGTTCGACATTAAAAAAGTTCCCTAGCGGAGTCGCCAGAGCTGTCACATCCTTTTTTTAACCAAAAAGATATTGATTTTATGTTCGAAAAGGGTTTAATTATTCAATGACAAAAAATTAAAAATTATTTTGAAAAGGATTATTTATATTTAAACTTAGAGTCGCCACTTGGCATAAATCGGGTGTGCCAAGTTACCTTTGGAAATCCTTTTTCAAAATGGTTTGACTCTAGAAACTGATCCACGAACAGAGATTCCAGTTAAGGAATTCTGTTGATCGAGAGGAAGGTGTTAGGCACCCCTTTATCCCGTAGTTCGACCATGATCGCTTAGTAGAGTATATCTGCTAGAATGACACTATAAATGTATAAACCATGTAAAACACACAAAAATATAAATAAAACAAACAAAAAAAATAAGTCCAAAAATATAGTATCCATTCCAATTATTATAGTCCGAAATAAAAGATATGAAATAAAACTATGTAACCTACACTAGTCCTAAACTATGCTCTACCCAATGCCTCGGACCTTGATCATGATCATCTTCCGCCAACATAATATGTCAGGGAATTCTCCAGTGAATAAGTACAATGTGACTTCGGGGCATTTCCCAATGAATGAATACATTTGATGAAATGTAGTAAAAGTGGAGAAATCATTCAACACAAACATTTACACATTCAATGATATAGAATCCTATGAGTTGTCTACCCCAAAACCTAAAATTTGCCTATCGATTTTAGCTTGAAATATGATACTATCAAATTCAATAACATCCATCAATAAATCAAAATAATCAACATTCACCTTATCAATCTTTCATTTCCCTTTCAAAAATTCATTCTCAAGATTTCAACAATTCATGATCACCATTTTAACAATCCATAATCATTGTCAATGAAACCAAACAAACAAATCGATATCATCAAATATTCATATTATGCTTCACACAAATCAATCACACGTATACAATGAAATTAAAATGAGAACTAGATAGTATTGTACCTTTAGAATATTCTTACTTGATTTATGAAAGAGAATAAAGACCTGTTCCAAAAATCTCGATGAATGCTAGAAATCTTGAATCTCTAAATCAGTTAAAAACTAGTTAAACCATGATAAATCCAAAATATGATTCGAATCTAAAAAAACCCATGAAAAATAAATGCACCTGAAACTAAAAATTACACCAAAAAAAATTGAAATTCGTATAGCCGAAGTTTTGACAAGCTCTGATGGCGGCAAAAACCAAAGAAATGGGTCAGATTTCGATCGAGTTTGCCTAAAAATTTAAGAAACTAAAGAGATTTTGGGGATTTCAATTCCATTTGGGTCAATTCGACGAGCCAAAACTAATTATGGCAAAAATTTCAATGTGAAAACTCACAAACGAGCCGGAACGGATCTGGTTTTACAGATTCTTTACCAGTTTCTTCGCTCAAATTGATCTTTCTTTTCCCCTCAATTTTTCTCACTCAATCTCTCTCAAGCTCCCTCTATTTTTTTGATTCTCTCTATCCTAGTGTATATATTAGAGTTCTCCAAAGGCTGTGGGTGCACCGGTGACTGTGTGTGTATATGTGATGGTGAAGAAAATAGAGATGATAGGTCTATGTGTGATAATTGTTGTTATTCTTGTGGTGTAATGGTGTACTGTGAGTGTGTTCTCCGGTGAATTCAACAAAATCCAAGAGAGTGTGCGAGTGTGGAGAATTGTTGTTGAAGAAAGCTCCCTTTTTTGTATGTGCGTCAATATATGTATATAGTGTGTTGTGTATCTTTCTCCCCCTGGGTCCGTGTGAGTGTGTAATCTATTATGGAAAAAAAGAAAAAAAATATAAAGGGATGGGGTAGGGGAAGGTATGTGGGGTAGGGGTGGTATGAGGGTAGGGGGTATGGGATAGGGTGGTTCGGATGGGATAAAATTTTTTATGAATTTTGTTAAGAGTTGGAAATTTTTATATTTTTTTTGGAAAATTATTAAATGGGTAAGGGTGTATGATAAGGTAAGGAAAAAAATTGGATAAATTGAATTTTTGGGAGGGATAAAATCACGTGTCTACATGTATTTCGTAATACAACGTATTAATCTAATGAATTATCAGTTAATTAGCTTCATTAATATAATTTCAATAGCGTATTATTACCTTGATCATATGATGTTAACATATTATTCAAAATATTTGGATAGATATATTCAGTTAGCTAGCTTTTGACTACTATGTATATCACTACACAAGAGATACGTGTATATATACATATATATATATGTATATGTATATGTATATGCTTGAGCTGGGGGTCTATCATAAATAACCTTTATACTTCTTCAGAGGTAGCGGTATAGACTGCGTATATCTTACCCCCCCAGACCCCACTTTGTGGGAATACACTGGGTTTGTTGTTGTTGTTGTAGATGTATATGTATATGTATATGTATACATATACATATATATACATATACATATACATATATATACATATATACATATATATATATATACATACATATATATGTATGTCTATACTTAATTTGATTGACCATCAACTTTGAAATATGTTCTTATTCATCACATGCACGAGTATATTACCTTGTAATACAACCTATTTCATATATACTTTGATGAATTGTCGATTAATTTAGCTTTTATGATTATATTATAACTTCAACAACATATTATTATCTTTATCAATCGATCATATGATATCAATATATTCAATATATAATTGAATACATTTATTTTTTAATATATAAAAATTATTTATTTAGTATTAAATTAAAAATATCAAATATCGAAGGACAATATTATTTTCATAAAGTTAATTTTTATTTATTTTTAACAAAAGTGGCACTGTCTGTCGCTTTTTGTAGAAAACACAGAAAAATAAAAAAATAATTAAAAATTATGATAGATAGCTTCGGTTTTCTATAATTAATATTTTAAAAATAAAAAATTATAGCGATGTTGTCTGTTGATTTTAATAGAAATAGAAATTAAATTTAAAAACCGACGAACAACGTCGTTTTTTATCAGAAATTTAATTTTTATTTATTTTAATAAAAAGCAACACGATCCATCACTTTTAATAAAATACAGGAAAAATAAAAATAACTAAAAATTGCAATGGGTAGCGTCGCTTTTTCTATAATTAATATTTTAAAAATAAAAAATTATAGCAACCTTGTCCGTCGATTTTAATAAAAATAAAAATGAAATTTAAAAATCAAAGGACAACGCTGCTTTTCAAAAAAATATTTTTATTTAATTTTAACAAAAGAGACGTTGTCCGTCGCTTTTTGTAAAAAATTAAAATAATTAAAAATAATTACAAATTGCGAAAGATTGCATCGCTTTTCTAGAATTAATATTTTAAAAAATAACAATTATAGCGACGTTGTCCATTTCTTTTAATAAAGATAAGCAAAAATAAAAATCAAATTTAAAAATCGACAAACTAAGACACTTTTTAAAAAATTAATTACAATTATTTTTAAATAAATTACAACGCTATCTATCGCATTTATGATAAAAATTTATAAATTATTTGTTAATTAGTTGGCACAATAATCCATAAAAAAGAAGCAATGTATATTAAGACGTTGGCCATCGATTTTAATAAAAAATAAATTAAAATTAAAATTAAACTTAAAAAGCAACGTACTATGTCTCTTTTTAAAGAGACACAGTTGTTGCTATTTTTGCATCACTTTTTGGCCTTTTTAAGTAGTGAGTAGAGAAAGATTCTTCAGGTTTCAATTCTTGATCTGACCCTAGACCTTCCCTTATGCTAAGTCCTTTTTCTGCTTCCAAAATTCTTCCTTTCTATGCAGATATTCATTTAGTTTAGTTTGCATTGCATGAAGACTTTGCCTATTACTTGGTGATGGCTCTATTTTAAATTGATTTTCATGCACCTTAATAACCACCTCCAAGTTGCTATCTCCTGAAATATATTATCAAAAGTTTGTTTATTCCATTATAAAACAACCTTCTTGACGTTTTCATTTTATAATTATAAATAATAAAAAGGTTCTCTTCAAAATCAGCTGTCCAATTTTGCTTTACTATATCCATAAAAGAGCCTTCTTTTAACTAGAAGATGAGAAACCTAAAGGTTTTAACTACTTCTTCTATTTTTTTTCTGAGAGTAATGAACATTAGTGCATGATCAGACCCACTTCTTAGCAAAACTTTAATTTCAATTACTGGAAAAACAGACTGCATTTGTTGATTACTCAATATTCTATCCAGTCTTTTGAATATGTACTCTTCATCTGTCCTACCATTCCACCATGTGAATTTTCTGCCCTTAAACCTCATATCATTCAGACTGTACATATTAACACAATGATAAAGTCTCTTACCTCATCTACAAAAATAGGTAAACCCCCAATAGTTTCTTCATTATGCAAAATCACATTAAAATCTCCACTTACTAACCATGTGATACAAGCCAAATGGCCATTTATGCTTTTGAAAACATCATTGGAGGGCAATGCATAAAGACTCAATACTTGGTCACCTCGAGGACACAAGAGCATGCATGGAGGATCCGTTTTGAGCATGACATAAAGCAAACCCATGTGTGGAAGATTGCGTGGGAGCTTACCTTTGATGCCAACCCGAGTCCACAAGTGTTGAAGCATGGCCCCTTGGTTTTGGAGCATTGAAGAAGCACCCTTTATTAAGGGTATTTTGGGGATTACACTTGTTGGAAAGACACTCCATGACCACCCCTTTCATTAAGGGTATTTTGTTCATTTTTCTATGTAATAAGCTAGCCTATAAATAGTCTTCTATTAGGTCATTTGCTCTTTAGTTGATTATTGATAAGACTTCTTCTTCTCTGTTTGAGAGTGTAATTTAGGGCTTGGAAAAGCCAAGTAGTGTAGGGCTTGGAAAAGCCATTATTAATCCTTGCTTAGAAACGGTGGTTGTAAGGCAGAGTTGATTCCCTTAGTGGTCACCGTAAGAGTTTGGTGTTGCTATTACGGGTCTTAGGGGTCTTATCATTTGATACACGGTTTGGTTCCTATTTTTTGTAATTTTGTATGTCAAGCTACTATCTTACTTTATTGCATTTGTTTGTTATCTTGTTTCTCTTAGTTTTCATCTCTTTAGGTCATTTCCTATCATTTGGTATCAAGAGAAGCGTTTGATTCTATTCCAATAAAATCAATCTTGGGATTGCTATCTAGAAAATCAACAAAAAAAGAAGTGTCAAATCTGAAAATTGTAAAAAAAAAGTTATCCCATTTTTATCCCTAGGCCAAAATTTTAGGTCCTAGATTTTTGTGTCTTTTGGTGTTTCTAGTATTAGATTCTTGTTCTCTAACACTACTAGAGTCTAAAAATTGAAAATCACAAAAAAAAAGTGTCAAAAATAAAAAATCCCCAAAAAAGTACTAGTCCCATTTTTGACCCCAGGTCAAAATTTAAATTTTTGATTTGGTATTTTTCTTGTGATTTTAGTGTTAGATTTGTGCTCTCTAACACTATAGGAGTCTAGATCTTGAATTTAAGCTATTTTCGAGTTGTTTTGAGCCATCCACCATTGTTGAACTTGAAGTTGAAGAAACTTGAAAGGTTGATCTCGAAATTGGAAGGATTTTTATGATATTTGTGGCTTGAAAATATGATATTGGTGTTTGGGAGTTCAAAGTGTGCCTGAATAATAAAAAATCATTCAATTTGGAGTTCATTTGGGTTAGGTTCCATTTTTGAATGTTCTAGGTGTCCTTCATGTTCTTCATATGTTATTGAAGAAGAACATTCAAAAAGTGGTGGTTTGATCCAAAAATAAGAAAAAAAAGAGTGTGGTCATTGTTTGTACAAAGAATATTTCAAACATATGTGGTCATTGTTTGTACAAAGAATATTCCAAGCATATTCCAAGTCTTCCAAAGGAAGAAAGAGTCTAAAAACATCAAAAAAGGAATATTCTCAAAGACGAGGACAAAGAAAAGTACAAGGGGGGACCACAACAAATTCAATCTCTTTTAAGCTTAAAAAGGGTCCATTCTTTGTGTTTTCTTCACCAAAACTGATTACCACACTATCAAGAAGAAGATTGTTGAATTTTAAATTGGAAACAAGTCAACTCCAAAACGTTGACCAATTTTGACCAAGGCTTCCACATCATCAAAGTGCACGTCATCAACTTCTAAAATACCTTGAAGCTCAAATTTAGGTTCTAAGTTTATTTTCTTTGTTTCTTTAGTTTTATTTCATGATTCTAGAACTAATTAACAACTAGTAATCACCTACTTAGTTGTGAATTAGTTGTTTAAGTCTGTTTCTTCATGTTTTCATTCTTTATGTGCTTTTCTCGTTTTGATTTGTTAAAATTTTTTATTTCAAGTTCGTAAGTAGATTTTATTTTGTGTCTTGAGTCAATCAAACAAGAATCTATTTTGGCCGCTAAGTATTGATTGACACCTTATTGACTAACAGAGTATAAGCAACTTTCAATATTCGTCGCTCCAATTGTGAGGATCACAATGGTGAGCGTATACGAGTGTTGGTGAGGAGCTTTTACTACTAATCTTGTTTGTTCATTTTATAGGTACAAGGTAGTATAAGGGGAACATATCTTGGTAGCCTCGGACTATTGTGATTACAATATGGGAGACTATGATTGTAGTGAGGGATTTTATGGGTACAATGATGTTGTAGATTATAGGGGCTATGAATATAGCCATGATCAAGACATGGGAAGAATTGAGAGTTATGATTTTGAGGGAGAAAATAAGGTGAATGAAGTTCCTAGTTCTTATGGTGAATATGGAGATGATTTAGGGCCTTGTGATAGTTCTTATGACGAAGTTGGGGCATGTGAGAAGTCTTACACTTCCCACTCAGAACCTAGAATTGGTGTAAGGTATAATCCCTTCCTTTGCAAAGCTTATGAGAGCCATGGTGAGAGTGCACGTATGGAGCATGAAGATTCATATTATTCACCTTGTAGTAATCTTATCAAGGTCGAAGTAGTATGAATGGGTATACTAGCTATAGTGTAGGTTGTCCCATGAGAAGAAGAGAGAATACATCTTTGAGGTCGAGGGGTACTCATGTGCCCATGGGATGTCCTAAACTCTACAATATTGATCCTAGAGAAGTGTTCACTCCAGAAAGGTAAGCATTTATAGGGTACTGAGCTGCCTCCTTGTGCTAAATGATTGGCGCCATAAGAACTGTATCATGCCATCTATGGTTGACTATTTGGGATTGTTTTGAGAACCTTTACTTGTTCCATATTCCTTGGATGGGTATAAGGTTACCAAGAGAGTGAGGATTGTCTTCACCTAATTTGAATACTATGAGGAGGTATGGTGCGATATCTTCCCCTTAACACCAGGTCATGTATGCTTGGGTGCCGATAGGTTTGCATAACATAGAGTTCCAAATGTGCTAAATTGGCCTAAGGTTGTAGCGGACCATTGGGGAAATTATCTCTTTACCTCAAATCTTCCCAAACCACAAGGAGATGTGATCACTTACTCTAAACCGAATAATCATGAAAGACAAAATATTGACAGGAGTAAGGGTGTGTAAGGTGGCAATCCAAGAGTGGAAAAAGGAGAGGTTATGTGGAGTGAAGTGAGGGGGTTATCACCAAATCATGCTACTATATTTGTCCTTCTATTTCTAAGGACATTTGTGTAGGTACTAACATGGAAAACAGAGGAGCACAAGGCCAAGGAGAAGTTTCTGCTGAAGCATGTGGGAAACCTTCACACCACGGCAAAGAAGAATCTACTCAAGAACTTCAAGATAAAATAGCTAAATCTTATACTTTTGTGCATGTAAATGATAATTGTGTGGCTAGTAGCCCATTAAGTGTGAGTAGTAGCTTACCTATTTGTGAGTCTTTTGATTCTTTGCCTCTTGTTGATGATGTACTTTTTGTGAGTGTGGATACACTAGTTGATCCTATTGATGACCGCATTGACTCTTCTTGTAAGATCAATTTAAGTCCACCTAGTGTTGAAGCCATTGTGTTGAATGATAATGCATCATCTATTGATTCTTTGCCCCTTGATGATGATATACATGTTGTGAATGTGGATACACTAGTTGATCCTATTGATGACCAAGTTGACTCTTCTTGTACGATCAATTTATGTCCACCTAGTGTTGAAGATAATGTGTTGAATAATAGTACATCATCTTATAGGAATTGTGTTGATTAACTTATGTGCGAAATTTGTCCACCACTTGAGGATGTGTCTGATGTGTTTAATGGATCTCAAGTGAGTGATGATATTGAAAATGTTGATCAAATAAATAGGAGTGACCCCCTTTGCATGACCTCTAGTGAATGTTCTACTCTCGGTTTTGATCATAGGGATAATCATGTGCTGGAAACATCTTTGATACTTGATAATGATCTTTTAGAGAATGAATTTTCATGTTCTATATCCTCTTCATGGATAGATCCTTCTTTCTCTAAGGATAATATCTTGTTTGAAGATGATGAGTTCACTCCTAATGAACCTAGTGGTGAGAATGAAGTTAAAGGTATTGCTTTTCTTGAAAGCTATAGACTATATGCTAACCCACTATGGTGTGACAACATTCCTCCTAAAGATGGAAATCTCTTCTTGGAAAATGAGAGTACTCTGAAGGGAAGGGAATGTGAGGTCTTGGAAATAAATGATCAATTGGGTGAAGATAATTTTGACTTACTTAAATTCTTAAGAAAAACCGAATAAGTGATTATTCCTTGAAAATTGATTGTGGTTGTGATCCTTCATATGACACCTCACCCATGTTTGATGACTATGGGGATGAATTGCTTGCTTCTTGTGAAGACTTAAGTAATAATTACTTGGACTTTGGTGGTGGTATGTATCTACTTGAGAGTACTTCCATAGAAAGGGAAGGTGTCTATTGTTTGGAAATTACTTCTTCTACTATGTGTGACCTTATTGTTGAGAGTACTCATGGTGATGATATTGAAACTAGTAGTGAGTACATACATGAGGACACCTTAGTTGAAGTTGACTTGAGTGATACCTTTCTCCACTCTCTATGTACTTTTAATGATATATATGCTATTGTAGAGAGTATATCTAGTAGTTTAGGTGAAGCCTATGGGGAAACGGAGTGTCTAGACCCGTGTCTGTGGCTACTCTTTCCATTTGACCCTAGTGCCAAATATGGAAATAGTGATGTTGGTGCACCCAACTTGTTGCTTGGTCTACATGACAAGCAAATTGTCATTCTTGAAAACTCGTGAACAAAGGTGTCATTGTCTCCTTGGGGTAATGTTTCTAAGGACTTGTTTGTTTGCACTTAATGGAGGTCTGAATCTGAATGGTTCAGACTCCAAATCATTAAGTGCATTTGTTTTTTATTAAAATTTTAGCTCTTAATAGGTGTGAATAGGTCTTAATCATTCAGATCTATAATTAAGTCTTAATAGGTCTGAAGAGGTATTCTGGTGTTGGATAATATTCACCGCCACTCTATTCATAATCATCAATCACCACCTCTGCCACCGCCATTATTGTCAACCACCACCCACCTCCACCATCACAACCACCATCGACAACAAACTTCGCTACCAACCATTATTGTCAATCGCTATCACACCTACTACCTCTATTATTCTAATTATATTTAATGCCACCACCGCCGTCAAAAGCACTATCATCATCAATCACTACCAGCTAATCCTACTATCGACCAATTCATCTATTACAATTAGCACCATCTCTAACTACCACTAATACATCATAACCTCCACACATTCTTTGGAGGCCACCAGTATTATCACTAGTAATGACACCTCTACCATTACTTCAATCACTATTATTACTACAATTTATCTCTACTAACAACTATCTCTACCAGCATAACTAGCAATATCTCCAACTAGCTCCAACGCATCGTCAGTCATCATTCATTCATTTTTAGCCATCACAATCAACACCTCCAACTACTAACATCAAACAACGTCACATCACAACCACCACTACCACTATCAACCGCCACTATCATAATAGTCACTTTAATACCAACCATCACAACTATCACTACTAACATTACTAATTGATAACATGAATCATAGTAACCGCAAGCACTATTATAAAACATCTCCACTATCACAAACACACATAAATATTTTTTTCAATCAAATCATAATTTGTTGTATTAAATTACAACCTTTTCAGATATATAATTAGTTTTTTATTTGAATTGTGTTTTTTATTTTATTATATATACAAATAATTTATTTTTTGTACATTTAGATATTATAAAACAAATAGTCTTAATCATTCAATTTTTAGATCTAGAGACAACATATTAATCATTCAGACGTGCATTAGATTTAGACGTCTGAATCTTAAAGAAAAAACAAATGCAGCCAAAATTTGCACCCTTGTTCTTAAGTTGCATGAATCCCAACTTGTGGATGCCAAGTTGCCTATTTATTTGAAGAAAAGAGCGTGTATGTGCTTAAATGCTTTGTCTTCACCCGTGGACGTCTTTATACTTAATTCTTTCCTATACTACCTCTTTGCCTATATGACATCCATGCTAGTTTTGAATTTGCATTAAGTAGAGGTAGTGTCTTATTGGTTGGTCCACTTGTTTGATTGATAAGGCTATGTAGGATTGGTGTACTTTGAGACCAATAGTGGCACCATGTTTGATGAGGCCACTTGAAGATGTAATGAAACAATTATTCTTTATGGTTCCTAAGACAAGGGTGGCCTTACCTTTTGGACTTAGTGATACCATTAAGACCTTTGTAGTTTCTTTATCTCTTGATACTTGTCATAGCTATTTCCTTTGTAACATTCTTACTAACCTTTCATGACTAAGGCAAAGGATTCGTAGTTATATCTCAAGTATATACCACCTTGGCTTGATGAAGTTATTTGTTGTACTAACCCTAACCCTCATGCGATGAGGAAGTTGTGATTGTTTGTCCTTTCTTTAGTTTTGGTATGGATTCGAGGTCGAATCCTTTTTGAGAAGGGGAGGATGATACAAGCCAAATGGCCATCTATGCTTTTTAAGGAAATTATTGGAGGCAAATTCATAAAGACTCAATACTTGGTCACCTAGAGGATAATAGAACATGCATAGAGGACCCATTTTGAGCATGACATAAAGAAAACCCATGTATGGAAGATTTCATGGAGGCTTACCTTTGATACCAAGTCGAGTCCACAAGTGTTGAAGCATGACCCCTTGGTTTTAGAGCATTGAAGAAACACCCTTTATTAAGGGTATTTTGGGGATTACACTTCTTGTAAAGACACTCCATGATCACTCCTTTCATTAAGGGTATTTTGGCCATTTTGCTTTGTAATAAGCTAGCCTATAAATAGTCTTATATTAGGTCATTTTCTCTTTAGTTGATTATTGATAAAACGTTTTATTCTCTCTTTAAGAGTGTAGTTTTGGGCTTGGAAAAGCCAAGTAGTGTAGGGCTTGGAAAAGCCATTATTGATCTTTGCTTTGAAACGGTGGTTGTAAGGCAGAGTTGATTCCCTTAATGGTAACCGTAAGAGTTTGGTTTTGTTATTGAGGGTCTTAGGGGTCTTATCGTTTGATACATGGTTTGTTTTCTAATTCTTGTAATTTCATATGTCAAGCTATCTATCTTACTTTATTGCATTTGTTTGTTACCTTGTTTCTCTTAGTATTTATCTCTTTAGGTCATTCTCCTATCACTATGGTTTTTGATAATCCATATACAACTCATATAATTGTTCCCACAATTGTATTCTTTCTTTTTGAGAGCATTTAGCATATACTAAAGTGATCATCACATCTACACAGGTATAATCAGCAAAAATTCTTAGAGACAATTGTTGCTTCTCATCCTTAAGAATCTCAACTGCCATGCACTCATCCACAAAATCCCAAATTTTACTATTAGTGTTAGTATAACGCCTCAAATCTGGTACTCGAAATGCTACACGGTGCTCATAACCCCGACGGACAACAAACTAACCCATGACTGATATCTATAACTAAGCACTACATAATATACTGTATAAATGAGGAATAAAAGACTGAAAGGCCTTAAGGTTCAAAACTAAAGACTAATAATAATGCTGAATATGGTATAACAACACCAAAACAACTAAAATAACTGAAAATACTAAAGACTGAATATCTAGTCTGAAAGCCTCTAAATTGTCTGAATAAGGAGTTGATAGGACATATCCCCAACTAAATCCAACTGTTGAAGTAAACTAAGTACTGAAATACTGAAATTATAAAGCATCCTTGAATAATAAGGACTCACTGCCAATCTATTACTGCTGACTGAGACCTGAGCTGCTAAGTGCGATTGGGAACCTGAGCGTTAGAACCTTTGGTATAAAACACCATAGAGCAAGAAAAATATGCATCAGTAAGTGGGAATGTACTGGTACGCAAGTGAGGTAAGGTTGAATGCATGAGGTTCATATACATGACTATAGCTAACTGATAGCATGAACATAAACATGACTGCATGAGAATACATGCATGAATACATGAACTATAACTGAAATCATGATAATACTAAATCTAGATACTGATAACATGAGTTTTGTATTAACTCAGTGACTGTGTCTAACAATCCTGATTCTAATGAAACTAGCTGAGTTTCGTACTGAACTGGATAATTGTATCTGATAGTCCTGAATCTAAAGAACTATACTGAGCCTGAGACTGAGACTGTGGGAAGTAGTCATCTAAACGACAAACCCCAATAAGATAATATAATTGAGTTGTGTTCCAATCTGTAACCCCAATTTGAAGGGTGTCAATACCGCATCATTGGTAAGGACAAGCTATGAGTAATCCCTCATCTAACAGGTACTCTAAGAAGAATAGTGGGACCCTCATATAACAGGTTAAGCCACCTTATCTATCCTCAACTAGTAGGTTTGATGTCTCAACCTATGTTGGCTACGTAGTTCTAGAGCGTAAGGATTGCTTCTAAGAATCACACCCTCTAATAACAGGTGAGTTCCCATCCCTGGGCTCACTCGATCTTGAATCATACTCCCATCTGATTATATACTGAATTAATTATACTGAACTGACTGGACTGAGTTTACTGAGTTTTGTTTATTGACGGAACATTATTGAGATCTGATAATTGCCTGAGATTATGAGATTACTGAGTTTTCCTGAGTCATGAGACTGATTGAATTTTACTAAACATGGCTTGACTGAGAGTATCTTGAAAACATGACACTGGGTCTAGGCACACAGCTAAGTTATCGAGTACAAGTACACCCAGGACTCGATAGCATGAAACTGATAAGACATGACACTTCTTGACACATGACCATAGTCAACAATTCATAATACAATCATTGGGAATTTTCATGAAGTATTCGCATGCTATAAGCTTACACATGAATAGGAATGCATGTAAACATATCATAATTTCACAAGCCTAATCTCATGAGCACTACATCAATCCATTATAAAGTATAACAATAACATGGGAGTCATATCAAACATAAGAGGGAAACATGGATTCATCAATTTTGGTCACAAATGAGTCATAAGGCATAATTCCTATTCTCTTAGGCATTTTATCAAAAACCTTGCATGCATATCTTTAGGCTTAGGAATGAATATTGAAATAATACATCATGGCAACATTTTACACTTCCAATGTAAGAATTTCAACTACATACTAACATATTTTCATGATAGTCATTAAAGACTTCAACTTAGAAATCAGACAACAACATAAATATGGATATAATTCAATTCATACCTTGGAATCCAAAGTTTATATTTCAAATAGGGTTTCTTGAGCTTCATGGGTGAAAGGAACCCATGAATCAACACTTAACATACCTAGGTGAAAGATATCTTGAAGATTTGTGGAGGAAAGCTTGAATTCTTGACTTGGAATTAAACACCTAGGGTTTTTTGTTCTTGGGGATTGATCTTTAAGAGAAACCCTAATTTAGTGTTGTGGATGAATAATGAAGTTATGAGCTTTGGTCTGGTATAATTAGGGGTTAAAATGGGTGGAATAAGACCCAAATACCCATTTTAAAATGGCTTAAAATCGCTGATCAGAAGTGGTGACGGTTTGGATGATGGTCCATCGTTGGCTTGACGGTCCGTCGGTCCTGACCGCCGTACTTTACTAGAACCTGAACTTTCTACCTTGTCTGTGATGGTTTAGGCGATGGTCCATCGCTAGCTTGATAGTCCGTTGGTCCTGGCCCTCACACTTGACTAGAAGATCAGTTCACTGCCTTAGCCGCGACGGTTTGGGTGACAGTCCATCGCTAGCTCGACGGTGTCGGCCTGACCGTCGCTTTTGGGAAGTTCCGACAGTTCTCTGTAAAACCGCTATAACTTTTTACTCTAATAACGAATTTGGATAAAATTGGTATCGTTGGAAAGCTAATTCAATTTTCCATATGATACAAAGTTGAAATTGGAGAAATTCTATCTGATTTAAACATTAATCATTTAGGAAGTCATCACTAACACTTTTGGAAACAAGATTTGACTTAAAGAAAGTTTGGGGTATGACAGTTAGCAAGACTATGTTTTATCCCAAGTTTTCGTCTGTACACTTCTAGATCCTAACTACTTTGGAAAGGTTCCATTAGACCAACAAAGTAAAATTTGTGTCTCTTATGCATATTAATCAGTCTTATGAAAGATTTTTGAGTATTCACTGATCTAATATTCCAAATAAGAATTTCATGATGACTTATTGCTCTTTGGATATATTTCTTCTTGTTAACCTTGAATGTTCCTGCTCAGCTACATAACCTATACCACTTTTATTTTTCTTCTTCTTAGAATAGCAATCTTTCAATTTTTGAACATGCATAGGAGATAAATCCCTATCCTTTGCCACTTTTGTAATATCAGCTTCCAAATCTATTATATCTTGACATTCCTCATGTTGCTGTAATTTGTTTACTTTATGTGATTGTACTACCAATGGAACAATTTAGTATTATCCACTTTAGACACCACTAGTGTAGTATTACTCTCTGATAATTGCCCCCATTTGAGGATTGTCTTCGTTATTCTTTTTTTCTATATCTTTAACCTTATTTTCCTCATTATCTTCTTTAATCTATCCACTTGTATCATTGTCATTCTTATCTGGTATGCTTTTTATTCCATCAGAATGGCTCAATTTGCCAAAATATTAATTCACCCTGTCCTTAGTACTTTCTATCGGATGCTTCTCCTCTTGTTCTCTTTTATCATTCTCCTTCTCTTTTACTTGTGCTGCATTTTCTAACATATTCTTTTCACCTGCAGTGTTATCTTCCTCATATTTATGTAAAGCCTCAAATGGATTAGTGTTTGAATATTCAAGTTCATCTTTTATATGTCCATATTAATCATTTTTGTATTTATTTTTCTTCTTGTCATCCACTCCATCATATTTCTACCATTATTCTTCCATCCTTGATTATTATTTGATGTATCTTCTTTCACATTCTTTCCTTCCTTAATTTTATTCTTCTATTTCTCTGACTAATAATTCAGGATTTACATTCCAATGCCCATCCTTATCATGACCTTGTAGACAACACTTCCTACAGTATTTTGGCATATAATCATATTGAGTCTGTATCCACTTTGATTTAATTCCCCTTGTAACATCATCTTCATCATTGATCTTTACTCTTTCTAGCAATTTTGCAATCAAATCTACCTCAATTTTAATTTTAGCACAACTCGGTTTAGTTTGATTCTTTGTAGCCATATCAATTGTGAGTGGCTTCCTGATACGGTTAGGGCAGCCTCCACAGGTACACGGCCTTTCACACGAAGCCAAGCTCGGGAATTACAAAAGCTCCAAGCTTTGTTCATGCAAATGGCCGTGTGTGAGTTGGTGATTGAACCAACCAAGGACCTAAACGTTTTTATGTGTGAAGAGAGGTCCTAATGTGTAATAAACTACTCTCCAAGGTTGGCACAAGAAGCAAGGGCGGATGGGTCATTTTACCCCTTTTGTTTGTAGTATAAATAGAACATGTTAGAGAGTTGTTCCTGAGTTTTTGAATTCTGATTTTTGTAACCTAAAACACTAAACCTTTCCTCTCTCTTCCACTCATAGAAGCCGCCCCTATTATCTCACAAGTAGAGGGATACTTGTGTTGTCTCTTTGGCTAGAAACAAGGGTTTTAAGGTCGTTGAGTGCCTCTTGGTCCTCGTAAGAACTTGGTGTTTATATTCATTAGACTTAGGGTCCTCTCTTGATGTTAGGGTTCTTAGTTTCTTGAATGTTATATGTCAAGTTATCTATCTTTCTTTTTCTTGTTGTTGTTGTTGATTTTGTTATCTTAAAGTCTAGTGAAGCCGTGTGGGGCTCTTTTCGATTCACTAGCATTGTTATCTATCTTGTTGTTATTGTGTTGTGGGATGAAAAACCGAAACTTAAACTTGTTGTTCTTGTGTTGTTGGACTGAAATCCGAGCCTACTTGAAGCTCTTGGTGTTGTTGGTTTGATTTTGTATCATTTGGTATCAAAGCAAGACCGGTTGTGTTCCAACATAACCCATCTTGGGCTAGTTCACGGCTTAAACAAACTACACCAAAAAGAAATTCTGAAAATCTGTCCATTAAAAGTTGAAACCAAGAATGATGTTGTATGTTTAGATCTAGGTGTTATTTTGCTTGTTTAGTGAGTTTCTAGTGTTGGTTTCTTTCTCACCAACACTATAACCCATCTTGGGCTAGTTCACGGCTTAAACAAACTACACCAAAAAGAAATTCTGAAAATCTGTCCATTAAAAGTTGAAACCAAGAATGATGTTGTATGTTTAGATCTAGGTGTTATTTTGCTTGTTTAGTGAGTTTCTAGTGTTGGTTTCTTTCTCACCAACACTAAAGTGTCTAGATCCAAAAGTTGAGCTTGAAAACTTGAACATTGTGTAGTGACTTGAAGTGGCCGAAAGTTGTATGTTGTTGATAACCAAAAAAAAAAAAAAAAAAATCGGTGGTTGTGTGCTTATGTGCTAAAGAAGTTGATGAAGTTTGTTGAGGTGTTCATCTTTTGAACTTTTTCACCTTGTTCATCTTGTTGTGTGCTCAAGTGGTAAGACAAGCTATAAAGTTGTTGTGAAAGACTTGCACCCATCACCTTTTAGTCTTGTCAATCACTTTTCCCTAATTCAAGGAGCCTTGTTTTGTGGGATTAGTCAACCAAACCCCACTTTCTTGAGTTTGAAAAGGGTGAAATACTACAAGATTTTTATTTTTCCCACCAAAACACTTTGCAAACCATAACAAGTTGTGTGAATATTAACACAAAAAAAAAAAAAAAAGAGAAGAAGAACGTGTGGGACCATTGCATGCTTCCACGTCGCTATAAGCTCAACTTAGGATATTCTTTGGTTGCTAATTGTTGATCACTGGTTTCCCTTACTTGGTCCTAGAACTAATTAACAAACTAGTACCTTCCTACTAGGTTGTCAACTAGTTCCTTGAACCGTTTGTTCGTGTCAACGATTATTTGAGTGCTTTTATTCGTTTGAACGAATTGCTGATTTTTGACGCTAGTCCGGCAAGAATTCTTTGAGTCTTCAAACAAGAATCCATTCCGGATAAGAGCTTACTCATACCTTAAAAATCTCACGGTTACTAGCTAATTATACAACACTTGTGGAACACGAACTTGTGGTGAACTAAAGCGGATAATACCTTGACAATGGAAGGAGCTACGTCTCATAATGTGGATACTAATGCCCTTGATTCTATGAGGGTCACTCTTGAGGCCGTTACCCGGACACTTGAAAGGTTGAATTCGGAATTTGGGGCCGTGAGAGGGGACTTGGCAGCAATAAAGGGGGAAGTGTCGACTATTAGTGGGAGATTAGAACAAGTGGAGAGTCAAAGGAACTCTCGTCCTTCTACTCCTCCACATGTATCTACCAATGGTCATGATAGGACCTCCTCCGCAACCATCACCCCCGAAACAGTCCACCAAATGCTAAATGCACCCCAAGCTCCACTAAATACCGCAAGCCAAACTACCTATTTTCCTCCAAACCGAGACTCCACTAGACTACTACATTTCCAAGCCCCTCCAATTCCACAAGAGGGATTTGGACACCAAGTACCTCCACTAAATCCGAACCCTCCATTCCAAGCTCCATTAACCCAAAGACCGCAAATTCCAAATCCTCCGAATCAAAACGGCCAAGGCCAGCCAGCCCACTTTGAAGGATACGGTGGAGAGGAGTATGAAGGAGATGGAGCCTTTAATGATGCTTATATGAGGGAGGAGGAGTTAAGAGGGGGTCGAGGAGAACCTAGGAGATACCGGGGGTATGGAGATAGGGGAAACCGACACCAAGACAGAGACGTAGGCATCAACACCATCAAGTTGAGCCTACCCATCTTTAAGGGTGAAAGTGACCCCGAGACCTACTTAACTTGGGAATCGGCTTGTGACAAAGTTTTCCAAGTTAATGACATCTCGGAAGAAAAGAAGAGTTGCTACGCTATAGCTCACCTCGAGGGCTATGATAACACTTAGTGGGAGTATGTTAAACGATTTGGTAATGAATTAGTGGATGGGCAGCCACCACCTTGGTATCGGTTGAGGTATTTGATGAGACAACGATACCTTCCCGAGAGATATCGTCATGAGTTGCTCGCTAGATTATATGGCTTGCGGCAAGGAGGCAAGAGTGTGATGGCCTATTTTGACGAGTTCCAACAACTCATGTTGAAACTTGATCATCGTGGGGAGCAAATCAGTCACGACATCATCCGGTTCAAGTGTGGGTTGAACAAAGAGATCGCCACTCATTTGACCCTTCACCGGTTTGAAACCATTGACGGTATATTCCAAGAGGCCCTAGAGATTGAAAGGGACTTTAAGGAGAGATCAGCCTTCAAGGCAAGGGTACAAACCCCCTCGGGTTGGCCCAAAAACAAGGACCAACCCGCCCCTACGAAGCTGCCCGAGTCCAAAACAGTCCCTAAGTTCCCTCCGAAATCGGAGGCTCACAAATATCCCAACCCAAAGGGGTTCCAATGCTTCAAGTGCCAAGGTTGTCCGAACCGGCGCAATGTGATCCTACGAGAAGGGAAAGTGTACTACCTTGGTGAGGAGGTGGTTTCTGAAAGGGGGGAGGATGAGGCCGAGCCTCAAGATAGAGAGGGAGCTGAAAATGGGCTGAATGATGATGAATTAGATGGTAGTGAAGATGTCTATCCACAAGAAGGGGAGTGTGTGGTTCCAAACTTTGTGGTTAGACGTGTCATGATTAGTAAGGCGATGGATGACCCGAGTCAAAGGGAAAATCTATTCCATACTAAGTGTCTTGTAAAGGGGAGCGTGTGCACCTTGGTGATTGATAGTGGTAGTTGTACAAATGTTGCGAGCCATGCTATGGTAAATTTCTTGAAGCTACCAACTACACTACACACTAGTCCTTACAAGCTACAATGGTTGAACGATTGTGGTGAATTAAAGGTCACAAGGCAATGTGTGATTCGGTTTAAGGTGGGAAACTACCACGATGAAGTGCTTTGTGACGTGATCCCAATGCAAGCATGTCACTTGTTGTTAGGTAGACCATGGCAATATGATAGGTCTACTAAACACGATG
Organism: Capsicum baccatum var. pendulum; assembly: GCA_030864225.1. Lineage (NCBI taxonomy): Eukaryota > Viridiplantae > Streptophyta > Magnoliopsida > Solanales > Solanaceae > Capsicum > Capsicum baccatum. The sequence goes on from CM061555.1 coordinate 139,441,444, forward strand.
GGAGGTCCAACCGGTATACGCTTGAGAAGGATGGCCGAAAGGTCACACTTCACCCTCTTTCACCCTCCCAAGTAAATGAGTGGCATCAAAAGATGAGAGAGTTAAAGGGAAAGGGGAAGGAATCCGGAAAGGGAGAAAAGGGGGGGGATGCCGTAGGTGAGGAAGTAGGGACATCCGAGGCTGTCCCAACGACAAGGGAGATGGAAAACGTAGTGATGTTGGCTAGGAGGAAAGAACTCTTCGTGGACCATGATGAAAACAAGCCGATGTTACTTTTGGCCTATGGTTTTAATACTAACCCCACTAATTCTTCCATTTCCACTTTGATTTCTTGTGTGTTGCAGGAGTATGAAGATGTATTTCCTCAAGAACTTCCGCAAGGATTGCCCCCACTTCGGGGAATTGAGCACCAAATTGATTTGGTGCCGGGTTCACAACTTCCAAACAAACCGGCCTATAGGAGCAATCCCATGGACACTAAGGAGCTTGAAAGACAAGTTGAGGAGCTTCTCAACAAGGGATACATCAAGGAAAGCATGAGTCCGTGTGCTGTTCCAGTGCTTTTGGTACCAAAGAAGGACGGAACTTGGAGCATGTGCGTCGATTGTAGAGCCATCAACAAAATCACGATAAGGTATCATCATCCAATCCCTAGACTAGATGATATGTTAGATGAGCTCCACGGATCTTGTTTGTTTTCTAAAGTGGACCTTAGGAGCGGCTATCACCAAATTCGCATGCAACCCGGTGATGAGTGGAAGACCGCATTTAAGACTAAATTCGGTCTATATGAGTGGCTGGTCATGCCCTTCGGCCTTAACAATGCTCCTAGCACATTTATGAGGCTAATGAATCATGTAATGAAGCCTTATATTGGAAAGTTTGTGGTGGTTTACTTTGATGATGTGTTGGTGTATAGTAAATCTATTGATGATCATGTAATGCATTTGAGATGTGTGTTTGATGTGCTCCGAAAGGAGAAGATGTATGCCAACATGGAGAAGTGTTCTTTTGGTGTTGAGGGGTGTGAAAGTGGACGATTCCAAGATAGACTCTATTCGAAGTTGGCCGACCCCTAAAACTATTGGAGAAATACGAAGTTTCCACGGGTTGGCAAGCTTTTATAGGAGGTTTGTCAAAGGATTTAGTTCCATAGCAGCCCCCTTGACCGAGGCAATTAGAAAGGACCGACCCTTTAAATGGGGTGATGAGCAGGCTAGGGCTTTTGAGGCCCTGAAAGCTACGCTCATCTCGGCGCCTTTATTGCAATTGCCCGATTTTGATAAGATGTTTGAAGTAGAGTGTGATGCTAGTAAGGTTGGCATCGGGTCTGTTTTGATGCAAGAAGGTAAGCCCGTTGCTTATTTTAGTGAAAAGCTCAAAGGGGCAACTCTTAATTACTCAACTTATGATTTGGAGTTGTACGCCCTTGTTAGAGCCTTGGGAAATTGGCAACATTATTTGTGGCCTAAGGAGTTTGTGATACGAACGGATCATGAGTTGTTGAAAAACCTTAAGAGCCAAGACAAGTTGAATAGGCGTCATGCTAAGTGGATTGAGTTCATCGAGACTTTCCCTTATGTAATTCATTACAAAAGGGGAAAGGAAAATGTTGTTGCCGATGCCTTGTCTAGGAAGCATGTGCTTGTTGCTACCTTGTCTTCGAAATTGATGGGTTTTGAGAGCTTGCGGTTGTTGTATCCCGAGGATCCTACCTTTGCTCCTATTTTTAGGGAATGCGAAGAGTGGGGAAGGGACCATTGGCTTAAGGAGAATGACCATTCCTCCTACTCTCGGTTCGATGGGTATTTGTTCAAGGGGAGGAGGTTGTGTGTTCCTTCTAGTTCTTGGATGGAATTATTTGTGAGGGAGGCCCATGACGGAGGCCTCATGGGTCACTTTGGGGTAGACAAGACCCTCGGAATCTTAGAGGAGAACTTCTATTAGCCCAAAATGCGCAAAGACGTCACTAAAATTTGTAGTCAATGCGTGGCCTGCCGGAGTGCGAAGTCTCGTCTCCTACCTCAAGGATTATACACCCCACTCCCTACTCCCCTTAGGCCTTGGTTGGACATTTCGATGGATTTTGTTTTGGGGCTGCCAAGGACTAGAAAGGGCCGAGATAGCATTTTTGTTATTGTTGATAGATTCTCTAAAATGGCTCATTTTATTCCATGTGCTAAAACCGAAGATGCTCGTAGTGTAGCTTCATTATTTGTTGCACATGTTGTAAAGCTTCACGGGGTACCGAGGACTATTGTGAGCGATAGGGACTCCAAGTTCCTAAGTCTCTTTTGGAAGTCCATGTGGGGTAGGCTTGGAACGAAGTTACTTTTCTCCACGTCTTGTCACCCACAAACCGATGGCCAAACGGAGGTAGTAAATAGAACCTTGGGGTCTATGCTACGTTCTATGGTTAAAGGTAAACTGACTTCATGGGAAGATCACCTACCCTTGGTGGAATTTGCATACAACCGGGTAATACATTCTAGCACGGGAATGACTCCCTTTGAATGTGTTTACGGCCTGAATCCCCTTACCCCTTTAGATCTAACTCCTTTGTCTAATGATCTCATGACCAGCTTAGATGGAAATAAAAGAGCCGAGGCAATGAATAAAATGCATGAGACGGTGCGGATCAAGCTTGAAAAGAAGAACCAAGAGATTGCAAAAAGGGTAAACAAAGGGAGAAGAAGGCTTGTGCTTGAACCCGGAGATTGGGTGTGGGTGCATCTTCGAAAGGATCGGTTTCCAGCTCAAAGGAAGTCCAAATTGCTGCCCAGGGGTGATGGTCCTTTCCAAGTACTTGAGAGAATCAATGACAACGCCTACAAGATTGACCTTCCACCGGAATATCAAGTGCACAACACTTTCAACGTTGGTGATCTCTCCCTTGTGGATGCGGTTGAAGATGACCAAATTCTGAATTTGAGGTCAAATTCCTCTCAAGATGGAGAGGATGATACGGTTAGGGCAGCCTCCATAGGTACACGGCCTTTCACACGAAGCCAAGCTCGGGAATTACAAAAGCTCCAAGCTTTGTTCATGCAAATGGCCGTGTGTGAGTTGGTGATTGAACCAACCAAGGACCTAAACGTTTTTATGTGTGAAGAGAGGTCCTAATGTGTAATAAACTACTCTCCAAGGTTGGCACAAGAAGCAAGGGCGGATGGGTCATTTTACCCCTTTTGTTTGTAGTATAAATAGAACATGTTAGAGAGTTGTTCCTGAGTTTTTGAATTCTGATTTTTGTAACCTAAAACACTAAACCTTTCCTCTCTCTTCCACTCATAGAAGCCGCCCCTATTATCTCACAAGTAGAGGGATACTTGTGTTGTCTCTTTGGATAGAAACAAGGGTTTTGAGGTCGTTGAGTGCCTCTTGGTCCTCGTAAGAACTTGGTGTTTATATTCATTAGACTTAGGGTCCTCTCTTGATGTTAGGGTTCTTAGTTTCTTGAATGTTATATGTCAAGTTATCTATCTTTCTTTATCTTGTTGTTGTTGTTGATTTTGTTATCTTAAAGTCTAGTGAAGCCGTGTGGGGCTCTTTTCGATTCACTAGAATTGTTATCTATCTTGTTGTTGTGTTGTGGGCTGAAAAACCGAAACTTAAACTTGTTGTTCTTGTGTTGTTGGACTGAAATCCGAGCCTACTTGAAGCTCTTGGTGTTGTTGGTTTGATTTTGTATCACTTCCTTATTGATGATGCAATAGAAAATATTGCACCCTTGGCAAAAATATTTGGTGGAAGATCTGGCAAAGATATCCATGCTACTCCAATAGTAATTTCAATATCAGTTTTGAACGAAGGATCCCACTTCAATGTTTGCAGCTACCAATACCTATCATTAGTTTTAACATAAATGGTTGTAGCTAATAACATATGCACATAATCCTCTAACGTTGCAAGTCTCAACAATATGTGTCTAGTATCTAAGACACCAATTGTACATGCACTCTTGATTCCACATTGACTTGGTATTACTCTTCTTAACTCATCAATATTAGGTTTCTCATAAGAGAATTTGCCTACAATAGCATAATGTAAATTCTCTTGTAATAAAAAGAATTTATTTATAATTTTTTCCACATAATTGTTGACTCTCCTTGGATCATAATAATTGGCTTCACAGGCAAAACTAGAGCATTGAGGGTTCTAGGTTTACCCACATCCTTATACTGCATAGTAATTGGAGGAATTTGATTGCTAGTACTTAAAGGTATTAAGAGAGGAAATTCCTCCGGTGGGATTGTGTAACAACCTAAAAATTTGATGAAATATGTAAAATTTATGATTTTATGTAATTTGACTATTTTACCCCTCCCCTGATAGCCTAAAGATTATGAAAAACACAAAATTCAACACTAGAAAGCAAAAATCAGCAAACTTAAAAGAAAAAAAAACACACATAGAAGAAAAGAGATGAAGAAGAGATGCATAAAGTAATGATAGAAGAGATACCCTTACTTCCACTAGTGAATAGAACTAGAAGGTGTATCAAACCTCCAAACACACATCACCAATGTAAGGTCAAACCACTCTCTTAGGTTACCCAAAGGACTCGCACTTCCTCAAGCACAGCTTTCTTGCCAAATGTTCAACACAAGTGAAAATCCATTGACTTGCATTAAAACACTCAAGTTTCGGATTTTACACAAAGCTATCACTAAACTAAGGCTAAGAACTACTCTCTAAAGAGTATCCTTTCAATATTCAACCAAGCTAATGAAAAGAGAAGTAAAATAGTCTATTTATACTATTACATTCAATTGACAAAAATGACCTTAATGAGGGCTTAAAAAAGGCGCCTCTTGAGTGTCAACTTTTAAGTGTAAAATGTCTTCAATACCCTTTATTTGAGGCACATCTTGAATGTATAAGTTACCCTCCTTTCTTCTTTTGACCAAGGCTTCAAAATACTCCAAAAGTCTTCAATTGCTTTCCAATTCTGAAGCCTTGAACCTTTGACCATGCCTTGTATTCTTTTGGTGCCGTTCATGCTTGTATCATCCCCGTAGTTGTATTATGATATTTCTGGAGTATGGGAGTGATTGGCATGATTGCTGATGCATTTTGGTATCATTTATTCGATATTGTGGTTTTTGATGGCTTTGGGAGCCTTATTTAGGACTTATGAGGATATTTTTTGATCTGTGCAATGGATGGCCAAATAGACTACACCAACAACTCCAGAATATTGATTTTAGACTGGTAGAACCTTGGTTCGTGATACGAGAAAGACCACAGAAGGCACAAAACCTACATAAACAATTTACACATTGATATCAACCTGAGTTCCCCTTTAAGTGCTAGTTTTCGACCAATAACAACAACACAAGTATCATGAGTTTACAAGGTGTTTTAACACCAAAAAAGCAACAATACAATAAGAACAAGATGAACACAATGCACACAAGATTCGAATTCAACAAGAATAAATAATTACAAGATACAAACACTAACACAATTTCAAGAAAGGTAAATATAAATAGTGAGACATAGATTATTACAAAGATTACGAACTAAGAGTATATTAAACTCAAAAACACCTAATGAAAGTAACAACAACACCACACTCTTACGGTGATGGCCAAGGGAATCAAATCACCTTAAGATCCACCATTTCTAAGCAAAGAACAATATTGGATTTTCCAAGCCCTAAACTACAACGGCTAATCCAAGCCCTAACTAAGAACTACACTAAGGTGGTGTACTCTCAAGAAAGAGGATTTTCAATGTCTCATATTTTCATCATTCAACAACTAAAGAGAGAAGACCTAAAAGAGACTATATATAGCCTTATTACATAATGAGTGACAAAATAACTCCAATGCCCTTAATAAAGGAGAGGCGGCCATGGAGTGTCAAATGGACAAGGCTAAGTTACCAAAATGCCCTTAAGGATAAGTGACCAAAAATGCCCTTAATAAAGGAAACAAAAACCGTGAACCATCAAATGTGGTCCAAACCCATGAGTCCTAAGTCTTCAAGGCTCCAAGTAATCTTCCATACATGGGTTTGTTTATTGGCATACTCAAAATGACCCCTCCAAGTATGATCCCATGCCATCCATGCGACCAAAGCTTGATTCTTCACATAGTGGCTTTGAAGGATGTCATCGAAAGCTAAGGGGGCCATTTGACTTGTATCATCCTCCCTTTCTTGAAAAGAATTCGAGCTCAAATCCGTACCTTGTAAAACTAGAGAAAGGACAAACAAGCACAACATTCTCATGGCATGAGGGTTAGGGTTAGCACATTAATAAACATCATCACGCCAAGGTGGTACATACTTAAAGTATAACTAAGCATCCTTTAAAGGGAATATTAAAAATGCAAGGCAAGATGTACAAAGGATTTGGTTATGGGATTCACCAAGAGTGATACTTTGCTTGTTATGTAGACAAAGCAACAAGTTGGGTGCACCAACATCACCATTTTTGTATTTGGCACCATGGTCAAATGGGAAGAGTGGCCATAGACACGGGTCTAGACAACACTCTCCATTCCCGTGGTTTCTACCCAAACTAAATAGTATACTCTCTACAATAGCACATCATCCAAATCAAATAGAGTAGAGAAAGGTATCATTCAAGTTGAATTCTACTAAGGTGTCCTCACTACTAATTTCCCACACATCACCACGAGTACCCTCAATAATAAAGTCACATAAAGTAGAAAAAGGAGTAGCTTCCAAGACTAACACATTACTTACCCTTAAGAGTACTCTTATCTTCAAAGAAGAGATTCCATCTTTAGGAGGAATATTGTCACACCATAGTGGGTTAGCATATAGGCTATAGCCTCCAAGGTAAGCTATATCATTTTCGTCACTACTAGGCTTATTAAGAGTGTTTATATCATCTTGAAACAAGACATTATACCTAAAGAGTGCATGATCTAACCCATGGGAAGATTTGGAAAGAGCAAGTTCCTTACTCTCTAAGAGATCAATATCAAGTTTCAAAGCGGTTTTAAGAACAAGGTTGTCCCAATAATAGCTCTCGGGTTCACTCCTCTTTTGTTGACCAATATTTTTAAGAACTTCGCTCACTTGAGTTTCATTAATCACATCATACACATACTCAAGTGGTGGACAATTTTCACAAATAAGTTGATCAACACCAATTCAATCGATGATGTACTTCCGTTCAACATATAGGCTTCAACACTAGGTGGACATAAATTAATCTTACAAGAAGAGTCGATTTGGTCATAAATAGGATCAACTAGTGTATCCATAAACACAAAATGTACATCATCAACAAGAGGCAAAGAATCATTAGACTTAAAAGCAAGTAAGTTACAACTCACACTCAATAGGCTATTAGCCACACAATTATCATTCACATGCACAAAAGTGTAAAAGTTAGCAAATTTACCTTGAAGTTCTTGAGTAGACTCTCCTTTACCTTGTTGTGAAGGTCCTCCACAAGCTTGGTCAGCATCTTCACTTCTTCATTGCTCTCCTTCGCTTTCCAAGTTGGTACCTACACAAATATCCTTGGAAATAAAAGGACAAACAATGGTAGATCATTTTGGTGGCAATCCCCTCACTTCGTTCCACACAACCTCTCTTTTTTTTTATCTCGGATTACCACCCTGCACACCCTTACTCCTCTCAATCTTTGGTCTCTCATCATTATTTAGATTGGAGTAGGTAAATACTTCTCTTTATGGCCCGGGTAGAATATACGTCATAAGGTAATTTCCCCATCGGTCCCTTACAACATTAGTCCAATTTTGCATATTTGGAACTTTATATTATACAAACCAATTGGCACCTAAGCATACATGACCGTATGTCAAGGGAAGAATATCGCACCACACTTTCTCATGTATTCAAATTGGGAGAAGAAAACTTTAACCCTCTCGGTAACCTTAAACTCGTCCAAGAAGTATGGAACAAGTAAAGGCTCTCAAAACAACTCCAAGTAGTCAACCATGGATGGAGGAATGTAGTTTCTATAGTACCTATCATTTAACACAACGAGGCAGCCCGGTATCCCACAAATGGTCACTTTTTGGGAGTGTACACTCCTTCTCAGATGAACATTGTAAGGAACATGATTACCCGTCGGTTTTGGAGTTGCATATCCTCTTCTTCTCGTGGGACAACCTCTACTATAGCTAGGATAACCATTCACACCATGTAAATCTTGATAAGAAGTACTACAAGGTGAAGAAAATGAATTTTCACACTCCTCACATGTACTCTCATCATAACTCTCATAATATTTGCGAATGAAAGAGTTATACCTAACACCAAATCTATGTTCAGAGTGGCAAGTGTAAGACTCCTCACATACCTCAACGTCATCATAAGAACCATCACGTGGTCCTACATTATCTCCAAATTCACCATAAGCACTAGGTACTTTATTCCCCTTATTTTCTCCCCTAAAACCGTGTCCCTCAAATCTGCCCAAGTTTTGATCATAGCTATTTTCATAGCCTCCACAATCTCCCTCAACTTCGTAGCCACAAAACCCCTCACTACAATCATAGTCTCCCATTTAGTCACAATAATCCTCGGCCATCGAAGATATGTTTCCCTAATATCACCTTTGTACCTACACAATAAACAAACAAGATTATTAGTAAAAGCTCCTCACCAACATTTGTATACACTCACCTTTGTGATTCTTACAATTGGAGTGACAAATATTAAAAGTTTCTTATACTCCGATAGTCAATAGGATGTCAATTCTACTTAGCGGCTAGAATAGATTCTTGTTTGATCGACTCAAGACATAAAACAAAATATACTTAAGAACTTGAAACGAAGAAGGTACGATGAGTTAAAAAGGAGAAAAACACATTAATAACAAAGATAGAAAAGAAGAACGAACTCAACAACTAATCTACAACTATGTAGGTGATTACTAGTTGCTAATTAGTTTTAGAATCAAGAAATAAAACTAAGGAAACAATAAAATGAAACTAACAATTCCAATTCTTGAGCTTATAATGATGTGGCACTCGATTATTAGTCGTTGGAATGTTATTAAAGTTAAAAAATTTTATGTTCCAAAACTTAGTTGTTCAATTTTTGTTCAAGTGGAAGACAAGTTTTGAATATAGAGAGACAAACAAGACCTTTGGCTTCCCTTTTCAAGATTCAAAAAGGCCTTGACCTACTTTCACTCTTTTGGCAAGACAACCTTTTTGGTAGTCTTGTCTCCTTTCCTCTTTTGAACAATTTTGAAAAGTGGTCTTACTCTTTTTTGGTAGCTATACCTTTTGAAGACTTTTGTTTTCTTACTATTATGGTGTTACCTTGGAAATGTTTTCAAGACAAAACTAGTCTTACTCTTTTTTTTTTCAAGATCAAACAACCGTTTGAAACTACTTCTTTAACACAACAAGATGAACTCCAAGAACAACAACAATAAACCGTCCAACAATTACCACCATACAACTTAAAACTTAGCTTAAGAACATAGATTAAGACTCAAGGAATGTTAGAGAGAAAGAAAACCAAAACAAGAAACAACTAAGACAAGCAAAAAACACCTATATCTAGACATAAATCTCGGCCAAAACAACAACTACACAATTTCGGCCAAGACACAAAAATGGACAGATTGCACCTTATTTTTATTTTTCAATTTTCTAACACTCTTTTTTATTTTCAAGTTACCAATTCCAAGATTTATCTCATTGAAATGAAATAGATGATGGCTCTGATACAAAATGATACGAGAAATACCAGAAAAGGCACAAAAACTACACAAACAGTTCACACATTGAGAGCAACCTGAGGTCCCCTTTGAGTGCTAGTTTTTGGCCAACAACAACACAAGTATCACGAGTTTACAAGGTGTTTTAACATCAAAACAGAAATAATACAACAAGAACAAGATGAACACAATGCACACAAGATTTGGGTTCAACAAGAACAAATGATTACAAGATATAAATACTAACACAATTGCAAGAAAGGTAAAGATAGATAGTGAGACATAGATTATTACAAAGATTAGGAACTAAAGAGTATATTAAACTCAAAACCCCCTAATGAATATAACAAAAACACCCCACTCTTACGGTGATGACCAAGGGAATCAAATCACCTCAAGATCCACCATTTCCAAGCAAAGAATAATATTAATTTTTCAAGCCCTAAACTACAGTGGCTAATCCAAGCCCTAACAAAATGTTATACCCCAAAATGGGTCCCGAGATGTCACACGGTACTTAGGGTCACAAGTGATCCTAAACTAACCCTTCTACTGGTATACTTACAAGCAACTAAATAAAATACATAAATCTGAAAAAAAATCAGTGAAAACATAAAAATTCTCTGAACTCGATCAATACAAATCTAAATTTACATGATTACAACTCTGCTTTTGATAACAAAACTAAAATAAAATACATTAACACTACTGACTGTCTATGAAGCCTCTACTAGTAATGATTATAGGTAGCCAGGTCATGACTCCTAAATATCCCAACTCAATACGACTGAATAAAGAAAATACAATACTTCTCAAACTATGTAACTGACTTGAGCCCTTGAATCAAAAGGACTCATCACCTGCTGACTGGAAGCTGCAAACTTACTGAATATGGTATATGCACCACAACTTGTATCTACATTATGAGATAATGTAGCACATAAACATATATATAGATCAGTACTTTGAGGATGTACTGAGTATATGAGGGTGTATGCATTTACATAAAAAATATCATTACTCTTTATAAAATCATGCATGCTGACATAAATGACTCACATAGCTTGAATAAAAAATTGAAATATAAATCTCATAAATCATGAATAATCAAACATGTAGAATAAATCTCGTGAGTCATTTCACTTGCTTCTAAAATCTGCATTCTCATCTTATTCTCACAACTTGTAAGCAAGATGAAATTTGAAACTCATTCTGTCTAGTAAACTCTTTAGCTCAATACTTCAAATCCATAAAACTATTTCAAGAGTGCGGGACATCTTTGAGAGTTTCTTCTAACTGACATAAACCATGTGAGATTCATGGAGTCTAACATCTCACCCACGTTGGCGAGAGCTATTCTACCCTTGCCATTCGAATAAAACCTCAACTTAAGTGATCAGTATCTTGGCCTCAGGCCCATAAATCTCAATCCTATAGTGGCACATAGTTCTTGAGAAGTAGGATATGATAAACCCATACATCCCGCTAGGTGCTAAATACTACTCCCTTACTTAGGCTCAGAACTTTTAGGAAATCCACCTTAAAGTAACTCAAGGGTCTATAATGAAGACCAAACTCATATCTGTAATCTTTAATAAACTCTAAAAAGTGGATTCCAAAACTCAACTGAGGGTTTAAAGATTAAATACTATTATATAACAAAACATATGGAAATCTCAAGGTGCTTAAAGAACAAGTTCTTGAAATATCAATACTCAAAATAGGGCCTAATAACCCATGTCTCAAACTCATGTAAAATCATTGCATTTATGCTTGTTAATGCACTCAATAATAATATAACTCAAAATTTGAAAATTCATATTACATGTATAAGTATATGAAATTTATCAGGTAATTCAACATTCAATCACTTGAAATCTCATAAGCTTCAAACAATATGATTTGGGTATAAACCCTAGCTCCAATTTCATGAGGAATCACATAAAATTTAGTAATTTATAATTTAAAATAAGTTTTGGGAACAAGAACAAAAGAAGTGTTCTTGTTCAAACCCCACATACCTTAGATTGTGAACTTAATGAATAGGCTTGCTTTTGAGATACTATTTGTACTCTTGAATAAGGGTTCTTGGAATTTTTGCACTAAGAACTTGGAATCTTGGCTCAATTTGGAGAATGAATGGAGAAATATTCAGTTTCTTGGAGAAGTATGATGAACTAGGGTCTTTGTTTTGAAGAGATTAAGGATTAGGGCATAAAGTGCTTTGTTATGTAATTGATTTTATGTTTTTAGATGATCTGGAGGTAGGGTAATTGACCAAAATACCCTCCTTTAACTCTTAACAAAATGGAAAAATAAAATATTTGCGAACTAAGTGGTCACCGCAATGCACCACTATCATGGTGGCTTACTAAAAATCGATAACTGGGAACTGGGCAGACTCCACGACGCGGAGCCATCGCGGTGCCCCTTTGGAATGCCATTTTGGCACCTGGTGCAAAGTGCTAATATTGTTCTAGGCTACTAGAAACTGACAATTGGGATATTACTCCTCTTTGTAACTCGCTAAGGGTCCGAATGATGGTGTTTTATGAATGGAAATTCAATTAGCCATAACTTCTTACTCGGTTATCGAATTTGGGTGAATCTTATATCATTGGAAAGATAATTCAATTTTCCACATGATAAAAAGTTAAAATAAGAGAAATTCTATATGATTTAAACATTACTTAATTTAGTATTCATTCCTTAATCTTATAGAGATGAAATTAGGCTTAAGAAAAGTTCGAGGTATTACATAAAATGACGCCAATGGCTTAAATTTTTTAGACTAATCTGGGTTGTAAATGATGATATAAAATGTATTTTAGTAGTGGGAACTAATTATGAAAATTGGCTATTTATTTATTGTGCCCGTGTGAGGGCCTATATGTGATGTAATTGTCGAAATTGAGTTATTATATGATATGTGTGACCGTGTGTGGTCCTATGTGATATTAATAGCCTTGAATACATGTTATTAATTTTATTGTGTTATTAAGATGCTTAATATGGTACCATTGGTGTATTATGATTATATTTATAGTTTATTTTGCATATGAGACATGTGGAAATTCCTGGATGAAACTGAAATAATGAGTGGATATTAGCTCATATGGTTGTGGAAATATATCACTGTGATTGGTTGTGAAAATACTTATTGTGATTGGTTGTGAGTATTACATCCCCATATCATACTCATTTATGAAACATTAGTACCACCATGGCAATATTTGAGAAACACTCGTAACACCTTTTTAAAACCCTCCCCAAGGGATGTGCCGGGGAAAAAAATATTGTAGCACCTTATAAAACCCTTTTCGAGGGATGTGTTGAAAAATAGATATGAGATATGTGAATTGTATATAGGTTGGCGAACCCCTCATGGGTCCTGCTTTGGGAGGCTTGCCTCTGTAGGTGTATACGAGGATTGTGCGACGACCTCGGAGGTTGTGCAATAATTTTAAAGGTTGTACGATGACCTCGTGCATCATCATCATCATCATTATCATCATCATCATCATATACATTACACTTACTTTATTGTGTTGTATTGCCATATTAACTTTCCCTTTATGCAATTGTCTTATCTTCTTTTATTTGTATTTGATGATCTTGTATATGTATGTTCCCCCTTGTTCTTCTTATATGTATGATATAATACGTGCTTTTGTTCTATCTTGATGTGATGTTGAAATATATATGAGACACATTAGAACTGTTAGTGCAAGCAGTGTGGGCTACTATTGTGGGATATTTTCGAATTACAAGTGACGTGCCCTTAGTGTATATTTTGTATGCTTTATTTACTATTTTACTTTGTCAGCCTATGATACCGACTAAGTACAAGTGAACCATATTCATGCCTACTATGACCTTTCGGTGCAGGTCCTAGCTCGAGTGTGCCTTAGCTTAATTAACATGAGCAATTGTTGGAGCTTTCAAGGTAGCGGTTGGACATTCATTCTTTTGAAGTTCACCTCTATGTTTCTATAGATGTTATGTATTTATTATTATTTGGATACAAATATTATTCCCTTCTGGTTATTTTTTAGATATATTTGACTCTTGAATTATGTTAGTAGTTCTTACACTATTGACACCTGGTTTTGGGCATGATTGGTGTTTTGGATAAGTTCTTTTCGCATTATTATGATTATATGGTTTGACTTTGTTCTAGAAGACTTATCTTGGAATATTTTTGTCTTTTTCTCTTTTCATATTAGTTTGGTTGATAGGCTTACTTGTTAAGGTAAATCACGACAAGTGCCATCATGACCCTCATTTTTTGGTCTTGACAAATTGGTATCAGAGTAGCCAGGTTTTATTAGTCTCAATAGTGTAATAACAAGATGTCTAATAGATTCTCGTGGATCAATACGTAGACATTCATTTCTATCCTTGAGAGGCTATAGGATATCTTTAGAAAGCCTTTCTCATTTTATTCCTTATTATGTGAATTCTTTTATACCATATGTTCTGATTTGTGTTTCACTCTTTATATACAAATGGTATGGCTTATACTACATATCAGTTGAGAGATACTGTGAGAGATTAGTGGATATCATTTGTCGGTTGTAGGCCCGTTATGCTCCTGAGTTGTAATGGGATCAGTTTGTTGATGCCTTTCTCAAGAGATTTATGCCTTTTAGTTTGAGAGATCGCATATAGGATAAGTTTGATTATTTGGAGTAGGGCACCATGATAGTTTCTGAGTATAAGACACACTTCATATCTCTTCCAGATATATCTATGATAGCATTTCCACCGAGTTTGAGAAGATTCAAATGTTCGTGAAGGGTTTGAATGTTTTCTCTTCAGTTGGCTACATCTTATATGGTTGTGTTTGGGGCTTTGTTTTTAAAGTATTATGGATCATATTAAGATGACAGAGGATATTTTTAGTGCATTTTAGGTAGGTCTTAAGAAGGCGTTATATTTTGGTGAGTTTTGGAGTCAAAACACTTGAGGCAAAGATTTTAGATGTTTTTGTAGATACCATGGTAGGATAGTGTATGAAGATTTACAGAGTTTAAGTGGTTTATATTCTAGTTTAGTAGTTTAGGGTGGTTGTTTGGGCCTAGTTGTACCTTTTTCTATTAAGATTGGTTGTAGAGGTTGCTTTGTATGTGATAAGATTAGCCATGTGGACTGTCATCGCCATTTTTTACAGCTACTCCTACTTTAACTGTAGGAGGTAGGGGTTCTTCCAGAGGTGCAAGAGGCGGAGGTAGTGGAGCTTGAGTGGGTAGTCATGGGGCACCCAAGCAGTTGGTGGTTATGGTTAATGTTATGCTATACCAGCTAGACCTGAGGTAGAGACTTCTGATGCTATGATTATAGTTATCTTCCCTATTTAATTCAGACCTACATCTGTATTATTTGACCTAAGATCGACTTTCTCTATGTGTCTGTATATTTTTCTTTGCATTTTGATTCTGTTACTAAGCCTCTTACCATGCCTATTCTTGTATCTACCCCGGTAGGTGATTCTTTAGTGGTGGATCGAGAGCATCGATCTTGTGTTGTGACTTTTATCGGGTGTGAGACTTTGGTAGATTTACTTGTATTAGATATCTTTGATTTTGATGTTATTTTGGGTATGGATTGGTTGGCTTTTTATCATGATGTCTTAGATTGTTTTAATAAGACTGTGACTTTCGCTTCACTGGGTGTGCCAAGGATAGCTTGGAAAAGTACACTTCATTCGAGTCCTAAGAGGATTATATCTTATGTTAAGTCTTATAAATTGGTTGAGAGGGGATGTTTATCTTACTTTGCCTAAATTCATGACACCAATGTTGTTTTGCCTCCTTCATTAGATTTTGTTCGTGTAGTCCATGAGTTTATGGCTGTATTTCCTATGGACTTTCCTAGTGTGCTTTTGGATCAAGATGTTTATTTTAGTATTGATGCTGAGTTGGGCACTAAGACCATTTCTGTTCTTCCTTATAGGATGGCCCTAACAGAGTTGAAGGAATTGAAGAATCTGTTGTAGGAGTTGTTGGATAACAGTGTTATCTGACCTAGTGTTTCACTTTGGGGTGCATCTATCTTGTTTGTGAAGTAAAAGAATGGGTCATGTATTGATTATCAGCAGTTGAATAAGGTGATGGTTCAAAATAAGTATCCTCTTCCTCATATCGATGATTTGTTTACTCAGCTTTGGGTGTTGTATTATTTTCGAAGATTGATTTGAGGTTTGGTTATCACCAATTGAGGATGATAGCTTCGAATATCCAAAAGATAGCTTTTCAGACTCGATATGGTCATTATGAGTTCTTGGTCATGTCTTTTGGGTTGACCAATGCCCCTGCCGCGTTCATGGAGTTGATGAACCGGGTGTTTCAACTATATCTCGACTCCTATGTTTTTGTATTTATAGATGATATCTTTGTTTATTTAGAGCATTTATGGATTGTGCTTTAGATATTGAGGGATGAGAAGTTGTATGCCAAGTTTTCTAAGTTTGAGTTTTTTTTGGAGTTTGTTTCTTTTTTGGGTCATATGGTAACTAAGGAGGGTGTAGTTGATCTAACCAAGATTTTCGCAATTCATGATTGGTCTAGACCTACTTCGCCTACTAAGAATCAGAGTTTTGTTGGCTTGGCGGGTTACTATCAATATTTTGTTAAGGGTTTTTCATCCATTGCAGCTCTATTGACTAGTTAACTTAAAAGAAGATTTTCGTTCAGTGGTCTGAGGCTTATGAGGAAAGCTTCTAAAGATTAAGGATTTGTTGACTTCAGCTCCTATATTGTCTTTGCCCAAGTAGGCATGGGCTTTACCGTATTTTGTGACTCTTCAAGTGTTGGGTTAGGTGTTGTGTTGATGTAGAAGGGAAAGGTAATTACATATGCATCTCATCAATTGAAGTCTCATGAGAGGAATTATCCTACCCATAATTTGGAGTGGTTTGCACTTGTGTTTGCTTTGAAGTTGTGGAGGCACTACTTGTATGGATTCCTTCGTGAGATCTTCTCAGATCATCATAGCCTTCAGTACTTCTTTATCAAGTGAGATATTAATATGAGGCAGCACCATTGGCTTGAGTTGCTTAAGTATTATGACTTGACTATTCTCTACCATCCGAGCAAGGCTAATATGGTTGTGGATGCCTTAAGCCAAAAGTTAACTAGTATGGGTAGCATGGCTAATCTTTTGAGCTAGGAGAGGCCTTTGGCCTTAAAGGTTTAGTCTTTAACTAACCAGATGGTTAGACTTGATAATTCGACATCGGGGAGTGTTTTGGCATTAGGGATGCTAGATCTTCTTCGATGGAGTATATTCAAGCTCATCAGTTTGATGATATTGGGTTGAGGTTGATTTGAGATAAGGTATTAAATGGGGAGGTTAAGGAAGCCTCACTTGATTCAGACAGAGTTTTGAGGATAGGGGGCCGATTTTGTGTACTAAGAGTGGGTGACTGGATTAGGTTGATCTTAGAGAAGGCCCATTATTCCAAATATTCTATCCATCCAGGTATAACTAAGATGTATCATGATTTGAGACAGCACTACCCACCGGGTGGTATGAGGTGAGATATAGCGTATTTTGTGGCTCGTTGCCTGTATTATCAGTAGGTGAAGGCCAAGCATATAAGACTTGGTGGTTTTCTTCATAGGTTATCCATTCCTGAGTGGAAGTGGGAACGCATGACCATGGACTTTATGATTGGTTTGCCTCGTACATCTCATGGTTCTAACAATGTTTGGATCATCATGGATCGATTGACCAAGTCAGCTTATTTTATTCCAATTCAGGTCTCATTCAGTGCTAAAAAGTTGTCCCATATCTACATTCATAAGATTATGCGTCTGCATAGTATGTCGGTGTCTATTATTTTAGATCGAGGTCTAGTGTACTCATCTCACTTTTGGAAGACTTTTTTGGATGAGTTGGGTACTCAAGTGGATCTTAGTACAACATTTCACCTATAAATTGATGACCAGTCAGAGTGGTACAAGTTTTGGAGGATATGCTTCATGCATGCATGATGGATTTTGATTGCTAGTGGGAGCAGTATTTGGCTTTAGCAAAGTTTGCATAAAATAATAGCTACTATTCCAGTATTGATATGGCTCCTTTTGAGGCATTGTAGGGTAGGCGTTTGCTATCCCCCTAGGTTGGTTTGATGTTTTAGAGGTGAGACCTCGAGGTATGGACTTGCTTCGTGAGTCTTTGGATAGAGTTTGGGTTATTCAGGATAGACTTAGAGCGGCTTAGAGTAGGCAGAAGTGCTATGTTGATCGTAGACTTCGTGCCTTGAGATTTGGTGTTGGTGATCATGGTTTTCTTTAAGTTTTACCCATGAAGGGTGTGATGAGGTTTGGGAAGAAGGGCAAGATTAGCCCCAGGTATATTGGTCTATTTGAGATTCTTCGGACTGTTGGTGATATGGTTATGAGTTGGCTTTTCTCCTTGATCTACAGCTGCTCATCCAGTTTTTTATTTTTCTATGCTTCAACATTATATTTCGATGAGTCTCATGTCATTCGTTGGGAGTCAGTTTAGTTAGATGAGTAGTTTTCTTTTGTTGAGGAGCCAGTCTTTCTTTTATGGCTAGGGGTATTAGGCGGTTTCACTTTAGAGTTATCCATGTAATTAAGGTTCAGTGGCGACATCGACTTGTAGATGAGGCTACTTGGGAGGTTGAGTCTGATATGCATAGTTCTTATCCCCAGCTCTTTGTTGATTTAGGTATTTCTTTTGCCTTAATTCGAGGACGAACTAGATTTTAGTGGTGGATGATGTAACGACCTAAAGATTTGATAAAATATGTGAAATTTGTGATTTTATGTGATTTAACTATTTCACCCCTCCCTGTAGTTGTATTTTGGTATTTTTGGAGTGTGGGAGTGATTTACATGATTTTCGATGCATTTTCGTATCATTTATGTGATACTGTGGTTTTTGATGGCTTCGAGAACCTTATTTTGGACTTATGAAGATATCTTTGATCTGTGCAACAGATGGACGAACGGACTGCACCAACAACTCCAGAATATTGATTTTAGGCTATGTAGACTTTTGGTTCGGGTCCCAGTGCACCCGAGCTCATTTTGACATTTTGGTCGGTAAGTTAAAAAATTAAAAATATGGGTGTGGGATCCACATTTTATCAAAATGACCTCAGATGAAAAATCCAACTTCGCCAACAGATCCGGATTGTTGATTTTAGGGTTTAAGCATATTTGGTTGATTTTATGGCTTTTAAATCTCATTTCAACCATCGGTTTGGAAAAATTGTGATTTCAATTTTTGGGGATCAACTTTGTGAAAATAATTTTTTTTTTGAAAATCTGATATCACCATCGAGTCCCGAACATCAAATTTAGTATGGTTGCGCAGTTCTTTTGCATGTATCGGACTCCGAATGAATCTCGGGCACCCTGTCGAAGTCTGATCGACCAAAAAAAATTGCTATTGCACCTATTTTGCTCATTTTCATCTTGTATCTTGGGAGTTAAACCCTAAAATAGTGTGGGAGCTTAAAATTAATGTTTGTGAGAGCTTGGGAAGCTAGATTAACACCCATTTCTTGGTTTTATTATGGATTTAAGGTAAGAATTCATCCTTTTCTTAGTAATTTCTTAATTAATTTCTCAAAACCCCAAAAATCTTAGGGCTTGATTTTAAACTTCAATTTCACTCCTTTTCACTTGACTAATGTTTTTATCTTATAATCACTAGTTTTCATCAATTTAACCTCCAAAACAACTCCGATTCTTGATTTTAATCCGGATTTCAAAGATTTTACCCGATAAAGCTCAAAAATGGTTTCTTCTTCGATTTGAACCTCATTTTTGACTCGATTTAACATAAGTTTTCATAAGTAGGTTTCTAAAAATATGAAAAATATGTTTTTGAAATAAAGTTTCAATTTTGTCCTTTTTTCGGAAACCTATTTGGGGGTCCATTGTGATCTCAAATCAAAAGTAGTCAATATCGGTATTGTTGGTTTTATTTTGATGCATAGATTTCATATTTGATATTCTTAGTGGAGTTCAGGATCGTTCTTGGAAAGTAAGATCGTGGGTTTGAAGTGTAGCAGACTGGATTAGCCTTTCGAGGTAAGTTATGGCTTAGTGTTTTTAGACTGGGCTAGATAGTAAATGATGATATAAAATGTACTTTATTGGTGGGAACTAATCATGAAAATTATCTATTTATTTATTGTTCCAGTGTGGGGGCCCATATGTAATGTAATTGTCGAAATTGAGTTATTATGTGACATGTGTGACCATGTGTGGTCCTATGTGATATTAATAGCCTTGAATACATTTGAATAATTTTATTATGTTGTTAAGATGCTTAATATGGTACCATTGGTGTATTGTTATTATATTCATACTTTATTTTGCATATGAGACATGTGGAAATTCGTGGATGAAACTAAAATAATGAGTGGATATTAGATCACATGCTTGTGGAAATATATCATTGTGATTGGTTGTGAAAATACTCGTTGTGATTGGTTGTGAGCATTACATCCTCATATCATACTCATTCATGAAACATTGGTACTAGCATGGCATAATCTCAGAAACACTGGTAACACCTTTTTAAAACCCTCTCCGAGGGATGTGCTGAGGAGAAGATATTATAATACCTTGTAAAATCCACTCCGAGAGATGTGCCAAAAAGGAGATATGAGATATGTGGATTGTATATGGGTTAACGAAACCCCCATGAGTCCTACATTTGGAGGCTTACCTCCGTAGGTGTATACGGGGATTGTGCGGCGATCTCGAAGGTTGTGTGCTGACCTCGTTCATCATCATTATCATATACATTGCACTTACTTATTGTGTTATATTTCCATATTGACTTGCCCTTTAAGTAATTATCTTATCTTCTTTTACTTGTATTTGTTGATCTTGAATATGCATGTTCCCCCTTGTTTTTTCTTATATGTGATATAATACGTACTTTTGTTCTATCTTGGTTTGATGTTGCAATATATGTGAGACATATTAGAACTGTTAGTGCAAGCGGTGTGGGCTACCGTTGTGGGACTTTTTTTTTATTGCAGGTGACGTGCCCTTAGTGTATATTTTGTATGCTACTTTTCTTAGTTGGCCTATGATACCTACTGAGTACAAGTGGACTTTACTCATGACTATTGTGCCCTTTTGGTGTAGGTCCTAGCTCAAGTGCACCTTAGCTTGATTGACTCGAGGGATTGTTGGAGCTTTCAAGGTAGCGGTTGTACATTCACACATCCGAAGTTCACCTCTATCTTTCTATAGTAGTTATTCTATATTAGTATTCCGAGATAGGTATTATTCCTTTGTGGTTATTTTTTCGATGTATTTGACTCTTGGATTGTATTAGTAGGCATTACACTATTGACAGTTGGTTTTGGGCATGATTGGTATTTTTGATAAGCTCTTTCAACATTATTATGATTACTTATATGGTTTGGCTTTGTTTTAGAACCCTTATCTTGGGATGTTTCTATTTTTTTCTCTCTTTGTATTAGTTTGGGTGATAGGCTTACTTGTCAAGGTGCACCACGATAAGTGCCATCATGACCCTCATTTTTTAGGTCATGACAGATCGCCCCTCCGGTTGAGGTAGCATCCATCAAGGCCGGCGGCAAGATTAGGGTTCATTTAGGGTTTTATAGGAGAGAGTTTATTGAATAGTAAGGATTTTGATTTTCCACCATTGAGTGTTGTGAGTAACTTAGTTGCATGTTCTTGGGAGGAGATAAAAAAGAAAAAAGATGCATATGAGGATGTGCTATAAATCAATACATCTGTAACATTTTATTTGTCACAATTTCTTTTTGAAAGTAAAACAATATAAATTAAGTAAAACAATATAAATTTTGATTAATATTCTAAGATGTATTTTTCATCATAGTGATATGAGAAGAATTATACTTTTACTACTTTGTAACATCTTAATTTTAATATTAAAATATTAAACTAATCTAATCTAATTTAGTTTAAAAAATAATCAAATTAACTATCCAAAAATGAAATGTGACAACTATTTTGAAATGAGCGAGTACAAACATAAAGTAAAATCTATAAGGAAGAGTTTAGTACTCCATCTGTCTCAATTTATTTATGTGACATACATTATTTTTAGTCTATTTAAAAAAAATGTCACTATTTTATATTTATAAATAAATTAATTTTAAAATTTGTGTTTTACCTTAGTGAAATAATTTATAGTCAATAAATATATAAGGTTTATTTTAAAACACAAAACTCAAAGTACTTATTTTTTTCTTTGAACTTTGTGCCAACTCAAATGTCCACATTAATTGAAATTGAGGGATAATTGAATATTGCAATGGATTTAACTCTTCTTGCATGCTTATTTTTCCTATTTTCTTAAAGGGTTTGGCCTTATCTGTGCATTTAATACCTTTACTCTAGATATAATGCTCGTGCAGGGGTTTATTTTGCAAATATAGGCCTATTTGAGCATTGATTGACTTTATCATGATAGATATACCTGAGTTAGGGGCCGAGATGATGGTAACGATGTCTTAGATGTATATTTTTTCTGATGGTGCCTTATATGTGTTGATGATCATGAATGGTTGACATATTGACTTAATTTTTGGTCTCACCTAGTACCTCGAATATCATTTCAAGCCACACAAAAATCAACTATCCAATTCATCAACACATGTATATATATATACACGCGTTGATGAATTGGATAACTTAATTTTGTGCGGATTGAAGTGATACTCAAGGTACTAGGTGCTCTATGGACTTCGGAGGCAAATCCAGGCCTCCTCTTATTTTACTTTATTTCTTTATTTTAGTTTCATAGACAGACATGTATTTTTAGATTTCAGTAATGTACTAGATGCTCTTATACTTTGACATTAGATTTTGGGGACTTATGAGATTTCTTTCAGACATCTTCTTAAATTGTGATTCGTATTAGTTTGACTTCATACTAGAAGTCTCTCCTTGGTTTATGTTATTATTGATTTTATTTTTTTCTTTATCAGTTTGGGTGATTGGCTTACTTATCAAGGTTGAGACATGATAAATAGCATCATGATCGCTTTTTGGGTTGTGATAGATTGCTATCAAGCACTAGGTTCACTAGTCTCATATGTGTAAGAGCAGGATGTCTAGTAGAGTCTCAGGCATGTAAGAGTTACTTTCTTTTTCTCTTATGTAATTATTTCTGTTTGATTTTTTATTGTACTTGTTCTATCAGTCAAATCCTTCATTTTGGTTTCTATCAGTGAAGAATTTGGCCAATTTCCAGATTCAATTTGACTAAATAATTCATTAATTATTTGATTACTAATTAGATAATCTTTTTCTTTTTTCGTTTCATTCGATTCAGATATTTCTTTGAATCTAAATAATACAATTGGATTTATGTTTGAAAGTTCTTTTTTTATTTTTTTTAGAAATAGAATATTTTTTATAAGCCATTTTTTGGTTTCTTTTGAAACTCTTCGAAATAATTTTGTTTTTCCTTTTAAAACTTTTCGAGTTATAGTTATAAAAGTTATAAAATATTTCTTTTTAAATTTTCCAATTTTTTCCGAGTTCCTTAAAAATGGGCTCAAAAAAGAAAGGGCGCTTTTGGGGAGAACCAAAGGGAAGTTCAGCTTCCATTCCCAAAACTGTTAAAAAACAATAATCATCTTTTTGTTTTTTCTTTTTCATTAGCTCTACACGGGAGGGGTATAGTTTAGATATATGCCAAGGTTTCAGATAAAAAGGAAATAAAATTTTGATCTGAATCCCATCGCTCAACCAATTTTGTGGAAATTCTATTTCTGATAATTGAACACCATTATAAATACATTTAATATGCATTTTTTTTATCCCATTACTGCAAATCCTCAGACCATTCAAGAAATTGCAAGAATAACATACGCCCGAGATTTTTGGCTATTATCAATGAAGGAAATACAATATATTTTTGAAGAATTGATTGAGTTATTAACATGTAACCTCTTATTATTTGCGCACAAAGAATGTTATCCCAGGTTTCTGCTACCGCTAGCCGTGCTTTTTCCTTTCTGGTGTTCTCCTTTTTTTGTCCTTTTCTTTTTCCTCTTCTCTTTTTGTTTGTTCTTCTTTAGACTCTAGAATCTTGAATTCTCCCTCTTTACCTGTCCAATTTTGAAAACTTGGTTAATCATTCCAGAGATATCAAAAGAAAAAGACATGGGGCGGGGGGAGGGGGGGGTTATTCTGTCGATAAAAATGGGGAAATGCGCATTTGCTTGAAATAGTTTCCAAATAACTGTTTTTTACCGTAGAGCCCGGATAGAGCCTGTAATTATACCTCATCGAAAATCGGATTGTTGCGAATAGATTATTAAAGGGACTTCCTCGTTGGTCTCATCAGGATCCTTCTTCTTGTTGTTGGCAGTAAAAATAACTACATGTTTGAATTTTCTTAAACAAATTTGATAATCTACTGATAATCCATCTTCAAATTTACCCAATTCTTGGTCCAATTCGATGATTAATTTACATGACCAGCGAGGTTGTTTTTACTGATTTAGTTTATTCCAATCGATTTGTTTCCAGATTTTATCTCATTAGGATGAATTGCGTTGAATACAAATTTTAAAAATTTAGTTCTTTTTTCTGAATTCGTTCTTACCTGTTCTTGGTCTGAAAATAAAGAAAGGTCTTTCAATTTTAAACTCGATTTTGGTTCGTTACCAAATTCATTGATTAAAGTTAAGAACTCGTCAATTTCTGTTGATAATGGTATTTTATCAATCGTATCCACTTTTTGTTCAAATTCTTGGTAATTAGTATTCGGAAGAAAGATAGTATGAATCCTATTGAGTCTAACTCTCTCTTTCAAATTTTCTAGCAAATTATTGTTTATGATTGAAGGTGAAACCCTTTTTATGATTGTTTCTCAATATGGTCCATTTAACAAAGAATCGTACATTTTAGGCATGTATTCTTTTTTAGTATCATCATTACACAATCTAGTCCTTGTTTCAAGTATATCCAAAGAAAGAGATTCCTTGTCTAGAACTTCAAGTCGATTTAAAAATTCCTTATTCAGATTATTACTTTTTTCTTTGTTGGTAGAAACCCACTGATTGTCCAGTTCACGAGGGAGCATTTTTTGGAGTGAAAATAGGGGTATCTTTCTTTTTATCATTTTCCAAAAAGTTGATAAACTTGGAGGGTATGTAAAAGATATTCTTTGTTTTTCATCACTTTTACATGTGTCAAAAAATTATTGTGACATTTCAGTTCTTACGGCTTGGTCAAATCGATTATTCTTTATGTAGCGAAATGGTCGATTCCACCGATTATAATCAAAAAGAATACTCAAAAGAGGTTTTTTAAACCCGAAGAGGTCTTGATTTTCATTTTCGTTATCAAGAAATTGCAATTTAATTTTTTTTGCATTACCCGTGTTATTATTATTATTATTCAGATAAGAATCTTTTTTATCATAAATTTCACAATTACTAGTATTAATATTTTTATAGCCTCTCTCTATAAGGTGAGAGTGGAATTTATCCTTTATTTAGTCCTTTCCAATCACTCAAATTTTTTCCGTTTCATCAATTTTGTCTAGATCCGACCCTTCTTTCGAAAAAGGGGAAGGAGAAGGATAAGGATATTCTTCAGTGGATCCCTCTTGAAAAAGGGAAGGAGAAGGATAAGGATCTTCTTCAGTGGATCCCTCTTGTTCCTGTTTAGTCCCCTTCATTTCAGAAACAGTTTCTACATCTCTTTCTTCCTCACTTTCCTCCCTTTCTTCTATTTTTGAGGCCTCTTTCAGTTTCTTAGCTTCTTTCAGTTTCTTAGTAAGAATGGGTGAGGGTATTCTGCCTAAATATTAGACACAGGTAATAAATAAGAGAATACTAAAGATCCGAGCCATAAAATGTCTCAATTTCAACACAAGGTACTTATTAGATCGAATGTACTTATTCGATCTAATAGAATGATTTTGCTGTATCCATACTAATACCAATCCAAGCCATTTCATGAATAAAATGTGACCATTTAACCAACCAACAAAACCACTTGTTACAAATAAGATCTTGTTGTTGCATCGAAAGAGATAAATGTTGACTAATATGGATAACATTGAACTTGGTAAAATGAAATGGTTGAATAATTGAAAAATGAGATTATTCAGGAATACACATTGAATGCTGAGATTACGCATTACATTTCTAGTAGTAGATCCATAATAAAAAAAGTGCTTGTGATTGTTCTAAAAGAAATGAAACAAAAGATATGGTAGAGCTAGGATAGTTATTGTATGAGGTCTACCCAATGCTAGATGCAAAGAAACATAATAGATCAATATGAACATCATGAGCTATCCCATAATAAAACCAGTTGTTACTGATACCTTCTTCTCGGTTCTTTCTTCCATTACCAGTGCTCGGAGAAGGAAGAGATAAGAGGGCCCTATGGAGAATCTGGTCAGAAATCCATAATAGAGTCCGACTACAACGACCAAATTGATTATCTTCATGCATAAGGATACTAGATTACCTAGTAGAAAAGATTGAAAAATCATCACAAACCTTACTTAATTCTTTTTCTATTGCAATTTTTGTATTATTATATGATGATTTTTTCACTTTCCATATATAGAAAAGAAATAGAAAGAGATAGACTAGAAATAACATCTGTTATGTCAATGAGACCAAAGGGAAATTAAATGAATGGCGAGGACTATATCTCAAAAGGCTAGGAGTACTAAGCCAACATGCGATGATAGAGCCCAGACTAGAGGGAGAGGCAGGGGTCATAGACGGTCTAAAGGCATAGGATGGGCACTAGGAGCTGCCCTAGTTAGAGGACATGCAGGGGAGGACTCTTCTAAGCCTGAGATTGTGTATTCCAGGGATGATTATAAAATAGGGGATGTAGGGCCGTGTATTCTAGAGATTATTATCAGATAGGGGTTACAGGGATAGATTAGGTCCCGTAGGGTTTAGTTGATACCCAAGTGCTTCAGGGTAATCTGGTTTGTCTCTTGAGTTATTTGAAAGGTGTTCCTTTGAGTGTACCTAGTATTCCTCAGACTTTACGTGATGTTCAACCTTAGTGTTGACATTTGATTATGGTATTCCTATTTTTGGGGTATAGCAATCATCTATGGTACCCCCATGTGTGGATTCATTACTTGTCAAATTTACTATTTCTCTAATTGCCTCAACATAGTTATGTCTTCTGATGACCGAAAGGGATTTAAGAGGTTTATTCGCTTGAAGAAGAGGATCAGCGATAGGTTGATGAATATTAAGTTGGTCATTGGGGGGTTTACCCTAAACGTGTGTAGTGCTTATGTGCAGCAAATGGGCTTGGATGGGGAGGATAAGATGTGATTTTGGGAGGCTTTAGATGAGGTGGTGAGAGGCGTGCCTAGCTCGGAGAAGATTGTTGTAGCAGGAGATTTCAATGGGCACATCGGGGCGTTACCGAAAAGCTTTGGTGATGTGCATGGTGGTTTTGGTTTTGGGGAAAGAAATAAAGAGGGGGCTACTCTATTGGATTTTGCGAGGTCCTTTGGGATGGTGGTGGTGAACTCGGGCTTCCCGAAGAAGGATGATCACGTGATCACCTTCCGAAGCGCGATAGCCAAGACCCAGATTGACTTTTTGTTGCTTAGCAAAGAGAATAGGGTGTTGTGTAAGGACTGTAAGGTCATCCCGAGTGAGAATCTTTCGACCCAGCATAGGCTCTTAGTTATGGATTTAGGTATAAAGAAGGATAACAAGAGAAGGGGTGAGGACTGTAGACCTAGAATTAAGTGGGGCGGCTTGATGCTAGTGAATGCGTGGGAGATAGGGGAGAAGTTGGCGGGAATGGGGGTATGGGAGTGTAGGGGGGACATGGATAGTATGTGAGATAGGGTGGCTAGGTGCATCAGGGAGAATGCTAGTGAGGTATTGGGTGTTTCTAGGGGCTGGGACGGGCATCATCGGGGGGATTGGTGGGTGGAATGAAGAGGTTAAGAATAAAGTGGAAACCAAGAAAGGGGCGTATGCTAAGTTGGTTGAGAGTAAGGACGAAGAAGAGAAACGGGTAAACAGGAAAAAGTACAAGTTAGCTAGGAAAGAGGCTAAGTTAGCAGTTATGGCAGCTAAGACGGCAGCTTTTGAGAGCTTATATGCGGGGTTACAGGAGAAAGGGGGAAAAAAGTTGTTTAGACTCGCTAAGGCTAGGGAGAGGAAATGGTCGTGACCTCGACTAGGTGAAGTGCTTTAAGGGAGAGGACGATACAGTGTTGGTGGAGGACGACCACATTAAGAATAGATGGCAGTCGTATTTTCATAGGCTCTTGAATGACGAAGGGGATAGAGCTATTGTGTTAGGGGAGCTGGAGCACTCAGAGGAGTGTTGGGATTTTAGTTATTGTAGATGTTTTAAGGTAGAGGAGGTTAGAGAGGTTATTCGCAGGATGCGAAGGGGTAGGGCGACGGGGCCTGATGAGATACCGGTGGATTTTTGGAAGTTTTCTAGCGAGGCTGCTTTAAGGTGGTTGACTGGATTGTTTAACGAAATTTTCAAGATGGCGAAAATGTCTGAGGCTTGGAGGTGGAGTACTATGATCCCTCTTTATAAGAACAAGGGTGACATTTAGAGTTGCAATAACTATAGCGGTATTAAGTTATTGAGTCACTCTATGAAGATTTGGGAGAGAGTAGTCGGGGTGAGGTTGAGACGGATAGTGTCTATTTCAGAGAACCAGTTTGGATTTATGCCTGGCCGCTCGATGACGGAGGCAATTCACCTGGTATGGAGGTTGGTGGAATAGTATAGGGAAGGAAAAAAGGACCTGCACATGGTGTTTATCGACTTAGAGGAGGCATATGACAAAGTCCCCAGGGAGCTGCTTTGGAGATGCTTGGAGGTGAGTGGAGTCCCGGTGGCATATATCAGAGCAATTAAGGACATGTATGATGGAGATAAAACTCAGGTGAGGACGGCGGGAGGAGACTCAGAGCATTTCACTGTCTTGATAGGATTGCATCAGGGATCTACTCTTAGTCCCTTTTTGTTTGCTTTGGTGATGGATGTGTTGATGCGGCGTATTCAAGGAGAGGTGCCTTGGTGTATGCTTTTTGTAGATGATGTATTTTTTATTGATGAGATGCGGGGGGTGTGAATGATAAATTAGAGGTGTGGAGACAAACTCGTAAGTCTAAAGGGTTCAGGTTGAGTAGGAGTAAGACAGAGTATTTAGAATGCAAGTTTAATTACGTGAGGCTGGAGAATGAGGTGGTAGTGAAGTTGGAATCACAGGTGGTATGTAAGAGGGATAGTTTCAAGTATCTCGGGTCCGTGATTTAGGGTAACGGTGAGATTGACGAGGATGTCTCGCACCGTATTGGGGCGGGATGGATGAAGTGGAAGCTCGCTTTGGGGGTGTTGTGTGATAAGAAGGTGTCGCCCAAGCTTAAAGGCAAATTCTATAGGGTGACAGTCCGTCCGACCATGTTGTATGGAGCGGAGTGTTGGCCAGTTAAAAACTCCCACATTAAAAAAATGAAGGTGGCGGAAATGCGGATGTTGCATTGGATGTGTGGGCTAACTAGGGGGGATAGAGTTCGGAATGAGACTATCAGGGAGAAGGTTGGTGTGACTCCAGTAGAGAATAAGATGTGGGAAGTCCGATTGAGATGGTTCGGACACGTGATGAGGAGGGGCATAGATGCCCCGGTTCGTAGGTGTGAGAGGCTAGCTTTGGATGGTTTTAGGCGGGGTAGGGGTAGGCCAAAGAAGTACTGGGTAAAGGTGATTAGGTGGGACATGGAGCAGTTACAGCTCACTGAGGACATGATCCTAGATAGGAAGATCTGGAGGACGCGAATTAGGGAAGAAGGCTAGGGTCAGTTTGGGTCGCTAGTGTAGTGAATTACTTGGTGGGGGTATTATTCTTGTTATGATACCTTGTTTCATGCTTTATTACGAATCTGTTTACTTTTCTCTGTTTTGTATTACTTGTGGGTGTCATATTTATGTTATGCCATCTTGTTCCATGCTTTACTATGAATTTGTTTAGTATTCCGTGTCTCGAGCCGGGGGTCTATCGGAAACAACCTTTCTACTTCTTTAGAGGTACAGGTATGGACTGCGTATATCTTACCCTCCCCAGACCTCACTATGTGGGAATACACTGGGTTTGTTGTTGTTGTTATTATTCGCTTGGCTCTGCCTATTATAGTGGAGCTATTGGCAAGGATGCCTACGATTTCTTGATTGATTTCTTGGAGAAGTTACATAATCTTAGATCCCTTGAGTCTCATGAGTTCTTATACTACCTATTAGTTGACGAATATGGCTAGGGATTAGTGGGTTCATATTCTAGTTATAGACCTATGGGTTCACCTTTTATGATTTGGACTCAGTTTTCCAAGGCCTTTTTGGAGAGATTTATATTGTATAGCTTGAGTGATCAAACGTGTGGTGAGTTTAATCACATGGAGTAGGGATTTATGACTATTATGGAGTATGAGGCTCATTTTCACACTTTATCTAGGTATTCAGATGCTAGCATCTCTATTGATCTCTAAGGATTCAAAAGTTTGTGAAGTGGTTAGATGGTACATATCAATTGGCTATAGCTTAAATGGTATTTTCAGAGTCTATTTTCTAGAGTATTATTGAGCATGCCAAGATGACTATCTAGGTTACTCAGGTAGTCACCGAGAAGGTGCATCATCAGGGTGAGTTTAGTGGGTATGCCTCTTAAGAGATTTCTCTTGTAGAGGTTTCCATAGTTATCATGGTAGACCGATTCAGGCTGTATTGGAAGGATTAGATAGCATACCTTCAGGTTCTGTGGTGTCAGGTAGACTGGTATCAGGTCATACGGGTGGAAGTTCCAGGGTTAGTTCTTCATGCCAGAGTGGTCCTTCTAGTTTATCCATATATCATTAGATCAAGTCAGGTTGTAAAGAAAGTTTTGTCTATGATGAGTTTGTCTTTGTGGCCAAGGATTGCCTTCGACGTGTGTATTGATCCACTCAATAGAATCCTCACTTCAGTTTTATCCTACTCTTATATTTGTAGTCAAAGGTGGTTCACAGAGTGATAGAGATAGATGTAGGAGTGCTCGTAGAGGTGGTCATGGGGTTACTCAGTCTGAAAGTAGATGTCGTCAATGTTATGCTATACTTAGAAAACTCGAGGCGGAGGCTTATAATATAGTTATTAATTGTATCATCCCAATTTGCTACAAATTTGCTTCTGTGTTATTTGACCCTAGATTTGTGTTCTCCTATGCGTCTACATATTTTACTTCTAGTTTTGATGTTGTGTGTGATCCCTTTGCTATGCATCTTCATATTTTTACCCACATAGGAGATTCTTTAATTGTGGATTGGGTGTACTGATCTTTTGTGGTTACCATTGCAGGTTGTGAGAATTAGGTAGACTTGATTGTCCTAGATATGCTTGATTTTGATGTTATCTTGGGTATGAATTGGTTATCTCCTTATATGCTATTTTTGACTTTTACGCCAAGACTATGAACTTATCTATGTTGTCTATGTCGAGGTTAGCATTGAAGGGTACGCAAATTTGAGTCTTAAGTGTGTTATATTTTTTTGTGTGCTTTTTGCATAATAGACAGGGGGTCATGTCTGTGATACTAGTATTGCCTCACTGCCTCCCATGCATTCTATTTGAGTTGTTCACAAATTCATGGATGTGTTTCTTACGGATTTGTCTTGTATTACTGTAATACCCTGAATCTGGTACCCGAAATGCCACATGGTGCTCATGACCCCGAAGGACCACAAGCTAACCCATGACTGATATCTGTAACTGAACACTGCATAACATATTGTATAAATGCGGAATAAAAGGTTAAAAGTCCATAAGGTTCAAAAATCTGATAAAACATAAAATATGAGGATATGGTATATCAATACCAAAACAACTGAAATAACTGTCCGAAAATGCTAGTCTGAAATCCTCTAAACTATCTGAATAGCGAGTTGATGGGACATGTCCCCAACTAACTCCAACTGCTGAAATAAACTAAGTACTAAAAGAATGAAATAGTAAAATAATAACATCCTCGAATGATAAGGACTCACTGCTAGTCTGTCTGCTAAACGACTGATCTACTAAGGATGCTCTGGAGCTCGTGCTTCTGAACCTATGGTATAAAACACCATTGCGCAAATGCGTCAGTACGATTGAATGTACTGGTATGCAAGTGAGGTAGGCTGAATACAAGGGGTTTATATGCATGAACAATACTAACTTACTGAATAACATGAACGTGAGAATACATGCATAAATACATAAAGTGTGACAGAGATCATGACATCACTGAATCTGAATACTGATAACATAAGTTTCATATATCTGATATACTATTATTTGAATGACTGTGTCTGACAGTCCTGTTGCTGATGGAACTAGCTGAGTTCCATACTGAAATGGGTGACTGTATCTGACAGTCCTGAATTCTGTAGAACTATCTGAGTTCTATTACTGAGACTGAGACTAAGACTGTGACTGTGGGAAGCATTCATCTAACCAACATACCCCAAATAAAACATTACAGCTGAGTTGGGGTCCAATCTGTAACCCCAATTGGAAGGGTGTCAAAACTGCGCCACTGGTAAGGACAAGCTGTGAGTGATCCCTCATCTAATAGGTACTCAAAGGAGAATGGTGGGACCCTAACAAGTTAAGACACCTCATCAACCCTCATCTAACAGGTTAGATGTCTCAATCTACACTGGCTACGTAGTTCTGGAGCGCAAGGATTGCTTCTAAGAATCACACCCTTTACTCGCAGGTGAGTTCTCATACTTGGGCTCACTCGGTGCTGAATCTTACTCCCATTTGATTAGACACTGAATTAATTATACTAAACTGACTACACTGAGTTTACTAAGTTCTGTTGACTGACGGAATATTACTTAGATCTGATAAATGACTGAGATTACTCTGATCAGTAGGTTTTCGTGAGTTATGAGACTGACTGAATTCTACCAATCATGGCTTGACCGAGAGTATCTTGACAACATGACATTGGCTCTAGGCACATAACTAAATTGTTGGGTACAAGTACCCCCAGGACTCGATAGCATGAAACTGACAAGATATGACACTTCCTGGACTCACAACCATAATCAACTATCCATAATATAATCATTGGAGAATTTCATGAGGCACTTGATTATCATGGTTTGGTACATGAATAGGAAAGCATATAAATATGTCATAATTTTATAAGCTAGTCTCATGAAAAATCCATCAAACAATTTCAATGCATAACAATAACATTGAAGTCATTTTGAACATAAGGGTAAAGCATTGGTTTATCAATTTGGTCATAATTGAGTCCTAAAGCATGATTCTTGTTCTTTGGGCATTTTATCAAACACATTGCATGCCTAACCTTAGGCTTAGGCATATACACTAGTTCATATGTCATGTTTATTTAATCAACTCCATTTAAAAGTTTCCAACCCACATACTAGCATAATTTCATGAAAAGTACATAAATACTCCAACTTGGGATTCATACAACCACAACAACATAGTTAAAATTAACCCACCACATGGAAATCACAATTCATGAATTTAAAAATAGGATTCTTGGGTTTCATGGGTGTAAGAAACCCATGAATCAACACTTTACATACCTCAAAAGCATGAATCTTGAAGGAGGTTAGTTTTTCTTGAAGGTTCTTGAATGGTGACGTTTTGATTCTTGAGTTTTCTTGGAGATGGGTTTAAATCTTGTTCTTGGATTTTAATCTTGAAATAAACCCTAATTTTGATTTTATGGATGAATGAGGAGTTATGTGCTTTGATTTAATGTAATTAGGGGTTAAAAAGTGTGGCAAAAAACCCCAAAAGACCTTTAAAACTTTGTTTCAGCGTTGTTTTGGACAAAATTGATAGTCTGGGTGATGGAATATCACTTTGGAGACTGACCATCACTCCAACCATCAGTTTTGGGCCAAAAAAATGCTTTCCTTCCTCAGTTACGATGGCCAAAGTGACGGTCCATCGATGACTTGACGGTCCGTCAGCTTGCCCGTCGCTCCTGGGCAGCTCGGATAGCTCTTAGTAAAACAGTCATAACTTATTAGTCCGATACCGGATTTTGGAGAAATAGGTATTCTTGGAAAGATAATTCAATTATCTATCTATTGGTGGGTCACTATCTCAAAAATTTGTAGTATAACAAAAGATATACTTGTTTAAAGTTGACTATGACAATATCCTTCTCAAGAATTCAATCGGTAAGGGATGTTTTGATTCGTCTAATAGCTTGGACTTATTTGAGGCCTTAATATAAATATAACTTGATCAAAAAAATTACAAATCACTATAATTCATTTATAATGAGCTTAAAGTATGGTTCTACTATTGGTTGGGATTCTCAAGGTATTACAATATCTCCCCCTTGGGGACATTCGTCCTCAAATGGGACTGACTAAGCTGCGATTTCTGATAGACTGAACTTACTAAAGGACGTGAACATCTGAAACATATCTATATGATTGAAATTACTAAGATTCATGTTGATCATGCATATCTGATGCATGGTTTTATGACTGAGCTGATACATGAATACATGACTGAGTACTGATAAGTTGATCACGCATATCTAATGCGTGAATACATGACTAAACTGACTCATGAACATGCAATGAACATGTAAGGGTAAAGATATCAAGTTTAAAATGAAAACTGAGCATACTTTGTATCTAAAATTTGAACCATAAGCTGAATGAACTTAAGAAAAGCTATTACCTTGGGCTAGGTCTAAATTAGCTTTCTGAACGGACTGAATCTGCCAAAGATCATTAACTAGAGGGACTTCTTTGTTCCTCAGTCTCTGAATCTGATAGTTAAGAATTTTAATTGGAATTTTCTCATACGAGAGACTATTCTGAATATATACGCCCTCAACTAGGACTACAACTGCTGGATCACCTATGCGCTTATTTAGAAAGGGGACATGAAAAACAGGATGAACTGAAGCTAGATCTAAAGGTAATTTGAGCTCATAAGCTACTTTGCCTAAGCGACTGAGAATTTTGAAGGGACCGACATTTCGAGGATTGAGTTTTCCTTTCTTGTCAAATCTCTTCACTCCCTTTATGGGAGATATTTTCAAAATACTAAATTTTATTTGATCTCAACTTGAGATCCTTTACTGAACACACATGAACAGGAATATAAGAACATGACTAAGTCTGTAATGTGTGACATGGATTGACTATCGTGAAATGAACTGAGCCATTGAGTACATGGCTTACAACTAAGATTGGATATAGAGGGTCAACCTATGGAAACCTACTACTCCAAAATAGGTTCGTTACATGAAGAGAGAGTGGCATGTTTATGTCAAGAAAGTTCAGGGGATTATAGTGTATCTCCCCCTTAGGACACTATGTCCCTTCAAGAATGTTGTGCTGATTTTCCTTTTTTTTTAGCTATGAGGAAACTGAGGTGATGCACAAGATCTAGATTCTGAAACTAAGGCATGATATATAAACTGAGCTAGATACGCAAATACCTGGTTGATCTATGCTTGAGTAGTTACATTCATGAGACTTTGGATAGTGCGTCTAGATGAAAAAATGGGAAGCCACACCATACGAAATTGTTTGTCTGACTGCTAACTAAATGATGGCTTTGCGGACTAACTCATACTAAAAACTTATACTCGACTGGAGTATTTCTATGACACTCTTTCTATAGTATTCTAGTGATTGTAGGGAGAAAAGAAATCTTGGCCTGGTCTGAGAAGGATATCTGATAGGGGATCACCACATGGCTGGGATTCTTATACTAGGAGGCAATACCTATTAAACATCATCTAAAATAGAGTGACTAAGCTTTATGCACTTCATCTAAAGTTTTCAAGCTTAGACATATCCCTCGAATACTCTTTTCACTATACTCTCTGCCTTAGTACAACACATCACTTGAGACTACTAAAAAAATTCATATGGGTGTTGGGCACGAATGCGTAAACATACTAACTTATCTAATTAACTGCATGGTTGATAACTGAATACTGGGCAGGTAAGACTGAACTGTACTTAGTCTGAATAATTAGACTAAAAATATAGAGCATTATGCATATAAGGTAATGATTGACTGGGTAACATGAGATAACTAAGCATGAATGAGTGAAAACTGTATTATCTTAAGGATGCAAGACCAAGAGTATAACATGATTCAGAAATATTTTGTAAACTGAGGTACTAAAATACTAATAACTGAATAGCTAATAACCATATGCTATGGTCGAGCAAACCTAAATCTGGACTGAGTTTCTGATCTGATTACTGAACTAGAGCTGACATTGTAACTAAGACAGCAACTGGACTCATACTAGAACTAAATATTGGGTTCTTTGAGTTGAATACCGATAACTGAGGTTTAGACTGATACTGAATTCTGGTGGCTAAGTAACTAATAGCTGAAAGCTATGGTTCTGCAGGACTATCTGAGTCCTTTACTAAATATTTATTATTGAATTGACACTGTAACTGAGACCTAGGGATATAGCATCAACACCATAGATTTCACCGAGGGATCTAAACTGAGGGTATATGTGAAATAATCTATGTTTGGATGATCATTTGAAGTGGAGCATGAGTCATGTGGGTTGAGTATACTGCAAAGCATGACATGACTTCATGAGTCATTAGCTGTATTTCTTGAGTCTGAAGTCTCTGTACTCATGGGACATGATTCGTAACATGGAGTGAACTAGAACTCCTTATACTAGGAACTGTGAGCATACATGATTCTCACTAATGTGCAGGAATATAAGAAATGATAATAGAGATGACATATAGGGCATGGATAGATATCATGATAACTGATGGGTTTTGAAGGTTTTTAACACTTTTCTAAGATGTTCTGCATGATCACTCTCACTACGGGAGTAGACAAGAATGTCATCTATGAAAACTATGATGAATATGTCCAAGTACTGGTTGAATACATGGTTCATCGAGTCTATGAAAGGTATTGGTTCATTGGTAAGACCAAAGGGCATGACTAAGAATTCAAAATAACCATACCGAGTTCTAAAAGCTATTTTTGGAGTATCACATTGGTTGAGTTCTACTGATGCCATTCTGTATGGCAAAATAGATATGGGCTAAGTATATGAAAGAAGGTCAAGGCCGAAGTCTATTCCCCTCTCAGAAGGAACTCCGAGAAGATCTTCAGGAAAGACATCTGAATATTCACTCTCAACTAGAACTGACTCAAGACTGGGAGTTTTGGAACTAGAGTCCTTAACTCGAACAAGATGACAAACACATCCCTTAGATATCATTTTCCTAAACCAAAGGTAGGAAATAAGATGACCTCTGAAAGTTGAAATACTACCCTTCCACTCAAGGACAGGTCCATTCGAAACTGAAATTGGACAACTCTATTTCTGCAGTCGACTATGGCATGGCAAGAGTGAAGACACTCCATATCGAGAATAACTTCAACATTAGTCATCTCTAATTCGACTAAGTCTACTGAAGTGACCTTCTGAGATACCATCACCGGAAAGTTCCTATATACCCATCGGACTATGATGGATTTGCCCACTGGGGTAGAGACTGAGAAGGGCTCTCCTAGAATTTAGGGACTGACTCTAAAATCAACTGCTATATAAGGAGTAATAAAAGACAAAAAACTCCTGGATCTAGTAAAGCGTAAACATACAAATAAAAGATCTTTAACTAACAATGACCATATCAGAAGAGTTTTCCTGATCTTGTTAGGACTGAAGAGCATAGCGTTGGTTTGGGCACTACCCACCGGTTGCACTGGAAGTGTCACCCTGCTGATTTGGGTGACCGAACAAAATTGAGAAACGATTCTGCTGACCCTGAAATCCTATCCGGGGACAATCTCTAACTCTGTGGTTGGGCTTGCCACATCTGAAATACACCTCACTTCTAGCTCTGTAAATACCCTTGTGGTTCTTACCACAGGTCTGGCAAAGAGTATTAGTTTGGGCAAATGCTACACTTCCCTGAGACTTAGAGCCTGGCGCCATATCACTGTTATCATTTTTAAACTTAGGTGCTGGGACACTGACTGGGGGTAGAGTTGGAACTGAGGACTTTGGGAAGAATTGAGAATAATTCCCACCCTCTGTCTTAGGCTGATTGAAATTTAAGCTACCTATTCTAGCTCTCTTATTTTCTATCTTTCTTCTTTCTCTCTATGTTTCCCCACCTCACTGTATCAGGCATGAATCATATACCTAGGTAAGATAATAGCCTGCTAATTACTCTGAGCTACTATTAAGTAAGATAAGTAAGGTAGTCAGTTCTGAATTTGCCATGAACGACATGCTCATCTAAGGAATCTGCCTGGATGGGATGTGGTGCTGACTGATTCCCAGTTCTTCTTTCATTAGCCCTTTTAGGAGACATGATCTATAAATAAAAGGGAGAAATGGATTAGATTGAGAGCTAGATTTGAGCTACTGCTTACTGTCACGACATGAATACTAAAATAAGGGAAACTATTCCTAAAATATCTTATATCCTTCTGTACATAAATTTGGCGCGCAATACACCCATGGACAAGACACTATGAGATGTGGCTTTTTAGACTTCCTAGGACACTATTGAACCTTAAGCTTTGATACCAAGTTTGTAACGCCCTAAATCTAGTACCCAGAATGCCACAAGTGCTCATGACCCCAAAGGACCACAAGCTAACCAATGACTGATATCTATAATTAAAAACTGCGTAACATACTATATAAATACAGAATAAAAGGTTAAAAGGCGATATGGTTAAAAATCTAATAAAACATATGGAGATATGGTATATCAATACCAAAATAACTAAAATAACTATTTGAACATGATAGTCTGAAAGCCTCTAAACTGTCTGAATAAGGAGTTATGGGACATGTCCCAAACTAAATCCAACAACTGAAATAAACTGAGTACTAAAAGAATAAAATAGTCAAATAATAATATCCTCGAATGATAAGGACTAACTACTAGTCTATTTACTGAACGGCTGATCGACTAAGGACGCTCTGGAGCTTGTGCTTCTGAACCTATGGTATAAAACAACATAGCGCAAATGCATCAGTACGATTAAATATACTGGTATGCAAATGAGATAGGCTAAATGCAAGGGGTTTATATGCATAAACATTACTAACTGACTGAATAACATGAACGTGAGAATACATACATGAATACATGAACTGTGACTGAGATCATGATATCATTAAATCTAAATACTGCTAACAGAAGTTTTGTATATCTGATATTTGATTATCTAAATGACAATGTCTGATAGTCCTATTTCTGATGGAACTAGCTTAGCTTCGTACTGAACTGGGTGACTGTATCAGACAATCCTGAATTTTATAGAACTATCTGAGTTCTATTACTAAGACTGAGATTGAGACTGTAACTATGGGAAGTATTCATCTAACTTGCATGCCCCAAATAAAGCATTATAGCTGAGTTAGGGTCTAATCTGTAACCCCAATTAGAAGGGTGTTAATACCGTGCCATTGGTAAGGATAAGTTATGAGGGATCCCTCATCTAACAGGTACTCTAAGGAGAATGGTGGTACCGTCATCTAACAAGTTAAGCCACCTCATCAACCCTCATCTAATGGGTTATATATCTCAACCTACGCTGGCTACGTAGTTCTGGAGCACAAGGATTGCTTCTAAAAATCACACCCTCTACTCATAGGTAAGTTCCTATCCTTGGGCTCACTCGGTTTTGAATCCTACTCCCATCTGATTAGACACTGAATTAATTATACTGAACTGGCTAAACTGAGTTTACTAAGGTCCATTGACTGATAAAATATTATTGAGATCCGATAACTGACTGAGATTACTAAGATTACTAAGATTTCCTGAGTCATGAGACTGACTGAATGCTACTGAACATGGCTTAACTGAGAGTATCTTAAAAACATGACACTAGCTCTAGGCATACAACTAAATTATCGGGTACAAGAACCCCCAGGACTCGATAGCATGAAACTGACAAGACATAACACATCCTGGACTCATAATCATAATCAACAATCCATAAAACAATCATTGGGGAATTTCATGAGGAACTTGATTGTCATGGTTTGGTACATGAATAGGAAAGCATATAAGCATGACATAATTTCATAGGCTAATCTCATGAATAATCCATCAAACAATTTCAGTGCATAACAATAACATGGAAGTTATTTTGAACTTAAGGGTAAAACATGGGTTCATCAATTCGGTCATAATTAAGTCCTAAAGCATGGTTCTTGTTCTTTGGGCATTTATCAAACACTTGCATGCATAACTTAGGCTTAGGCATATACATTAGTTCATATATCATGGTTACTTTAATCAACTCTTTTTAAAAGTTTTCAACCCACATACTAGCATAATTTCATGAAAAGTACATAAATACTCCAACTTGGGATTCATAGTACCACATCAATATAATTAAAATCAATCCACCACATGGAAATCACAATTCATGAGTTTAAAAATGGGATTCTTGAGCTTCATGGGTGAAAGAAACCCATGAATCAACACTTTACATACCTCAAAAGCTTTAATCTTGAAGGAGGTTAACTTTTCTTGAAGGTTCTTGAATAATGATGTTTTGATTCTTGAGTTTTCTTAGAGAAGGATGAACGATCTTGATACTAAGGGTGACTCCCTCCCTATGATCTAGTCTAACCCTGTCCATGCTGCTCGGACCTAGCTCTCTTATTCCCTCTTATTCTATCTCTCTCCTTAATTTTTTCTACCTGAATCTATTGGGCATAAGTCATCAGCCTAGAAAGATTCATCTCACTATTCAGCATAGCAGACCTACACTTCTTAACCACATAACTAGACACTCCAGTCACAAACTTACTCATACTAGCCCGATTATCAGCCACTAAGTCAGGAGCATACTTGGCCAACTGATTGAACTTTAGATAGTACTCCCTAATAGTCATAGAGCCCTGTTGCAGGTTCATAAACTCTTCCACCTTCGCCTCTCTTATCTCCAAAGGGAAAAACTTATCCAGGAATGCATCCTGGAACTCTTTCCAAGTTGTAGGGACAACTCCCATACCTCTACCTTTCCTCCAAGCAACAACCCAGTCATAAGCAAGGTCTTTCAACCTATACGCACCCAACTCCAAACTATGTTCCTCAGATATATGCATCACCTGAGTAATCTTCTGCACCTCCTCTAAAAATAACCGTGGATCCTGATCAGACTTGGACCCATAGAATTTCGACGAATTCATCCGCATGAAGTCAAGGATCCTGGCAGCAGCTGAATCACCTCCCTGCTGCTGTGGAGCCGGGTCCAGGTTGGCTTGAACATTTGCAGTAACAACTTGGGCCAATGCCTAAAAGGTTTCCTGAAATTTAGCATGAGACATGTTTTCATTCAATAGGTTAGCGGGTTGAGGTTGCTGACCATCATTATTTCTTCTCGCTCAATGTGGAGGAATATTTCTAATAGAGGAGAGCACGAATCAATAGCTGAGAGTGACACTTTATTACAATAGACGTCTGAAAGAAAGAATCACACTTTTTCCTAAAACATCTTGAAGCCTCTTGCTCATAGATGTGGCGCGCTACACACCGATGATCAAGACTCTACTTAACTCAGCTTGTCAGACTCCCTAGAACACCTTAAAACCTTAGGCTTTGATACCAAGTTTGTAACTCCCCAGAAAACGGGAGCTGGAGCGTCACACGGTGCTTGAGGCTACGAGTAGCCCCAAGCTAGCTCTTTGAGCCATTTTCATTCAGTTCAACACAAATCAATGGGGTTTCCATAAATAACCCTCAAATATCAATAGAGTAATCATCATCCAAGAATAAAAGAATTTTAGAAAGATAACAAAATATGACTTATTAGTCAACTCCCAATATCTATACTAGTCTGACAAGCCTCTAAGAAAATCAATAAAACCAGCAAGCCATTGAGACATGCCCCAATTGACTCATACTCAGTTATCAAATGTAAACAATTCTGTAAAACCAACATCAGACAGCACGTCCTCAGAATATGAGGACGCACCACAACAGAGGATGTAGAACAGTATGCCCAAAACCTGAAATTGATCACCTGAACCTATATTCTGAGAAAATGTAGCACACATCCGAAGATATGGGTCAGTACCATGGAAAGGAACTGAGTATATCGGGGTGTATGCAGTTGTATAAACATTATCATCATAAATATTTATAAGAAATATGCAGGATGAATGAAAGACTCACATAGCCCGAAGAAAATCATCATAATCATGAAAGGATGAAATAAGTACAATAACACATGTGAGTCATCATATAATTTATCAATCACTTTAGTTCATCAAGAATATCAATTCTAATAATGTAAATATCATTTAAATCTTTCGAAAGAATAACTTTCACAATTTCACTTTCAAATCACTTCACCATTCACTATAGACACAAGGAAAAACACATACTCTGGGAGATCCTATAACTGACATAAACCATGTGAGCTACATGGAGTCCAACGTACAACCCATGTTGGGGAGAGCCATCCTATCCTTTCCATCGGATTAGGACTACCAATATCAAATCCACACAAACTAGTGATCACTATATAAATCAGCCTCAGGCTCACTCCTATGAGGGCACGTAGTTCTAAGGAAGTAAGGTCGATTTATACCTCCCACTCGGTGCTAAAGATTTCTCCCGGACTTAGCTCAATCACTTTAAAGAAAATCCACAACAAAACAATTTCAGTAATATATAAATATACATCGGGAGCAATCATGCTTCCCATCTATCAAAATCAACCACGTTGTGGATTTCTTTCACACTCAAGTTCAAAACAACTCCATTAAGACCAAAAGGTCAAATCATTCAAAATATCTCAAATATTCAACATCAACGTGCTTATAACACACTTTCTCAAAAAATACAATTTTCAATGGGGATTCACGACCCAAATATCAAAATCATGATAAATATCATTCAAGATTCATGCTTTATATCTCCACACATATAAATTCATCTTTCAAAATATAAACATCAAGATTTCATAATAATCATCATAAGATATGGGTTCATGCTTCAAATTCGTAAAAGTCAAATAAAAATCATGCCTTTGTAAAGAAAATTACTTTTGGGCACAAGAAAGAAAGAGAGTTCTTGTTGAAAAACCCCATATACCTTGAATGATGAACTTTAGATCGATACTCATTTTTGAGATGTTAATCGTGCCGTTGAATGATGGTTCTTGGAGTTCTTGAACTAGGAACTTGGAATCTTGAATAAATTTGCAGAATTAATGGTGAACTTTGGAGGTTCTTGAAGTTGAATGTAGGAGCTTAGGATTTTCTTTTTGAGGGAATTTGATGAAATATAACATATAATGCCTCTAATAGGAGGAGTGACCAAAACACCCCTAAAAATTAAATAATTCTTGAATTTGTCCTTTGGTGGACTGTTTTGATAGTCTAAAGTAGATCAACCATAACGTTTTAATACGATATCCAAATTGGATGAAACCAATTTCATTAGAAAGAGGACTCTCATATATTTCTATTGATATATAGTATCTCACCCAGATCATTGTGTACAAGGAGTTATGATCATTTGAAGTTGACCCAAAAATTCACTTTTGATAGATTGAAGTAGATCGACCATACCTTTTTGCTCCGATGGACAAATTGGATGAAACCAATTTCATTGGAAAGAGGATTCGTAGAGATTTCTGTTGATATATAGTAGATCATCCAGATCATTATGTACAAGGAGTTATAATCATTTAAAGTTGGAACAAAAATACGCTAGGCCTCAGTACTTTTTCCTGCACTCTTTGCTGTTTACTACTATTCACGGTTCGATCGGAATGTTCATAACTCATCGCTTGGGTGTCCGTTTTGGATGTTCCACATATCATTGGAAATATTACTCCATACTCTACGCAATGGTGGGTCATAATCTAAGACATTCTACATGGAAAATTTATAATTTATTCTAGAAGATAGAACCCGACACATTTACACC
The DNA here is from genome assembly GCA_030864225.1 of Capsicum baccatum var. pendulum. Taxonomy (NCBI): domain Eukaryota; kingdom Viridiplantae; phylum Streptophyta; class Magnoliopsida; order Solanales; family Solanaceae; genus Capsicum; species Capsicum baccatum. The sequence goes on from CM061555.1 coordinate 139,485,120, forward strand.
CAAAATTTCAATGAAAACTTTCCCGGGGTATTACATAGAGAGGTGTCACCCTACCTCAGGGATATAACTAAGGAGGTTCCCTATCTTGAGTTGGGGGATAACTAGGGTGATGCCCTACCTAGTCCCAGCCTGATTTGCCCTTAACCTAACTTGGGTTTCCTTCAAAGTAGTGCACGATTTAGTATTGTGACACGACCCAATCTATGACTCAACCATTTTCCTTCATCCTCTTCCTCACACTAGAATGCCATATACATATTCATTTTTGACCTCTTGAGTATACTCTCAAGATCAAAATCTTTATTAATAATAGCCTTTTTAGGATTACCAATTTGCTTCATGTCGAACTTAGGTATGAGAGGCTTGGTTTACTCAATAAGTAAGTCCAAAGAGGTCTTTTATGGAAAATAATCCATCACCTCACACTTATCCCCTTCGACCACAATAATCATACGCAAATCTTTATAATGGGATATTTTGTTGAGTAGGTTTGTACACTTTGAAAACTACCTTTTCATCATCCAACCTCATTGTAAGCATACCTTCTCTCACATCTATAAAAGCTTCTCCCATTGCTAAAAATAGATGTACCAAGATGACTAGTACCCCTTCATCTTCCTAAAAATCTAAAACAATAAAGTCAGCAGGAATAATAAACTTACCAACCTTGATAAGAACATCCTCTATGACTCCTTTATGATGGGCTATGGTCTTATTTTTCCAGTTGCAATAACAAAGAGCTCGGTCTCAGCTTCCCTAAGCCCAAAGTATTGAACAAAGAGAGGGACATCAAATTGATGCTTGCCCTAAGTCACTAAGTGCATGGACTACCTCACTATTCCCAATTTGAATAGGGAGAGTGAACTTCCCAGTGTCTTTGAGCTTTTGGAGCATCTTATGTGTTACCACAAAGTTACACTCCTCAGTGAGTGCTACTGCCTCCACAACCTATAGCTTAATTACCACATCCTGTAAGTTCTTACCATACTTGGGCATTCCCTGCAAAACATCTAAAAGAGGTAAGTTAATGTGCATCTCCCTAAACGTGTCAAAGAATTTCTTAAAGCATATATCCTCCTTTTTCTTATAAGCCTTTATAGGAAAGGTGGTGGTGGTCTCTCCTACACCTATTCAACAATTGTTGTCTTCGAGTACTCAGATTTGAATTTTTAGCAACTGGTTTGGATACCTGTGAGGGACTCAACTCTGCATCTACCTCTATAGTTCTATTTGGAGGTCCTTCATTAAGATCTTTACCACTCCTCAAAGTGATTTCCGTTACTTGTTTAGGAGTTTCAGAATTATTTGGTAAATCACCTTGAGGCATGGTATTTTGTGCCTTTGCAAACTGACCAATTTGTAACTCCAAGCTCCTTGTAGCTGCTTGCTGGCTCTTTATATTAGCTGCCAATTGTGCTTGAGTAGCCATAATTTTCTTCAGTATCTTTTCTATGTTGCTATTCTGGGTTACGGCCTGATTATTCTAAACATGTTGCTGCTGATACTGTTGTTGATTATTCCATGAGGTATTTAGTGGTTGAGTCTGCCACTTTTGATTATATGTGTTCCCATAATTTGTCCTTTGAACATTACCCACAAACATCATGGACTCAAGATTTGTAGTACACATAGTCGCTTAATACCCACTATTACCACAAACCTCATACTAACCTAAAGTCTGTTGGATTACTTTAATTATGGCTGCAGGTTGTGCAGCCCCCAACTTATGTTGCTTACCTGATTTTGCAGTGTAGAAATCTAGGTAGATATAGCAGCATATTGGTCCTCCTCTAATACACCTACAACCTTCTTTGTAATATTTTGCGAGTCTGAATGCCACTCAGCATTCACTTATGCGATCCGGTTCAACAAATTATAAAGCTCATCATATGTCAAATCCAAAGTTTGACCACCTGCAGTTGAATATAGCAAAATTTTTGTTTTATGGTCAAGTTCTTCAACAAAAGTATGGGATAATACCTCGTTGGATTTATGAAGATGCGGAAAGTCCTGAAGAAGTGCTCTGAACTGCTCCCAAGCATGATAAAAATTCTCATTTGGCTTTTATTTGAAGCACACAATCTCACTGCGAAGTCTTGCAGGTTTGCCAGATGGAAAAAATTGAATGAGGAATTTCCAGGCTAAGTCATCCCATGTTGTGATTGAAATTTTTGGCTCAGTATTCAACTAGTTTTTGGTTTCCCCAAATAGTGAAAAAGGGAATAGTATCAGTCTTACATAGTAAGTTGACATGCCCATAGGGATGAACCTGTCACTGATCTCCAAAAAGTTTTGTAGAAGGACTTATGGATCTTCATGTGAAATCCCTATAAACTATCCACTATTGATCAAAAGTTGCACCATGTTCTATTTCAGCTCAAAATTATCTCCAACAGTCGGTTTCTGAAAAGAGGCAGTTAAATTTGTTAGAAGTGGAATTTTTACTTCACGAACTATCCTGCAGGCTAATTATTCTTTAGCCATGACAGCAGGATCGTATTGTTCTTCTTGAATTTATGGAATCCTAGGGAGAAGGATTGCTTGTCTCCTCAACTGATGAAAGTGTTGTTTGGGTTTGGGGCTTATTTTAACCAATTCATGGCCCTTGCCAGCTTACTGGTTGAAACCCTATTTCTTACAAAATCAATCCCATGACCAAGAGTAAAGGACCACCAAAATCTAAAAAGTAAAACCAAAACAAAATAGTTGCCAATTTACAACTCCTCGACAATGGTGCCAAAAACTTATTGTGCCTAAGCGCACACGTAAGTATACATGGTCTCACCAAGTAGTAAAATGGCCCTTTAGAAGCAAAGTATCGATACCACAGGTACTTGTGTTAAGCAATTATCCAATTCCAGTTCTCAATTGAGATTAAATTGATGTGAGCATAATCAAAAGAGAGTTTGAAATTTGTAAACTAAATATAAAGTAAACAGTACATAAAAATAAAGACTTTGGACAATCAATGGATGAAAGCCTGGGAACAAAGAACTATGAAAACTTATACTATGCTATTGAACTTCATTCATTGGATTACTTATCTTTGTTTTTTATTTGTAGGGTTTATCGGATGATCATGGTCTCCCAACCTTTAATCATCTACCTAACTTGGATATTACAACTACATCATTGAGAAGGGATGCAATAATCCAATTATATGCATGAAGCTATCATCCTCCATGTGAACCAACAAGGCTTCTACGTATATCCCTAACCTAGACGCTAATGCAAATTCTTTATTTTATAAAAAAATAAGACCTTGTTCTATCAGCCCCCACATTCTATCTTCCTATTCCCCCTCTCAAGATCACAAGGTCGATAATGAATGTATTCTAAGGGATATGAATCCTTAAAATAGTTTTAAAAAGGTTAAAAAAACAACCAATTATGTTAAGAAATTCAAACTAAATTAATTCAAAGCAATAGAAGTCATGTTATTGGCCTTAACCCTGGTTTAGCCACTCATGGACATAATTGTAATCAAGATTACTGAATGCATATCAAATCTATAAAGAAACTAAATTTAAAGAATATTTAAACCTAAATAAATTGTTGAGAAGACTCCTCTTAATATCCAAGACGTCCAAAAGTAAATAACATAACGTGTGTAAGTTCTATTTATAGTGGACAACTTTTGTCGTGTGTGGAACGGACTTTGTGTCGTGATGGGTGCAAAGGGGAAATGGTGGACAAATCATAAGGAATTTAAATTATTATTGGAGGTCATGACTCAAGCTTTGAAAAGGTGGAGTAGAGGTCGCGACACACGCTCAATGCAAGGCCTCACCGAAATTTGCTTTTAACGCTCATTCTTTGCTTTATGCATTCATTTTTTATCCCTGCCTTTGTGGTGTGTTTCAAATTGATTTCCAGCCTTTTAAAAATCTATATATCACTATAATCAACTCAAAAATCATCCCATATCATCATATACCACGGATTAGAGATCTAAACAACACAATAACAAGAACGGTGAACTAAAAACTCAAGCTAAGACTAGTGTCGTTCTATTCATCTTTAACTTAGTGTTTTGACTCTTGGCTTTATCAAATTGACCCTTGCACAATACAGAAAACTTTTTTCACCCATAAATACAAAATTAAACCATTTGTAACTCATTAAACACATTATAATCCAATGAAACCAACTAGACAAGTACGTAACTAAAGCTAGCAACACTAGTTTTCTGATTTGAACTCAAATTGAGCAATTCAATTACAAAATAGTTTGAAATGCACTGTGAACATTGTAACCACATACCTAAATACTTATATGATCAATTATATAATCATTCACTCATTAAGAATTCGAATTTCCCTCAAAACAAGGCTAAATAAGCTAGGATACTAACACTAAAGTGCATAAATACACCCAACATCACTATACTCAGATTATGATATTCATTTTGAGTATTTGTAAGTTGTGAATTATGTTAAACTCATATCAGTATCACTTTCATTTCATTTAGGAGTAGGACTTAGCACCGAGCAAAACTAGCGATGAAGGCTCACCCACGAGTAGAGGACAAACACATTTATTAGAAGTCCATGAGTTCCAAAAGTATATTGACAGTGTAGGTTATGAGAGTCACTTGCCAGTATTGGATTGACACTCTCTTAGGGGTCACCCGCCAGTATAGGACTAACACCCTAGTCCTTTAAGACGCCAGTTTAGTGGATCCACATAGCCAGTGTTGGTACCTTTGGCAAAGTACTAACACCCTTTGAACTAGACTTATAGGTTGGACCCCAATTAACTCAGATTGGGGCATGTAGGTTAAATTTTAGCTCCCATAGTTTCAGTTCAGTATTTAGATTATATCAGTTCAATTTTAAATGATCAAGTGTCCATAAATCAACTATCAATTATTTAGATCATTTTAGTACATATTTATGCATGATATTGATTTTATTTTACATGTTCATACATTTATGCTCATTACATATATGTAAGTTAGTTAGTTCCTATATCGCATACTAGTACATTTAACATACTGACCGCATATTCTCTTTTATGCTATATTGATTTTATAATATTGGTTTGGAAGCTCAGTTTCCAGATCATATATAGTCTGCTGCGGTATCACTCAATAACATTGGTGAGTCCTCATTAGTTGAGGACTAGTCATATTACTTATCATGATTTCCTATACTTTATTTCATGTTCTTTCACTAGTCAGAGTTATTTGGGGCCTATCCCAATAACTCATTATGTTTAAAGAATTTCGAATAGTCAAATAGTTAGTTATGTTTTTCAGCGATGTGTTTCAAATCATTTGTTATGGATTTGATTATTCATATATTTAATTAAATGACTTCTACATAGTATTGTATTATCTTTCTTTCTGTATTTATAGCTTGTGTTGATTCATGGGTTAGCATGGTGTCACTTGTGGCCTTAAGCATTATGTTACAACTAGGAGGTAGTCTTGGGTCTTAACAAACTTGGTATTAGAGCACAAGGTTTAAAGTGTCCTAGGGTATTTGAAATCCGCGTTAAGTAGAGTCTTGTTCATAGATGTGAAGTGCGCCACACTTATAGGTGAAAGGCTATGAGATATTTTAGAAAAGTCTCCCTTCTTTCAGTATTCATGTCGTGCAATAGAGTGTGAGTTATGTTAAACTCCTTCTAATTCATTCTCTATTATTGATAGAAATGCCTCCAAGAAGGGCTAATAGAAGGAGAAATAGGCACCAACCTGCACTACCTATTCCTAAAGACCCTCTAAATGAGAAGGTCTCTCATGCCAAATTTAGGGTTTCCTTGACCTACTAGCCAAATCCATGGATAATAAGAATAACAATTAGGCCATTACCCCAGCCAACCTTATAGCTAATACGACAACAACCAAAATCTAGGACTGCACTCAAATAAATCCTCCAGCTACCTCTAGATCCAAGTCTGAGGAGGATCCACATAAGTTTTAGACTTTGTGCAAAATATGACAGACATCATAGGTGTTACTCAGAGTGAGTGCGATAACTTAGTTTCTTACTACTTCCAAGTAGTGGCTCACACCTGGGTTAAGTAGTGGAAGGGGATACAGGTATTAATACAGGGCTTGTAGAGTGGGATGAGTTTGGTACTACTTTCTTAGATAAGTTTTTCCCACTCAAGTTAGGGGAGGCCAAGGTACAAGAGTTTATAAATCTAAAGAAGGATAACATGAGTGTGAAAAAAATATTCACTTAAGTTCACCCAATTAGCAAAGTATGCTCCTACTATGGTGGCTAATTCTAAAGAGATAGTCAAAGAGTACAAAATAGCTATGTTTATTAAGGAGATGTGTCTATCTAGGTTGATATATCGTGCTCAGAAAACTAAGGAAGAGAAGCTCAAGGAAAATAAAAGGGAGAATAAGAGGGTCAGAACTGGTAACTTTAACTTTTCTCAGTAGAGGTCAGAAGGTGGTAATCATTCCCAATTTTGTCAGAAATCTTTAGCTCTAGCACCATCTTCTGCCAGTGATCTAGTGTCTAAATTTAGATAGTATAATCATGATAGAGAACTAGACACTATGTCCCAGGGTAGTGTGAATAGTGGCCACACAAATCTAGTTTGCAAGAGGTGTGGCAAGAATCATAAGGGTGAGTGCATGGTAGGAAGGGATACGTGTTTAGATGTGGCAAGTCAGGCCATTAAATCAAGGAGTACCTAGTGGTCTCCTAGAAGGGTAAATATTTTCATTAACATGGTTAGGCTAATTTCTCTTAAGCTCTAGCAGGTCGTTCGACTCAGTAGGGTGCACCTTTAATGCCACTAGTAGGTAATGTCAAAATTGACTTTATTCCCTCCAGAGTTATCATGATCAGGAAAGTTCTTTTGATGTGGTTACTGGTATGTTACAAGTCTTCCACCTTTATGTTTATGCATTATTAAATCTCGAAGATTCATTTTCTTTTGTGACTCCCTACATAGCAGTAGATTTTGGCATTAGTCTCAAAATCCTAATAGATCTTTTCTTAGTTTCTACCCCTATCAGTAGTTCTATCATAGCTAGATGGGTATATAGAAATTGCTCGATCATAGTATCTCAGAAAGTTGCCTCAATAGACCTTGTAGAATTAGAGATGACTAATTTTGATGTTTTTCTCAACATGGATTCTCCACTCTTTTTATGCTTCAGTTTATTTTAGAAATAGAATCATTCATTTCTAATTCCCTAATAAGCCAATCAAAGAATGGAGGGGGTAGTACCTCATTGCCTATAGTTCGATTTATCTCTTACCTTAAGGAAAGAAAGATAATCTCTAAGGTTTGTATCTATTATCTTGTTCAAGTCAAGGACTCAAAACCTAAAATCGCAAATCTTGAATCAGTTCTAGTAGCAATTAAGTTTACGAAAGTATTTCCTGAAGATCTATTTGTGGTTCCTCCCGAAAGGGAAATCGACATTAGAATAGCCTATTTTAATTCCAACTCATAGAATGGTTCCTATTGAGCTTAAGGAACTGAAAGAACAATTGAAATATCTCTTAGAAAAGGGCTTCATCAGGACTAATATTTCCCTATAAGGTGCTCTAGCCCTCTTTATGCATAAAAAGTTGGTTCTCTTAGAACGTGCATTGACTACCCATCAGTTGAACAAAGTCACAATCAAGAATAAGTATCCTCTCTCCTGGATTGGTTACTTGTTCGACCAACTTTAGGGTGTAAGTTATTTCTCTTAGATGAACCTCAAATCCACCTATCATTAATTTAGAGTTAGAGAATGTGACATTTTGAAGACAGCCTTTAGAACTCGAAATGGTCACTTTGAATTTGCAGTTATGTCTTTTGGACTAACGTATGCTCTTACAATTTTTAAAAAATTGATGAATAAACTGTTCAAGCAGTACCTGGACCTATTTGTCATAGACTATATAGAGGATATCCTTGTATTACCATTATAAAAGTGATCATGCATACCATTTAAGGATTGTTTTGCAGACCCTTAAAGATCACCAGTTATTTGCCAAGTTCAACAAGTGTGAATTCTGGATGAAATCAATATCTTTCATTGGTGACATCATTTCTGATGATGGTATTAGAGTTGATCCACAAAACACCAAAGCAGTAACAAACTGGAATAGACCCATCTCTCTATCAGATATCAGGAGTTTTTTTGAGTTTATTTGGTTACTACAGATAGTTTGTTGAAGGGTTTTCCACTACTGCTTCTCCCATGTCAAGTTTGAGTCAAAAAAAGTTAAGTTTCAGTGGTCAAATTCATATGAAAAGAGTTTCCAGAAGTCGAAGACTCAACCTACTTCCGCTCTTATTTTGATTCCACCAGTAGATTTAAATAGGTTTGTAGTTTATTATGATGCTTTTAAAATTGGTCTTTGGTGTGTGTAGATTTAGTGAGGTAAAGTCATAGTTATGCCTCTAGGCAGCTTAAACCTCAGAAGAATATACAATTCATGATCTTGAGTTAGAAGCAATTATCTTTCCCTTAAAGATTTGAAGGCATTACCTTAATGGGGTTCATGTTGATGTATTTATTAATCACAAGAATTTATAGTAAGTGTTCAAGCAGAAAGACCTAAACCATTATCAGAGAAGGTGGCTAGAGTTGTTGAAGGACTATGTTATGAGTGTGTTTTATCACTCAAGTAAGGCCAGCATTTTGGCCGATGCCCTTAGTAGATTGCCTATAAGGAGTGTTTCTCATGTGGAATATAATAAGAAAGAGTTATTTTGTGAGGTTTATCAGATTGCCAGATTAGGTGTTTGGTTGGTTGATTCAGCCAAAGGTAGTATATGGGTTCAGAATGGTTTGAAATCTTCTCTTGTTTTTGAGGTAAAGGAAAAGTAAGACAAAGATGCTATCCTAGTTATGTTGAAAGAGTCATTTTGAGATCAGAAGGCTGAGGCTTTCTCCCAAGAGGGAGATATTGTGCTTCATTGTCAGGGCATGTGTTCCAAATGTAGATGGTTTAAGGCATTGAATATTAGCAAAAGCCTATGGTTTAAGATTTTCTATTCATCCGGGAGACACTAAGATGTTGATATGATCCAAATGGGCATCATAACTTTTGATGAGATGACATTGTTGGAGGCCAACACTTGAAGATTCAAGCTTTGATCACCTTGAGGACATAAGAGCATTCATGAAGGACCCATTTTGGACACTCAAGAGAGCAATTCCATGTGTGGAGGGTTTCTTGGAGGCATGTGATACGGTTAAGGCAATCCCCACAGGTACACGGCCTTTCACACGAAGCCAAGCTCGGGAATTACAAACACTCCATGCTTTGTTCATGCAATTGACCGTGTGTGAGTTGTTGACCGAACCAACCTTGGACCTAAACATTTTTATGTGTGAAGAGGGGTCCTAAAGTATAATAAACTAATCCCCAAGGATGCCACAAGAAAGCAAGGGCGGATGGGTCTTTTAACACCTTTTGTTGTAGTATAAATAGAACATCATAGTGAGATATCCCTTAGTTCATTTTGAAATCTGAAATTGTAACCTAAAAACTCCAAAATATCTTCTATCTTCTTCTCCAAGAAGCCGTCCCTAGATCTCACAAGTAGAGGAATACTTGTGTTGTCTCTTTGGCTAGAAACAAGGGTTTTGAGGTTGTTGAGTGCCTCTTGGTCCTTGTAAGAACTTGGTGTTTATATTCATTAGACTTAGGGTCCTCTCTTGATGTTAGGGTTCTTAGTTTCTTGAATGTTATATGTCAAGTTATCTATCTTTCATTATCTTGTTGTTGTTGTGTTGCTTTTGTTTATCTTGAAAGTCTAGTGAAGCCGTGTGGGGCTTGTTTCGATTCACTAGCATTGTTGTATCTCTTGTTGTTCTCGGATTGTGGCTTAAAAACCGAAACTATCTCTTGTGTTGTAATCTAAAAACCGAAACTTAAAACTTGTTGTTCTTGTGTTGTTTGACTGAAATCCGAACTCTTGTGGTTGTTGGTTTGATCTTGTATCATTTGGTATCAAAGCAAGACCGGTTGTGTTCCAACATAACCCATCTTGGGCTAGTTCACGGATTAAACAAACTACAAAAAAAAATTCTGAAATCTGTCCACTAAAAGTTGCAAACTGAGAATGATGTTGTATGCCTAGATCTAGGTGTTATTTTGCTTGTTTAGGGAGTTTCTAGTGTTGGTTTCTTTCTCACCAACACTAAGGTGTCTAGATCCGAAGGTTGAGCTTGAAAAGTTGAATGTTGTTGATGGCCAAAGAAAAAAAAAATCGGTGGTTGTGTGATTATGTGCTAAGGAAGTGTTGAAGTTTGTGGAGTGTTCATCTTTTGAACTTGTGCATATTGTTCCTCTTGTTGAAGTGTTCATCTTGTTGTGTGCTCAAGTAGTAAACTTATAAAGTTGATTGTGAAAGACTTGCACCCATCACCTTGTAGCCTTGTCAATCACTTCCCCTAAATCAAGGAACCTTGTTTTGTGGAAATTGTCAACCAAACCCACTTTCTTGAGTTTGAAAAAGAAGTTAAGACTTCAAAATTTTAGTTTTCCCACCAAAACACTTTTCCATTTATCACAAGTTGTGTGAATATTAAATCAAGACAAAAAAAATATATATATATATATAAATCCGAAGAGAAGAAGAACGTGTGAGGGCCATTGCATGCTACCATGTCACTATAAGATCAACTTAGGATATTCTTTGGTTGCTAATTGTTGATTCTTGGTTTCCCTTATTTGGTCTTAGAACTAATTAACAAACTAGTATTCTTTCCACTAGGTTGTCAACTAGTTCCTTGAGCCGTTTATTCGCGTCAACGATTATTTGTGTGCTTTTATTCGTTTGAATGAGTTGCTGATTTTGATTCTAGTCCGGCAAGAATTCTTTGAGTCTTCAAACAAGAATCCATTCCGGCTAAGAGCTTACTCAAACCTTGTAAATCTCACGGTTACTAGCCAATTATACAACACTTGTGGAACACGGACTTGTGGTGACTAAAGCGGCTAATACCTTGACGATGGAAGGAACAACATCTCATAATGCGGATACTAATGCCCTTGACTCAATGAGGGCCACTCTTGAGGCCGTTACTCGGACACTTGAAAGGATGAATTCGGAATTTGGAGCCGTGAGAGGGGACTTGGCAGCAATAAGGGGGGAAGTATCGACTATTAGTGGGAGGCTAGATCAAGTGGAGAGTCAAAGGAACTCTCGGCCATCGACTCCTCTACACTTATCCACCAATGGTCATGATAGGACCTCCTCTGCAACCATCACCCCCGAAATGATCCACCAAATGTTAAATGCACCCCAAGCTCCACTAAATACCGCAACCCAATCTACCAATTTTCCTCCAAACCGAGACTCCACTAGACCATTACATTTCCAAGCTCCTCCAATTCCGCAAGAGGGATTTGGACGCCAAGCACCTCCCCTAAATCCGAACCCTCCCTTCCAAGCTCCACTAAACCAAAGACCACAAATTCCAATTCCTACGAATCAAAATGGCCAAGGCCGACCAGCCCACTTTGACGGATACGGTAGAGAGGAGTATGATGGGGAGGGAGCCTATGATGATGCTTATATGAGGGAGGAGGAGTTAAGAGGGGGCCGGGGGGAACCTAGGAGATACCGGGGGTATGGAGAAAGGGGAAACCGACACCAAGAGAGAGACGTAGGCATCAACACCATCAAGTTGAGCTTACCTATCTTTAAGGGTGAGAGTGACCCCGAGACCTACTTAACTTGGGAATCGGCTTGTGACAAAGTTTTCCAAGTTAATGACATCTCGGAAGAAAAGAAGAGTTGTTATGCTATAGCTCACCTCGAGGGCTATGCTAACACTTGGTGGGAGTATGTTAAGCGATTTGGTAATGAATTGGTTGACGGGCAGCCACCACCTTGGTATCGGTTGAGGTATTTGATGAGGCAACGATACCTTCCCGAGAGATACCGACATGAATTACTTGCTAGATTGTATGGCTTGCGGCAAGGAGGCAAGAGTGTGGTGGCCTATTTTGACGAGTTCCAACAACTCATGTTGAAACTTGATCACCGTGGGGAGCAAATCAGCCACGACATCATCCGGTTCAAGTGTGGATTGAACAAGGAGATCTCCACTCACTTGACTCTTCATCGGTTCGAAACTATTGACGGTATATTCCAAGCGGCCCTAGAGATTGAAAGGGAACTTAAGGAGAGATCAACCTTCAAGGCAAGGGTCCAAGCCCCCTCGGGTTGGGCCAAAAACAAGGACCAACCCGGTCCTCCGAAGCTGCCCGAATCCAAAATGGTTTCTAAGTTTCCCCCGAAGCCGGAGGCTCACAAATACCCCAACCCAAAGGGGTTCCAATGTTTCAAGTGCCAAGGTTGGGGGCATAAGGCAAATGAATGTCCGAACCGACGTAATGTGATCCTACGAGAAGGGAGAGTATACTACCTTGGTGAGGAAGTGGTGTCCGAAAGGGGGGAGGTTGAGGCCGAGCCTCAAGATGGAGAGGAAGCCGAGAAGGAACCGAATGAGGAAGGAGTAGATGATAGTGAAGATGTCTATCCACAAGAAGGGGAGTGTGTGGTTCCAAACTTTGTGGTTAGATGCGTCATGATTAGTAAGGCGGTAGATGACCCGAGCCAAAGGGAAAATCTATTCCATAATAAGTGCCTTGTAAAGGGGAGTGTATGCACCTTGGTAATTGATAGTGGTAGTTGTACAAACATTGCGAGCCATGCTATGGTAAACTTCTTGAAGCTACCGACTACACCACACCCTAGTCCTTACAAACTACAATGGTTGAACGATTGTGGTGAATTGAAGGTCACACGGCAATGTGTGATTCGGTTTAAGGTGGGCAACTACCACGATGAAGTGCTTTGTGACGTGATCCCAATGCAAGCATGTCACTTGTTGTTAGGAAGACCTTGGCAATATGATAGGTCTACTAAACACGACGGGAGGTCCAACCGGTACACGCTTGAGAAGGATGGCCGAAAGGTCACCCTTCACCCTCTTTCACCCTCCCAAGTAAATGAGTGGTATAAAAAAATGAGAGAATTAAAAGGAAAGGGGGGGGGGAACCCGAGAGGGGAGAAAAGGGAAGGGAGACCGTAGGTGAGGAGGTAGGGACATCCGAGGCTATCCCAACGCCAAGGGAAAGGGAAAACGTAGTGATGTTGGCTAGGAGAAAGGAACTTTTCGTGGACCATGATGAAAACAAGCCGATGCTACTTTTGGCCCATTGCTTTAACACTAACCCCACTAATCCTTCCATTTCCCCTTTGATTTCTTGTGTGCTGCAGGAGTATGAAGATGTATTTCCGCAAGAACTTCCGCAAGGATTGCCCCCGCTTCGGGGAATTGAACACCAAATTGATTTGGTGCCGGGTTCACAGCTTCCAAACAAACCGGCCTATAGGAGCAATCCTATGGACACGAAGGAGCTTGAAAGACAAGTGGAGGAACTACTCAACAAGGGATACATCAAGGAAAGTATGAGTCTGTGTTCTGTTCCGGTACTTTTGGTACCAAAGAAGGACGGAACGTGGCGCATGTGCGTCGATTGCCGAGCCATCAACAAAATCACTATAAGGTATCGTCATCCAATCCCTAGATTAGATGATATATTAGATGAGCTCCACGGATCTTGTGTGTTTTCTAAAGTGGACCTTAGGAGCGGCTATCACCAAATTCGCATGCAACCCGGTGATGAGTGAAAGACCGCATTCAAGACCAAATTCGGTCTATATGAGTGGCTGGTCATGCCCTTCGGCCTTACCAATGCTCCTAGTACTTTTATGAGGCTAATGAATCATGTAATGAAGCCTTATATTGGAAAGTTTGTGGTAGTTTACTTTGATGATGTGTTGGTGTATAGTAAGTCTATTAATGAACATATAATGCATTTGAAATGTGTGTTTGATGTGCTCCGAAAGGAGAAGCTGTATGCCAACATGGAGAAGTGTTCTTTTGGTGTTGATAAAGTCATATTCTTGGGTTTTGTTGTGAGCTCAAGGGGAGTGGAAGTGGAAGATTCCAAGATAGACTCTATACAAAGTTGGCCGACCCCTAAAACTATTGGAGAAATCCGAAGTTTCCACGGGTTGGCAAGCTTTTATAGGAGGTTTGTCAAAGGATTTAGTTCCATAGCAGCCCCCTTGACCGAGGTAATTAGAAAGGACGGACCCTTTAAATGGGGTGAAGAGCAAGCTAGGGCTTTTGAGGCCTTGAAAGCTACGCTCGTCTCGGCGCCTTTATTGCAATTACCCGATTTTGATAAGATGTTTGAGGTAGAGTGTGATGCTAGTAAAGTCGGCATCGGGGCTGTTTTGATGCAAGAAGGTAAGCCCGTTGCCTATTTCAGTGAAAAGCTCAAAGGGGCAACTCTTAATTACTCGACCTATGATTTGGAGTTGTACGCCCTTGTTAGAGCTTTGGGAAATTGGCAACACTATTTGTGGCCTAAGGAGTTTGTGATACAAACGGATCATGAGTCATTGAAACACCTTAAGAGCCAAGACAAGCTGAATAGGCGTCATGCTAAGTGGATTGAGTTCATCGAAACCTTCCCTTATGTAATTCATTACAAAAGGGGAAAGGAAAATGTTGTTGCCGATGCCTTGTCTCGAAAGCATGTGCTTGTTGCTACCTTGTCTTCGATGTTAATGGGTTTTGAGAGCTTGCGGATGTTGTATCCCGAGGATCCTACCTTTGCTCCTATTTTTAGGGAATGCGAAGAGTGGGGAAGGGACCGTTGGCTTAAGGAAAATAACCATTCCTCCTACTCTCGGTTCGAGGGGTATTTGTTCAAAGGAAGGAGGTTATGTGTTCCTTCTAGTTCTTGGAGGGAATTACTTGTGAGGGAGGCCCATGACGGAGGCCTCATGGGTCACTTTGGGGTGGACAAGACCCTCGGAATCCTAGAGGAGAACTTCTATTGGCCCAAAATGCGCAAAGATGTCACAAAAATTTGTAATCAATGTGCGGCCTGCCGGAGTGCTAAATCTCGCCTCCGACCTCAAGGATTATACACCCCGCTCCCTACTCCCCTTAGACCTTGGCTGGACATCTCGATGGATTTCGTCTTGGGGCTGCCAAGGACTAGAAAGGGTCGAGATAGTATTTTTGTGGTTGTTGATAGATTTTCTAAAATGGCTCACTTTATTCCATGTGCTAAAACCGAGGACGCTCCTAGTGTAGCTTCATTATTTGTTGAACATGTTGTAAAGCTTCACGGAGTACCAAGGACCATTGTGAGTGATAGGGACTCCAAGTTCCTAAGTCTCTTTTGGAAGTCCATGTGGGGTCGGCTTGGGACGAAGTTACTTTTCTCCACGTCTTGCCACCCACAAACCGACGGCCAAACGGAGGTAGTAAATAGAACCTTAGGGTCTATGCTACGTTCTATGGTTAAAGGTAAACTGACTTCATGGGAAGAACACCTACCCTTGGTGGAATTCGCATACAACCGGGTAATACATTCGAGCACGGGAATGACTCCCTTTGAATGTGTTTACGGCCTAAACCCCCTTACCCCGTTAGATCTCACTCCTTTGTCTAGTGATCTCATGACCAGCTTAGATGGAAATAAAAGAGCTGAGGCCATGAAGAAAATGCATGAGACGGTGCGGATCAAGCTTGAAAGGAAGAATTAAGAGGTTGCAAAACAGGCAAACAAAGGGAGAAGGAAGCTAGTGCTTGAACCCGGAGATTGGGTGTGGGTGCATCTTCGAAAGGATCGGTTTCCAGCTCAAAGGAGGTCCAAGTTGCTGCCGAGAGGTGATGGTCCTTTCCAAGTACTTGAGAGAATCAATGACAACGCCTACAAGATTGACCTACCACCGGAATATCAAGTGCACAACACCTTCAACGTCGGAGATCTCTCCCTCGTGGATGCGGTTGAAGATGATCAAATGCCGAATTTGAGGTCAAATTCCTCTCAAGATGGAGAGGATGATACGGTTAAGGCAATCCCCATAGGTACACGGCCTTTCACACGAAGCCAAGCTCGGGAATTACAAACACTCCAAGCTTTGTTCATGCAAATGACCGTGTGTGAGTTGTTGACCGAACCAACCTTGGACCTAAACATTTTTATGTGTGAAGAGGGGTCCTAAAGTGTAATAAACTAATCCCCAAGGATGCCACAAGAAAGCAAGGGCGGATGGGTCTTTTAACACCTTTTGTTGTAGTATAAATAGAACATCATAGTGAGATATCCCTTAGTTCATTTTGAAATCTGAAATTGTAACCTAAAAACTCCAAAATATCTTCTCTCTTCTTCTCCAAGAAGCCGTCCCTAGATCTCACAAGTAGAGGAATACTTGTGTTGTCTCTTTGGCTAGAAACAAGGGTTTTGAGGTTGTTAAGTGCCTCTTGGTCCTTGTAAGAACTTGGTGTTTATATTCATTAGACTTAGGGTCCTCTCTTGATGTTAGGGTTCTTAGTTTCTTGAATGTTATATGTCAAGTTATCTATCTTTCATTATCTTGTTGTTGTTGTGTTGCTTTTGTTTATCTTGAAAGTCTAGTGAAGCCGTGTGGGGCTTGTTTCGATTCACTAGCATTGTTGTATCTCTTGTTGTTCTCGGATTGTGGCTTAAGAACCGAAACTATCTCTTGTGTTGTAATCTAAAAACCGAAACTTAAAACTTGTTGTTCTTGTGTTGTTGGACTGAAATCCGAACTCTTGTGGTTGTTGGTTTGATCTTGTATCAGCATGGAATGATGAGTACCCAAGAGAATAAGAATTTAAGTGTTTTGAAGAGCTTTAAACATTCCAAAACACTCTAAGGCAGCCCCTATTTTTACACACTAAGATCTCCCTTTATTCCCCTTTTATTAAGGGTGTTTTGGACATTTTCCTTATGTAATAGTTTAGCCTATAAATAGATAACTTAGATCATTCAGTCCTTAGTTTTTAAAGATGAATAATTGAAATAACTCATCTCTTGAGAGAGAGTATGAAAACCTTAACTAGGGTAGCACTTAGTATGAAATCACTAGTATTGCATTTTAGCTAGAAACTTTGGTGCTTGAGTGGTGGATTCCCTATCGTGTCTATGTAAGAGTATGGTGATACTATTTTAAGCCTTAGGGGATCTAGGATTTGATACATCCTTTAGTCCCTACATCTTGTAATAGTGTATGTCTTACTATCTATCTTACTTTATTGCATTTGTTGTGTTTGTTTGTTGTGTTCTCGGTTTGGTGTTGCTGCCATAGCTTAGTTTCTATCTTTTTATCATGTGATTCCATCTTATTATCGTGTTTTGGTGGATGTCCCATATTATTTGGTATCAGAGCAGGGATTGATTTCATTCCTACGATATCAATCTTGGGCTTATTAACTCGAAAATCACAAAAAAGATGTTGAAAAAACAAAAATCCAAAAAGAAATATTTTGTCCCATTTTTGGTCTTTGGCCAAAATTTTGAACTTAGATTTAGGTGATTTTTATGTTTTTTGGTTGTTTCTAGTGTTATCCCCTTCTTTACTAACACAAATTGAGGAAAGAAATGCTTGATTGTGGATTTTGTCCACAAAGAATCCTTGTTATTCACTAACCCAAAAGCTAGCATTTTGTCTAGCTTCTATTTTTCTTATATGAAGGTACTAGATGCTATGCTATCCAAGAAGGATCTAATAGTATTTCCACACAAAAACATGGGACATGAGCTAGTGGCACCCTTGGTCGAGAGCTCTAAAAAAGTGGACTGTCCAAGACTAACCCGAGGTAACATCACTATTTCCTATATTTCCTTGAACTTAAAATGTTGTGATTTAGTGTATTGTTAATTGGTTTTGGGTTTACAAGTGCATGTGTACAATGATCAATGTTTTTGTAAGTATAGTCCACTACTTGAACATGTGAATTGTGGGATTGAGAAATTTCAAGTTAGTGTTGATGATTGTAACATTGATCTTGGTAAAATTTATGATCCTATGAACTTTTGTGATAAAAGCAATGATATTAATCTTGTTAATAGTGGCTATGATGTGACAAAATTGTGTGTAATGTCTTGAGATATTATGAATTGGATCTTCTAGTACAAGGGAAGAGTAGTTTCATCCTAGACCCTTGCTTACTACTTCCCTTTGACCCCGGGATACCCTTGAGATGTTAGAGGTGTAGTTTCGGTTCATGCTTATTATCTTTTGATGTTGATTCCATTCACTTCTTTTGTATCCTTTATGCCAAGCTTTTCATGTCAAACACCAAGGACACGTGGATGTATGTTAAGTGTGAACCACCTTAAAGTGATGATATAATTATGGTACTAATGCTAACCCTCCTACCAAGAGGATTATGAGCTTGTTTTCTTCTCTCTTTGGTTTTCCAAGATATGGATTTGAGGACAAATTCCTTTCAAGATGGAGAGGATGATACAAGAATGAAGAGCACAAAGAGTACAAGGTCTTGTAGAAGGTTCAAGTTCCAGATTTTTCAAGTGATTGAAGACCTTTTGAAGACTTTTCAAAGCCTTGTCCAAGTGAAGAAAGGAAGAGGGTTCCCACACTCAAGAGGTGCCTCTTATTAAGGGAACTAAGGACTTTTTGCACTACAAAATAACACTCAAGAGAAAACTTTCTTAAAGCCCTCATTAAGGGCATTTTAGTCTTTGTGTTGTAATAAGAATAAATAGACATTTTAGCTTCTCTTTTCATCGGAATTTGTTGTGTTCATTGGTGGTGTGTGTCTAGGTGTTTAATACATAGCTTGGTGCTATATATTGTTGAAGAACTATGTCTCATTACTATCCCTTTATGTTTGTTTCTTCTTTGAATGTAAGTCTTTGAATCTGAATTGTGTGTTTTGTTTGATTTTCAAGTATGTCTTCTACTTCATCTCCATTTATTTTTAGTTGTTGTTTTTAGATTCTTAGTGTTTGTTCAAGTTTAGGTTTGTTCTTGTATCAATTTATATAGTATATAATGTTCTTAATAGCTAAGTTAAGAAGTAATGGATAGATGATATTGAGCCTTTTGGTATTATTTTGATCCTCATAAGTCTAGAGATGTTATATTAGTAGGCTATGAAAGCAGTATGGTTCATTAAAGATTGAGGATATCCATGTTAAGTTGTAATACCCCGAACTTTCTTTAAGTCTAATTTAGTCTCCACAATATTTAGGGATGACTTCCTAAGGGAATAATGTTTAGATCAGATATAATTTCCCCAATTTTGACTTTTTATCATGTGGAAAATTTAATTAGCTATCCAATGAGACCAATTTTGCCAAAATTGGGTATCGGCGTAAAAAGTTATAGATATTTTACAGAAAATTTTCCAAACTGCCCAGGAGAGACAGGCAGGACGACGGACGGTCGCGCTTGCGACGGACCGTCGCTCCGGCCATCTCAAGTGAGGTAGAAAACCCATTCACTGGCCAAGTAAGACAGTCAGGCCGACGGACCATCAAGATAGCGACAGACTATCGCCCAAGACGTCGCAACTGAGGCAATAACCCTACTTTTTGGGCAACGTGCAATGGGTACGCTGATAGACCATTGTGCCTGCGATGGACCATCGCTCAAGCTGTCCACACTTCCACTCAGCGAATTAAAGTCATTTTTAAAAGGATATTTCGATCTTTTTCCATCCTTTTTAACACTTATTTATATCAGATCAAGGCTCATAACTCCATATTCATTTATAACATCAAAAGTTAGGGTTTCTTTCAAGATCTAAAAACCCAAGAACTAGATACAAACCCTCTCCAAGAAAACTCAAGAATCAAATGTCACCATTCAAGGACCTTCAAGAATAGTTAATCTCCTTCAAGATCCAAGCTTTTGAGGTATGTTGGATGTTGATTCTTGGGTTCCTTCCACCCAAGAAGTTCAAGAACCCTTTTTAAATTATAAAGATTGAATACTTATGATTTTCATGATTTATGTGAGTTGAAGTTCATATTTATGTGATTGTTGAGTTGTGATTCATATAATAATTACAAGTTCTTTGATTCTAGTATGAGATCAATTTTATGATATTCATGATTAAACCCTTTAAGCTGCAAGTTTATTTATATAACCATGATGATGTAGATGTTGTAATCATTGTATAACCCAAAGCATGATCTCCATATGTTCGAGGAAATGTTTATTTGGATGAGATAGTGTCATTTTAGCATGTAGTGTCATTTTAGCATGTTAGCATAAAAATCCCCAATTATGTTTAAGTCAATGTATGCCAAGTGCTTGTTGAAAGACTTTAGTGAATGAATTATAATATGTTCCATGCATCCCTATACATGTGTAAGATCGAGACTTCCAAGTACTTAAAGAGATGCTTCATGAGTACGTGATAGCTAGATATGTATGCTAATACATGGTTTAATGATAACTGACATAGCTGAAAATGTAGTTCTGATAACATGGGTGACTGTATCTGATAGTCTTAAATCTGATGGAACTATCTGAGTTCCATACTATAACTGAATTTGATTGTATCTGACTGTCCTGGTATACTGATATCTAAAGAACTATCTGAGCTCTTTTACTGTGATTGAGTCTGAAACTGTGGGAGGTAGTTGTTTAACCGACATGCCCCATATATACCATTATGGCTAAGTTGGGGTCCAATATCTTCCCTGACTTAAAGGGGGTCAATACCACAGTAATGGTAAGGACAACATGTGAGAAACCCTCATATAACACGTAACTCTAGTGAGAACGATGGGAACCCTCATATAACAGGTTAAGCCACCTTATCTACCCTCATATTACAGGTTGCGATGTCTCAACCTATGCTGGCTACATAGTTCTGGAATGCAAGGATGACTGCTAAGAATCACACCCTTATATACAGGTGAGTTCCCCTTCTTGGGTTCACTCGGTGCTTACTCCTACTCCCATCTGAAGAGACTGAACATGATTTAACTGACTATACATAAGTTGAACTTACTGAATTCCGTTGACTGAAGGAATACTACTGATATCTGATAATCGACTGACACCATGAGGTTTCCTGAGTCACATGACTAACTGAATTCTACTGAATCATGGCTTAATTTTGTATATTGTGAAACATGACATGGCTCTAGGCACACAACTATAGTTTTCAGGTAAGAATATCCCCAGGACTCGATGGAAGGAAACTGACACAACATGACTGACTTGATCATAAAATGGGAGTCCACAATTGAAATTATCATAAATAGAGGATATTATACATCATGTAGTTCCTCAACATATTAAGCATGGTAGGAAGTGCATAACTATATTTCATGTGCATATTTTATATCTCCATTATCATACATGTTTCATACCATAAAAATACCAATACATGAAAAGCATGGAATTCATATTAACTTATCATTTAAACATCATGGAACTATATAAACATAAATTTCTAGCATCCTAAGCATTTTATCAAACACCTTGCATGCATTCTTTAAGTCATAGTTGTGTTTCATAACTTGTACCATTTTACACCATCTAAGGTTCATATTTTTCAACTAACAAGCATATATATATTCCATGAAAACACCTCTAGATATCATCTTGAAACTTAAACAACAATCATCAACACGTACATGCTCATATCACTACAAGAAGTTCACAAAATAGTATTTAAAACATGGTTCTTGAGCTCTATGAATGGATTAGATCCATAGATGAACACTACGCTTACCTTAGTAATTGAATCTTGAAAGAGATCTAATGTTTCTAAAGGTTCTTGAAGAATTCCTTAGGCTTTCCTTTGAGGAGATGCTCTTGAGAGAAAACCTAAATCCTATGGTTGAGGGTGTAAGAGAGGGTTTTTAAGATGCTTAACTGAAGAAAAATGGGAAAAATTATGCCTCTATAGGGATATAAGTCGTTGAAGGTGAAGGAAAAGACCAAAATACCCTTATGAAATAAATTCCCAGTTGCTGAATATCATAGATGATGACATTTGTGACAAGGCATCAAAAATATGGTAAGCCATCAAAAATGTCGTCACACAGGAGCTGGAATTGATGCTTTTTGCCTAAGTCTGATGACATTTGTGACAAGGCGTCACAAATGTGGTAAGCTACCATGAATGTCGTCACTTAGGAGCTGGTTTCTGCGTAAGGCTGACCACATTTGTGACAAGGCGTCACAAATATGGTAAGCTACCATGAATGTGTCACTTAGGAGTTGGTTTCTAGATGAGGCTAACGACCTTCATGATAGGGCATCTCAAATATGGTAAGCTACCACGAATGTCGTCACTTAGGAGCTGGTTTCTGCCTAAGGGTGACAATCTTTGTGATAGGGCATCACAAATTTAGTAAGCTACCACGAATGTCATCACTTAGGAGCTGGTTTCTTCCTAAGGCTGACGACCTTCGTGATAGGGCATCACAAATGTGGTAAGCTACCACGAATGTCGTCACACTGTTTCCAGCCTGACATGCTGGAGTAAAATAGGAATAAATCTTTGCTCCGATAGCGGATTTAGAAGAAATTTATATCGTTGGAAAGATAATTCAATTATCTATCTGATTATAGGTTATAAGCTCAAAAATTCCAAGTATAATGAGAGATATGCTCGTTTGAAGTTGACTATACCAATATCCTACTCAAGAATTCAATTGGTAAGGAATGTTTTAATTTATCTGATAGCTGGGAGTTATTTGAAGCCTTAATATATATCTAACTTACTCATAAAATTATAAAAGAACCATGATTTACTATGCATGAGCTTGGTACATGGCTTGAATATTGGTTTGGAGTTTTTGAGGTATTACAATATCTCCCTCTTGGAAACATTCATCCTCGAATGATGACTGCTTGAGAGGGGAGAAAAGATAAAACGATGCATACACTGACCATGCTCAACTGGAACATGATTTTTGGATTGAATTGAATTCTAAACTGAATATAGCCTAACTCAACATGCATATCTGATGCAATACTGATAAGCTGAACTCATATATACATGACTAGCTATGCACTGATACTTGATACAAATTTTATACTTGAATTTTGATCATGTAACTAATAAGATTAAGGAAATTGGTTACCTCAAGCTGAGTCTGAATTAGCAGAGAAAAGATGAAGGTACTTGGTTTGCATGTTTGCTTCTGCTTCCCAAGTAGCTCTCTCCATGGACTGATTCCGCCAAAGAACCTTTACTAGAGGGACTTCATTGTTCCTCAGTCTACGAGTCTGATAGTCAAGGATTTCGATTGGAATCTCTTTATAAGAGAGGCTATTCTAAATGTCAATGCTCTGAATAGGGAGTACAACTGCTGGGTCACCATTGCACTTCTTGAGAAAAGAGAGATGGAAGACTTGATGAACTTAGGCTAGATCTGAAGGCAATTCAAGCTCATAGGATACCTTGCCGAAGCGACTGAGAATCCTAAAGGGATCGACATATCGGGGAGTGAGCTTTCCCTTCTTTCTGAATCTCTTCACTCCTTTCATGGGAGAGATCTTGAGATAGACATAGTCATCGACCTTGAATTCAAGATCCTTTCTATGAACATCCATATAAGACTTCTATCGTCTCTGAGAACCACGAAGTCTTTATCTGATTAATTGAACTTTCTCTAAGGCATCGAATACTAGGTTAGGCCCTATGACTGCGGTCTTACTAACTTCGAACCAACCGATCGGAGACCTACATCTCCTACCATAGAGAGCTTCAAATAGAGCCATCTGAATACTGGAGTGATAGCTATTGTTGTATGAGAACTCAATCAAATGCAAGTGGTCATCCCAGCTTACCTTGAAATCAATTGCACACCTACTTAGCATATCTTCTAGAGTCTGAATGGTCCTTTCTTCTTGACCATATTTTGGAGGATGACACACTGTACTGAAATGAACTTGGGTACCAAGACCCTTTTGGAACACTTTCCTAAAGTGAGAGGTGAATTGGGAACCTCTGTATGAGATGATAGACAGTGGAACACCGTGTAATTTGACCAACTCCCTGATATAGAGTTTGGCATAATCCTTGGCTGAGTAAGAGGTACAAACTGGAGGAAAATGAGCTAACTAGGTCATTTTGTATACCACCCATACTGAATCATGCTGATGACGTGTTCTAGGCAAACCCATCACAAATTCCATGTTCACTTCTTCCTACTTCCAAGTAGGAATAGTGAACTCCTGCACGAAACCACTAGGTTTCCGATATTTTATATTAACCTGCTGATATGTAGAGCACTTAGCCACAAACTCTGCAATGTCCCTCTTCATCCCACTCCACCAATAGATCTCCAGCAAGTTTTGTTACATCTTTGTGGCCCCTAGATGAATAGAGTATCGCGCACCATGCGCTTCTGCAAGAATTCGCTTTCTTAAGTCATCTACACTGGGAACACACAAACAACCCTGACAAATAAGAATACCATCTCCTCCTTGGGAGAAAACCTCTACTTCCTAACTCTAAACTGACACTTTTAGCTTGACAAGGCTAGGATCCCTGCGTTCTTCTCTTTCACCTTGGAAACTAGAGATGACTCTAACCTACTCTGAACACATACACTACCCTCGGAAGAGTCGACTAAGAGAAAGCCTAGTCTGGCAAGTTGATGAATCTCCTAAGCTAATTTCTTTTTACTATCCTCAACATGGGAAACACTACCCGTGGACAGTCTACTGAGTGTGTCAGCCACTACATTGGCCTTGCCAGGATGATAAAGGACACTCATGTCATAATCCTTCAAGAGCTCTAACCACCTTCGCTGATGAAGATTGAGATATTTTTGCGAAAAGAAATGCTGAAGGCTCTTATGATCTGTGAAGATGTCTACATGATCATCGTATAGATAATGCCTCCAAATCTGTAAGGCAAAGACAATTGCAGCTAACTCAAGGTCATGAGTAGGATAATTCTTCTCATGGGGCTTTAACTATCTGGAGGCATAGGCTATGACTCTACCATGCTACATGAGGACACAAACTAAACCTACTCTGGATGTATCACAATATATTATGAATCTATCGAAATCATCAGGAAGTGCCAAAACTGGAGCTGAGGTGAGTCGAGTCTTCAACTCCTGAAAACTCTTCTCGCAAGGTTCTAACCATTAAAACTTGAACTTCTTCTGAGTCAATCTGGACATAGGAAATGCAATAAAATAAAATCCCTTGACAAAACATCGGTGATAGCCAGCCAAACCCAAGAAACTCCTGATATCTGATGGAGTGATAGGGCAAGGCCAGTTTTTTACTTGTTTGGTTTTCTGAGGATCAACTGTAATGCCATCTCTGAAAACATTGTGGCCAAGGAGTTCTACTAATCTTAGCGAAAACTTGCACTTACTGAACTTGGCAAATAACTAGTGATCTCTGAGAGTCTGAAGAACAATTATGAGATGGTTTGAATAATCACGCTCCGTGCGAGAATAAACCAGAATATCATCTATGAAGACTATGAAGAATGTGTCCAAGTACTTCTTGAACACCCGGTTCATCAAGTCCGTGAAATCTATAAGGACATTGGTAAGACCAAAGGACATGACTAGAAATTCAAAGTGACCATACCGAATATGAAAAACTATCTTGGGAATATTGCATTCTCTAACTCTGAGCTGATGATATCCTGATCTGAGGTCTATCTTAGTGAAATAACTGGCACCCTAAATTTGGTCAATCAAGTCGTCTATCCTAGGTAGCAGATACCTATTTTTGATCATGACTTTGTTGAGATGATGGTAATCAATACACATTCTGAGAGAACCATCTTTTTTGTGCACGAATAAGACTGGCATACCACATGGGGATACACTGGGCCTGATGAATCCCTTATCTAAGAGATCTTTCAACTGATCTTTTAGTTCCTTGGGTTCTGTTGGTGCCATTCTCTATGGCAGAATAGAAATAGGCCGAGTATCTGGGAGAAGGTCTATGTCGAAGTCTATTTCCCTTTTAGGAGGAATGCTTGGAAGACCTTTGGGAAAGACATCTGAATATTCATTAACAACTGGGACTGATTCGAGACTGAGAGATTCAGAACAGGAATCCTTAACATGCATGAGATGATACGCACACCCCTTTGAAATCATTTTCCTTGCTCGAAGGTAGGAAATAAGCTGACCCCTGAAAGACGAAGTGCTACCCTCCCACTCTAGGATGGGCTCATTCAGGAACTGAAACTGATCTATACTGTTTCTGTAGTCCACTATGGCATAGCATGAATTAATCCAATCAATGACAAGAATGACATCAAATTCAGTCATCTCTAACTCGACTAAATCAGCTGACATAGATTTCTGAAATATCATAACTAGGTAGTTCCTGTATACCTGCTAAGCTGTGATGGTTTTACCCAATGGGGTAGAGACTGAAAAGAGCTCTGCTAAAATTTCAGGACCGGTCCTGAAATAGCCTTCTATATATAGAGTGATAAAAAACCAGAATGCACCTGGGACTAGCAAAGCATAAACATTAACAGTTAAAATCTATAACGTACCAGTAACGACATCAGGGGAATTTTCCTAATCTTGTCGAGTCTGAAGAGCATAAAGTCTATTTGGGAGTTGCCCACTAGTAGCACTGGAAGTGGCACCCTGCAGGTTCGGGCAATCGGACTGAGCTGCGGAACGATTCTGCTGACCCTGAGGATTTGGATAAGAAAAGTCCCTAACTTTGTTGCCTGGCTTACCACAACCAAAACAATTGCCTTGAACCTCTCTGCACACACCATGATGATGCTTACCGTAGGTCTGACTCTGAGGATAAGTGTGGGCACTGCTAACACTGCTTTGAGATTTAGAGCCTGGTGCCCTATCTCTGCTGGCATCCCTGAACTTCGGCACTGGGGCTCTACCGGATGAAGGGGCGGGAACTGCTAACTTAGGATGAAACTGTGAATGATTTCCTCCCTCTGATTTGGGCTGAGCAAAACTGAAATTGCCTGCTCTTGCTCTCTTGTTCTGACTCTCCCTAGTCTTAACCTTCTGCTTCTCTATTTGTTGAGCGTGGGTCATGAGCCTGGCTAAATTCATATCACTATTCAGTATCACAGACCTACACTCATTTACCATGATATCATTTACCCCTGACACGTACTTACTCATCTTAGCCCTGTTGTCTTCAAACATATGAGGGCCATATCTGGCTAGCTGAGTAAATCTAAGAGAATACACTCGAACTTTCATATTTCCCTGCCTGAGATTGATGAACTCAAGAACTTTGGCCTCTCTTAGCTCTTGGGGAAAGAATCTATCTAAGAAAGATGTACCAAATTCTTTCTACTCAACAGGACCTGCATCTTCTAACCATTTTGCTAACCACTGCTTATACCAAGTGTGAGTGACATCCTGCAATTGGTATGCGGTTAACTTGGCACTATGAGAAAAAGTGACTCCCATGATATCAATGATCTTTTGGACTTGGTCAATGAATTCTTGAAGATCCTCGTCTCGCTTAGACCCAAAGAAGAACAGAGGGTTCATTCGGGTGAAGTCCCTAATCCTAGTTACTGCTGAATTGGACACTGAGTTGGCCGGAACGACTGCTGGTGGTTCATTCTAGGCAGCTATAGATTAAGCAAGAGCGGTAAATGTAGTCCTGAACACCGCATGAAAACATGTTTGCCCAAAGGATCTTCGAGCTGAGGAGCTGGCTAATTTCTTCTCTTTGGAGGCGTGTTTCTGAAATAAGAGAAGATCGGATAAGACTGAGAGACTGACTTAAAATTTTGCTTACTAGCACGACATGAATACGGAAGAAAGGAAACTGTTCCTAAAACATCTCATAGCCTACTGTACATAAATGTGGCTCGCAACACACCTGTGTACAAGACTCTACTAGATACGGCTTTCAGACTTCCTAGGACTCTATTGAACCTTAGGCTCTGATACCAAGTTTGTCGCGCCCCAATTTTCTTAATCGGAATGCTACACTGTGCTCATGACCCTGAGAGACCACAAGCTAACCCATGACTGATATTTGTACCTATACACTGCATATAAAATGTAATAATGTAGAAAAATGAACATGTACGCCATAATGTTAAACTTAATAACTAATCTGTCAAAACATAATATACATATGGTAGAAGATACCCAAAATAGCTGAAAATTGAATCAAATCTGAACATAAGTCTGAATACTGAATCTGAAAGCCTCTAAATCTGTCTGAATGAGGAGTTGAAGGAACATGCTCCAACTAACTCCGTCTAGCAAAACTGAGCTGAAATAATAAATAAAATAAAATAATATCGCCCTCGAATGGATGAGGACTCACTGCAACTCTGCGGTTGTGTAACACCCTAAAAACAGGTCCTGGGACATATCCCAACTTACTCATACTTAGTATCAAAAGTACTCCGTTCAATGAAATAGAAATCTGGATGTCACGTCCTCGGATCATGAGGACTCACCGCAACAGAGGATGTAGAACAGTGTGCCCAAAAAATTACTATCGAGCTTGGAACTGAGCACCTGAACCTACATTCCGAGAAAATGTAGCCCACATCCAGAGATGTGGGTTAGTACCATAAAAATGGACCGAGCATATGGAGGTGTATGCAGTTTAAAATATCAACATCATAAGAATTTATAGGAAGCATGCATGATATAATGAAAGACTCACATACCTTGAATAAGATCACTCTAATTATCAGAGAGTGAAATATGTGTAATAAAACATGTGAGTCATCATATAAATTCTCAATCACTTTCCAATTCATTAGATGATCAAACCTCATAATAAAATCCTTATTTGGTAATATAAAATCATTAAACTTGGCAAAAATGATAGCTTTCACGACTCGACTTTCAAATTATTTCACTTTTCATCTTCGACATAAGAATACACACACACACTGGGAGCCTCTTACAATCGACACAAACCATATGAGCTATATGGAGTCCAACGTCTAACCCACATTGGGGAGAGCTGTCCTATCCTTGCCATCGGAGTAGGACCTTAATCATTTATTCACTAATGATCACTATATCAAACAGCCTTAGGATCATATCCTACGGGGGCACGTAGTTCTATGGAAATACTAATTACAGCTATACCTCTCACTCGGTGCTAAAGACTACTCTCAAACTTAGCTTAGATATTTTCAAAGACAATCCATAACAAAACAAATTCAACAATTCATAACGGGAGCCATCAGGCTACCCCTTTTCCATAATCAATCACAGTGTGGATTTCTTTTCCCATTCGTGTTCAAAAATAACTCTTTCAAGACCAAAAGGACAAATCAATTCCATTCTCAAAGAGTATATAATACATTACTTCATAACTTAATGATCTCAATCCGGGTTCAAACCCCATAATTCAATACTTGAGGAAAACATTTCAAGATTCAAACTTTATTTAGCAAACCTGATAAAATTCATATAAAATTTGGAAATTCGACTTTTAAACATGATATTCACATCAAACTCATAAAATTCATTCTCAAAACATCTAAAATATCATAACTTCTTGATCAAGGATATAGAATGTATTTTTCATCTCAAATTCACAATAAGACATGTAAAATCATATATCTTTGAAAATAATACAATTTGGGCACAAGAATGAAGGAAGGCTCTTGTTGAAAAACCCAACATACCTTTATAGTAATGAAATTTTTGAAACATGGGACCTTGAAACCTTGATTGGGCAACCATAGTTGTTTTTCTCCTTTAGTTCTCTTGGATGATGAACTTAGACTGATACTAGTGTTATGATGTGTTGAGGAGCAGTTAAATTGGTAGGGTTATGTTTAGCGACATGTAAGGAATGTTAAAAGGTTTATTTATCCTTGAAATAATGCAAAACGGAGTGTTTAAGTCACTCGAAACCAACACATAGGAGCCGCATATGCTATCACCTATGTTTACATAGGAGCCGCCTATGCTATCGCCTATGTTTATAGAGGCGCCGCCTATGCTATCGCCTATGCTTTCCAGTGACTATAGGCGAGAAGTTAGGCAATGCCCTCTACTTCGTAAAGCCATAACTCTTAGCTCGGGTGTCGGATTTTGATGAGATTGGTATCGTTGGAAAGCTAATTCGATTCTCTATGATTTTGTGGGTAGAAATATGAAGAAATACCATACATTTATTAAGTTGTGCTCATTCAAAAATGAACCTTGAGAATTTAAACGCTAAAAGTTGATGGATTCCGAAACTCTTAGCTTGTATTAACTTAAGTGACTTATATAACCACACTGAACACATCATAAGCTCTCTTTTAATTAGGTTTGTCTTGTTAATTTAGGTTCCCAAACATGGCTTACAAAATTGGGATTTCACATGTACGAAGAACGGTTTGCTTTCTAGCCTAGAAAAGTGTGGGATATT
This sequence comes from Capsicum baccatum var. pendulum, assembly GCA_030864225.1. Lineage (NCBI taxonomy): Eukaryota > Viridiplantae > Streptophyta > Magnoliopsida > Solanales > Solanaceae > Capsicum > Capsicum baccatum. The sequence goes on from CM061555.1 coordinate 139,515,267, forward strand.
ACAACATCTCCCTCTTAGGGACATTCATCCTCGAATGACGCCGGGTATACTAAGAGTAAAGAGAAAATGATGGTACATAGATAAAGCAACTTGCTAATCTTACCTCTATACTTCATTCTATATTTCGGACACAATAAGGACTGCATAACTCACAAAAGCACAGCTGAATAGTATACAATAGCTGCTGAACTACTGCAATTCTGCATAGAAAAGGAATTATTTAGAGCAGAATGGTACCTTCGGCTTGATCGGAGCTTATGGAAAATAGGTGCGGGTACTTGGATCGCATATCAGCCTCAGCTTCCCATGTTGCACCCTCCACGGATTGGTTTCACCAAAACACCTTGACCAAGGGAACTTCTTTGTTCCTTAGTCTTCAGACTTGGTGATCTAAAATCTCAACAGGAACTTCGTCAAAAGAAAGACTATCTTGCATATCAGGGTTTTCTGAAGGATCCACAACAACACAATCACGAACGTGTTTCCTAAGCATGGAGACATGGAAGACAGAGTGAATGGAGGATAACTATGAAGGCAACTCAACCTCATATGCTACCTTACCAACACGGCTAAGAACTCTGTAAGGGCCAATATAACGGGGACTAAATTTCCCTTTCTTTCTGGATCTCCTCACTCCCTTCTTGGGTGAAATCTTCAACTACACCAAGTCACCAACTTCAAATTGAAGGTCTCTTCTTCTAACATCCGCATACGACTTCTGACGACTCTATGTGGTTTTCAACCTTTCTCTAATAAACTTAACAATTTCCATAGCCTCAAACACCAAATCAGGACCACTCATAGTCACTTCACCCACCTCAAACCAACCTATGGGTGATCTACACCTTCTCCCATACAAACTCTCAAATGGAGCCATGCCAATGCTAGGGTGAAAACTGTTATTGTAAGAAAACTCTATCAATGGTAAATGCTCATCCCAACTTCCTTTAAAGTCAAGAGCACACACTCTAAACATATCCTCTAAGGTCTGGATAGTCCTCTCCGCCTGACCATCTGTCTGTGGATGGAAAGTAGAACTCAAATGCACTTGGGTACCAAGACCCTTCTGAAAATTCCTCCAAAACTGCGATGTGAACTGAGTACCCCTATCTGAAATGATGGACTAGGGAACTCCATGCAATCTGACTATTCCCGGATGTACAATCTAGCGTAATCCTTAGCAGTATAAAAAGTATGTACAGGTAAGAAGTGTGCAGACTTAGTCAATCTATCCACAACAACCCAAATGGAATCATGATGGCATCGGGAAGGAGGTAAACCAGTTACAAAATCCATATTTATCTCTTCCCATTTCCAGGTGGGAATATTAAACTCTTGCAGTATACCACCAGGACTTTTTGTGTTCAACCTTAACCTGTTGGCACATTGCACACTTAGCCACAAACGCTGCTATATCTTTCTTCATGCCACTCCGCCAATAGATTTCCCACAAGTCACGCTACATCTTAGTGGCACCAGGATGAATAGAGTATCGCACCCCGTGTGCTTCATCCATAATTCTCTATCTCAGGTCATCAACATTCAGAACACACAATCTACCCTACAGCCTCAACACACTATCTCCTCTTTGGGAGAAAACCTCTACCTTTTGGTCCTTGACTGAATCCTTCAGTCTGACCAAACTAGGATCTAAGTCTTGCTTCTCCTTCACTTCTGAAACCAAGGAGGATTCGGAACTACTCTGAACCCCTATACTGCCTTCAGCAGAGTCAAACAACCTAACCCTCAGTCTAGCCAATCGGTACACATCACGAGCCAACTCTTTCTTACCCTCTTCAACATGTGAAACACTACCCATAGACACCCTGCTTAGGGCATCCACCACCACATTATCCTTGCCCGAATGATACAACACGCTCATATCATAGTCTTTTATCAATTCTAATCATCTTCTCTACCTAATGTTCAACTCTCTTTGGGTAAATACATATTGCAAACTCTTATGATAAGTGAAATCATCAACGTGAACACCATACAAGTAGCATCTCCAGATCATTAGAGCAAACACAATGGCAGCTAATTCAAGATCATGGGTGAGGTAATTTTTCACATGGGGTTTCAACTGTCTAGAAGCATAATCTATCACCTTACCCTTATGAATCAACACGAAACCCAAACCAACTCTAGAAGCATCACATTATACCACAAAACTATCAACACCATCAAGCAGAGTCCAAATAGGGGCTGTAGTGAGTCAAGTCTTCAACTCCTAAAAACTCTTCTCACAAGAATCGAACCTCGAGAATTTCACTTTCTTTTGGGTCAACCTTGTCATATGGGACGCTATAGAGGAGAAACCTTCAAAAAAACGGCGGTAATAGGCAGCTATACCCAAGAAACTTCAAATGTCAGCCAGAGAGATAGGTCTAGGCCAGTTTCTAACAGCTTTGCTCTTTTGGGGATCCACACTAATACCCTCGGAAGAAATAATATGACCCAAAAAAGAAATTGATCTTAACCAGAACTCACATTTGTTGAATTTGGCAAACAATTGATGATTTCTAAGGGTTTTCAAGACAATATACAGGTGATCTGCATGCTCATTCTCACTACGAGAGAACACCAAAATATTGTCTATGAATATGATAACAAACATATCAAGGTATGGTCTGATCACTCAATTCATGAGGTCCATGAAAGCTACCAGGGCATTAGTTAACCCGAAGGACATAACAAGAAAATCAAAATGACCATTGCAAGTTCCGAAAGCTGTTTTTGGGATGTCAGACTCCCTAACTTTGAGCTGATGATAGCCGGAACGAAGGTTTATCTTTTAAAAGTAACTTGCACCTTGAAACTGGTCAAACAAATAATCTATTCTCAGAAGGGGATACTTATTTTAGATAGTGACGTTATTCAACTGGCGATAGTCAATGCACATATGCAAAGAACCATCTTTCTTCCTCACAAATATTTTAGGAGCACCCCAAGGAGAAACACTGATCTAACAGATATTTGAGTTGCTCTTTCAAATCCTTAAGTTCTGTAGGTTCCATACGATAGGGAGGAATAGAAATGGGTTGAGTATCATGAAGAAGATCAATCCCAAACTCTATCTCTCTATCAGGAGGTATCCCTATGAGATCTTCTGGAAGGACATCAGAAAACTCATTGATAATGCTAACTAATTGGAGAGTTAGAGTCTCAGACTTAGTATCCTTGACTCTACCAGAATGATAGATGTAGCCCTTGGAAATAAGTTTTCTAGCTTTAATATAAAAGATAAAATGACTCTTGGGAGATACAAAACTCCTAGACCACTCAAACACAGGTTCATCAGGAAACTGAAACTTGATCACTCGGGTACGACAATCTATAGAGGCATAGGAAGAATGAAGCTAGTCCATACCCAGAATAACATCGAAATCCACCATGTTTAACTTAATCAGATCATCCAACATGACTCTATGTAGGACTGTAATAGAACACTTTCTATGCACTTTCTAGGCAACAATCGAATCACCCATTAGGGTAGAAACTAAGATAGGCTCAGGAATATTTTTGGGACTCATTTCAAAATTCACAGCAATCAGAGGTGTAACATATGAAAAACTAGACCCAGGGTCCAACAGAGCATAGACATCTAACTGAAGTATACGGAGCATACTAGTACATAAATTACTTTCTTGTTATCAATGATTTCCACTTCCATGTGAAACTGGTGGTCAACACATAAATTATTTTTGACGCATTACATATATATTTGGATATTGTATAAATTTGTGAAAAAATAAATACACTATTTTAAATATACTATAATTAATAGAAAGTTATTTTGAACAAAATCTACTTACCGTAATAATAACTTTTCAACATAACTAGATTTTTACTTCAACATTAAAATATCAATAAATTATACACTATTTTAGAATAAATTACATACAAACATGTGGTATTTAAATAAAGTTTGTTCTTCTAATACTTATAACAACTAAATAAATATGTAAATAATTAATAGACCGAACACGTAGTTCACTTAATTGCCGCACAATAATTTTCATACATAGCATATCCTTAAATATCTTTATTAAAAAGTGGACAGTAGTTGAAAGGTATAATAGTAATAATTAAACATTATATGTCATATAACATTATATAATTATACATATAAAGAACAACTTTGCATTACAACTTAGAATAATAGACGATATAGAAGAATTATCTGTACACATAGCACAGCCTAAATATTTTTTCCAGAATTCTTATAAAATTTAAATAGAATACTTTCGAATGCCTGCGATGTTTATGATACAATAATTTAATTAAACTTCTAAAGCATTGTTAGAGGATGAATGACAATTATAAGTATTTGGGGTGTTACATCCTTCCCCCCTTAGAAACATTTGTCCTCGAATGTGAAATAATATGCACAAGCATGATTAGAAACTTTCCAAGTTTTTTTTTGGCATAAACTCCCTTATATACCGAGTCTCTTACAACCATCTAAGACACAAGCTCAAAATATAAATTTAAACTTAAGTTAATTAAAGTAGATCCAAAAGATGGGAAGTAGTCTGATGGTCTGAAGCAGAAATGAACGTTTAAAAAGGTTGTGAGGATAATCAATATCTAATGTATAATCTCAATCATCCAATACGTATGACTTAGCTCTAGAGCCCGATCTATAAGATGAAAGAATATTCATTAACCCTAAATTTTCCATAGCCTCCTGTTTATAAGTGTGGTGCACGAAACACCCATAAATAAGACTCTACTAGAAATGGCTTGCAGACTCCCTAGGACAGGACATTTTTGAGACACCAACTTGTCACATCCCAAAATTTTTGAGATGCGACAAACACCTGGTGCTTCACTTGAATGGAAATATAACTTAAAACGCAACCAAATAATATTAGTGGACTATCAAGGACAAGTTGAATTTTAAAAGAAGGAAGCATAATAAAGATAACACAAAAACAACAAAAGTATAATGTAGAGATAATTGGACGGTACTGATAACCTGACCCACATCAATAATCGTTTACAAGCCTCTAAGATAAGAAATGTCTAATAACTAGTCGGGACAGGCCCCGTAGTATCCATCAATCATACAAAATAGAGTAAATTCTATACTCGGCAACTCCGGAAAGAACAAAGTATACCAAGCATCAGCTGAACTCGGTCACACACAGTAAGGACCCCTTTCCACTCAGTAACCTGCAGGCATGAATGCAGTTCCCGCCGGTAACGGGGATATCAGTACGAAAGAATGTACTAAGCATGTAAGGCATAAAGTGACCATAAATAAAATAATAGCTTAAATGAAACCAGACATCAATATATAACAATAGGGGAAAGTGTAAAAGATCACCTTTTGTTATAACTGTGGAATTATGTACATTATATTCATTACCTTATTTTTTTACCCTTCTTGTTTTATAATCCTTGTAATCCATATAATGCAAATGACCAGCTGATCAGTGGAAAAATAACAAATCAGTATCGACCCATGCTAGGCTTATGCCCCTGAGCTGCCACCTATAAATACATCAACTAGGATAGGCCCTGTGATAGGTAATAGAACTCCTTGGGATGCGACCCATAATCATATCTACTAGGATTCGCCCTATGCTAGGTATAAGAACCCCTTGGGCTGCCACCCATAACAAAATTTTGTTACTTATTTTAATTAGCATTAGAGATTGTTACTTCGGTGATCATAATTCTTTTGAGCCGTTGGAACTATAAACATGTGTTGTAGACATATAGATAAAATGCTTGAGGCAACAACAATGACATATGAAGTACCAAAAAAAGGGAACTTTAATGTGACACTCCGAAATTCATATGACTCAATGAAATTTATTAGAAACGGTGAATATACACAACTAAGTCATGAGGCCATGTGAGAAGTAAGGACTTTAGGTCGATAAATGATCCACTATGGTGGATATAAAAAAAAGAAAAAAAAAAAGACAAATAGTTCTACTTAGCACAATTTTATTGAAGACACATCTAGACATCCCAAAATTGTGCTTTCAATTAGTGACACATAACTTCACTAATAAAGAGGTTTGGTCTATATAATAAATACTTACTATATGATAAAAATTAAAAAGGGAAGATGTGAATGGAAACTATCCAGGAATGTGAAAAAGATTTCAATTAGGAATAATTGCACATTCTAATCAAGCACATAAAAATCATATGTTTAAACCAGAAGGGACTCCTTAAGGCCGGGTTATCCTAACACAATAGATGTGGTACTAATTTAAAAGAACATGTATCTGTGTGGACCAAATAAGGTATAAAATTAATTAGATAACCATGAGCATTTAAAATATGCCAGCAATTATGGTAAGTTGAACGCAAAGTAGTGCTTTATATGTATACTCATATAATGTTTTATGACATATAATGTATAATTATTATTATTATACCTTTAATTTTTATTAACTATTGTCCACTTTTTAATGAGGATATTTAAGGGTATACTATGTATAAAAATTATTGTTTGGCAATTAAGTGAACCACGTGTTCGGTCTATTAATTATTTACGTATTTGTTTAGTTGTTATAAGTATTAGAAGAAAAACTTTATTTAAATACCACATGTTTGTATGTAATTTATTCTAATTGAGTGTATAATTTATTGAGATTTTAATGGTGATGTAAAAATCTAGTTATGTTGAAAAGTTATTTTTACAATAAGTATATTTTGTTCAGAAAAACTTTCTATTAATTATGCTATATTTAAAATAGTGAATTTATTTTATCACAAATTTATACAATATCCGAATATATATATGTAATGGGTTAAAAATAATTTATGTGGTGACCACCAGTTTCATGTGGAATGTAAATCATTGACAACAATAAAGTAATTTATGTGGTGGCATTACATTACTCATCTTATTACTAATATAATAATTAATGGTGACCAATTCTTTGAATATTTTATTGTGGTATGTAGTATATAATAGTTATGCAGCCTTTTTCATTTTATTTCTCTTCATAGACCATTAAGAAAACAATGCTAATGTCTAAATTAGATTTTAAAACTTGTTTGTAACGTTTCATCTTCTTGAAATTACGATAAATCACAATTCTTGAGATGTGTTAAGATCAACACCTTGGTTTTCTTCAGTTAGTTATAGGCATACGAAGTGAAGCTTCTATTCTATGAATAACATTTTTTTTCCGAGAGTTCTCAACTACACTCGGATAGAGCACAAGGACGATGAAAATATTTGTTCAATTTGGTTATGCACCTTATCATATACATATTTGTTTTATTACTCCCGTCAAGTTATTTGAGCATGAGTTTAAGGTATGTCAAGGCTATTTCCTTCTTTTTGGCGTGATTTATTAAGAAGTATATGATTTTTAAATCTAGTTTGTGATCGGGCAAAATTAGTTTCGGATGTCTCTAAATGGTGTGAATATTACCTTTTATTAAAACAAAACTCATGTCCTGCACTAATTCTTACTTATTTGTCTTTATTGGATAGCTTAGTAGTATATAATTTCCTTTTGTTCGTATTCACAAGAAGGTTGTTAACGAATAGAATAGAAGTTGGGCAGCTTAGTTTAAAGGTGAGGATGGACTTTTCAGGTTATAGAATACTATAGAACTAGTAAAAAGAGGGTCAATTTGCAAGTAGCTTGATTTGAATTTCTTTTGTCAAGGTCATGGTGTTTACTGTTCGTTGGGACATCTCCCCACCAATAAATTGTAGCTTTCCTTAACAAAGAATTTTATCTTCAGATAGAGAACCATTGATGATGCAAAGTTGTGTGGCTTCACTTCTTCACCGGTATCGCAACATGCGACATTTTTTACATCTCTAGCCAAATAGGGAACGTGTATTTTATTAAACTACTTTAATTTTTGCACATAGTTAAAAGTTATTATGCTCACCACCCATGCTAATAAGTTATAACACACAACCTAAAATTGAATAGCTGGTTATATAGGTATAGAGGTGTATGCCTATATAACATGTATCCTATGTCGTGTAAGGCTAGCATCAGATAGTACACACACTCTATATATATTATTTTTCCTTAAGGTTAGGGACTGGGGCATACACCGACACCACATGCATTGCATTGCATTTTATCTAATATTTTGTAACATGACTTTTAATTACTGATGTTAGTTGTGTGTGGGGCTAAAGAGGCTTAGTAATGGTAATCTAAGGAGCGGTCACTGATAGAATTTGTAGCAAGTCACCATAGTAGGTTGTCCTGCGATGGTTGTATGAGCTAAAGGAGGGGCAGGTAAGATTATGGAGGCTACAACTTTCTTGAATCCTATTGGTTATTCTTTCACTTCTTTCTTTCTTTAGAGTGTGTTACTTTTGTTAGTCGAAACTTGTTGAGCCTATGCGTCTGGTAAATTGTGGACTGATTGGATATTAGCTTTAGCATTACCACTATGTCGGTGTACATTAAGGCCTCAAAAGGAAGATTAAATTATGGTAATTGTGTTGGTTAAGAAGTTATGAACATGTATGTAACGGCCATTACCATGTTCTCATGGTACAGTTCGTGATTTCAAGATTTCAAATAGAGTGTACAACTACTGAGGGTCGTCTCATAGAATCTCCAAATTATATTGTTCACACTCATTTGAAATAGTTTTCCCTTGTTGAGAGATCATGTTACTATGGATGTAGTGCGTAGTTTGAAAGTAGAGAAATAGAGAATCTATAGTCATAAGAGTATTTCATATGCAATAAAACACCGATAGGAAAAATGTTGGTGGTTTAGTTATATCATAGGGTGTGAGTAAGTGACTTTAAACTATGTGAAATTGTATAGGGTTTAGTAAAACTAGCATATCTCGGATTATAGTGACCCGTTCTAAGTATAAAAATATGTTTTGGAAATCTATCACATAGCTCTACAACTTATAATCATATATCAAAATTTGATTCTGCTTTTATAGCTCCGAAATAGTAGATGCAATAGAGGACAAGTTTTGCCCAGTTCTCTGGTTTAGAAATCCCCTGAGCACAGCAGTTAGTATGTTAATGATGTCTTGTTGGACAAAATGCATTTTGTGGTGATTCTCATCTCCTTGCAATCTCAAGAAATTAACCTACAGCTTTCATGAAATCAATAAATCTTTATTTCACCGTCTAGCTATTCAAATCTAAGTTGCAACACTAATTAGGGGAGCTGCCCAGATTTTCTATTTTGAGGGTTTAGTGAAATTGGTGTAAATTAAGCTTCATTTGATCTAATCTTTGTTTGTATCAGTTTGATATAACTATTGAAAATTTAAGAGGTATCAAATTATGAATTAAGATTGTATATACTCGTTTATAATCTAAGGGAGAGTTGCAATAATTGTTGGATAACGATATGAACTCTTTAAGTTATGGTTGGGATGCTTATATGTCCAAAGATTAGGGTTCGTGTATAAACTTGAACTTGTACTCTTATTAATTGCTGGCATATTTTAAATGCTCATGGTTATTTAATTGATTGTATACCTTATTTGGTCCACACAGATACATGTTCTTTCAAATTAATACCAATTCGATCGTGTAAGGATAACCCGGCCTTAGGGAGTCCCTTCTTGTTTAATCGTATGATTTTTATGTCCTTGATTAGAATGTGAAATTATTCCTAATTGAAATCTTTTACACCTTTATGGATAGTTTCCATTCTCATCTTTCCATTTTAATTTTTATCAAATAGTAAGTATTTATTATATAGTCCAAACCTCTTTATTTGAAAAGTTATGTGTCACTAATTGAAAGCACAATTTTGGGATGTCTAGATGTGTCTTCAATAAACTCGTGCTAAGTAGAACTATTTGTCTTTTTTGTGTATCCACCGCAGTGGATCATTTATTGACCTAAAGTCCTTACTTCTCACATGGCCTCATGGCTTAGTTGTGTATATTCACCGTGTCTAATAAAGTTCATTGAGTCATATGAATTTCGGAGTGTCACATTGAAGTCCCCTTTTTTTCGGTGCTTCGTTTGTCATTATTGTTTCCTCTAGCATTTTATCTATATGCCTACAACACATATTTATAGTTCTAACAGCTCAAAAGAATTATGATCACCGAAGTAATAATCTCAAATGGTAATTAAATTAACAAAAATCTGTTATGGGTGGCAGCCCAAGGGGTTCATATACCTAGCACAGGGCGAATCCTAGTTGATATGATTATGGGTCGCAGCCCAAGGAGTTCTATTACCAAGCATAGGGCCTATCCCAGTTAATGTATTTATTGATGGTAGCTCAGGGGAATAAGCCTAGCATGGGCCGATCCTGATTTATTATTTTCCCACTGATTAGTTGGTCATTTGCATTATATGGATTACAAATATTATAAAGCAAGAAGGGTAAAAAAATTAGGTAATGAATGTAATGTACATAATTCCACAATTATAACAAAAGGTGATCTTTTATACTTGCCCCTATTGTTATATATTGATGTCTGGTTTCATTTAAGCTATTATTTTATAGATGGTCACTTTATCCCTTACATGCTCTTTACATTATTTCATACTGATGTTCCCATTACCGGGGGGCACTGCATTCATGCCTGCAGGTTACTAGGTGGCAAGGGGTCCTTACTGTGTGTGACGGAGTTCAATTGATGAGTGGTATGCTTTGTTCTTTCCAGAGTTGCCGAGTATAGAATTTACTCTAGTTTGTATGATTGATGGATACTACGGGGCCTGTCCCGACTAGTTATTCGATATTTCTTATCTTAGAGGATTGTAGACGATTCTTGATGTGGGCCAGGTGATCAGTACAGTCCAATTGTCTCTACATTATACTTTTGTTTTTTTGTGTTATTTTATTATGCTTCCTTCTTTTAAAATTCAACTTGTCCTTGATAGTCCACTAATATTATTTGGTTGGGTTTTAAGTTATATGTCCATTCAAGTGTAGCACCAGGTGTTTGTCGCATCTCCGAAATTTTGGGGTATGACAAGTTTGTATCACAAAAATTTCGTGTCTTAGGGAGTCTGCAAGCCGTGTCAAATAAAGTCTTGTTTATGGGTGTGTTGTGCACGACAGTTATAAACAGGAGGCTATGAGGAATTTAGGATTAATTACTATTCTTTCATCTTATAGATGTGCTCTAGAGCTAAGTCATACGTATTGGGTGATAGAGATTATACATTAGATATTGATTATCCTCAAAACCCTTTTAAACGTTCATTTATACTTCAAACCATCAAACTACTTCCCTTCTTTTAGAGCTACTTTTATTAAGGTAAGTTTCAATTTATATTATGAGCTTGTGCCTTAGATGGTTGTAAGAGACGCAGTATATAAGGGAGGTTATGCCCAAAAAAAAAAAACTTGGAAAGTTTCTAATCCTACTTATGCATATTATTTCAAATTCAAGAACGAATTTTTCTAAGGGGGAAGGATGTAACACCCCAAATATTTATAATTGCCATTCATCCTCTAACAAAGCTTTAAAAGTTTAATTAAATTATTGTATCATAAACATCGCAGGCATTCGAAAGTATTCTATTTAAATTTTATATGAATTCTGGTAAAAATATTTAGTCTGTTCTATGTGTAAAGATAATTCTTCTATGTTGTCTATTATTCTAGGTTGTAACACAAAGTGGTGCTTTATATGTATACTCATATAATGTTATATGACATATAATGTTTAATTATTATTATTATACCTTTCATGTTTATCAACTATTGTCCACTTTTTAATAAAGATATTTAAGGATATGCTATGAATGAAAATTATTGAGCGGTAATTAAGTGAACCACGTGTTTGGTCTATTAATTATTTACGTATTTATTCAGTTGTTATAAGTATTAGAAGAACAAACTTTATTAAATACCACATGTTTGTATGTAATTTATTCTAAAAGAGTGTATAATTAATTGATATTTCAATGGCGAAGTAAAAAATCTAGTTATGTTGAAAAGTTATTGTTACGATAAGTAGATTTTGTTCAAAATAATTTTCTATTAATTATGATATATTTAAAAATAGTATATTTATTTTTTCACAAATTTATATAATATCCGAATATATATATATAATGCGCCAAAAATAATTTATGTGGTGACCACCAGTTTCACGTGGAAGTGGAAATCATTGACAACAAGAAAGTAATTTATGTGGTAGCATTACATTAGTCATCCTATTATTAATATAATAATTAATGGTGACGTACTCTTTGAATATTTTATTGTGGTATGTAGTATACAATAGTTAGGCAGCCTTTTTCATTTCATTTCTCTTCATAGAACATTAAGAAAACAAAGCTAACGGCTAAATTATATTTTAAAACTTGTTAGTAACGTTTCATCTTCTTGAAATTATGATAAATCAAAATTCTTGAGATGTGTTAAGATCAGCACCATGGTGTTCTTCAGTTAGTTATAGGCATATGAAGTGAAGCTTATATTCTCTGAATAATATTTTCTTTTGAGAGTTCTCAACTACACTCGGATAGAGCACAAGGACGATGAAAATCTTTGTTCAATTTGGTTATGCACCTTATCATATACATGCTTGTTTTATTACTCCCATCAAGTTATTTGAGCATGAGTTTAAGGTAAATGATACGGTTATGACTACCCCTACATGTACACGGCCTTTCACACGAAGCCAAGCGCGGGAGTTACAAACACTCCAAGCCTTGTTCATGCAAATGGCCGTGTGTGAGTTGTTGGCCGAACCAACCAAGGGTCTCAACGTCCTTATGTGTGAAGAGGGGCCTAAAGTGTAATAAATTAAGTCTTCAAGGAGGCCACAACAAGGCAAGGGCGTCTTGGTCTTTTTGGCTCATTTTGTTGTAGTATAAATAGAAGGTGATAGTGAGATATCCATGAGTTCATTTTGAATGCTGAAATTGTAACCTAAAATCACCAAAATATCTTCCATCTTCTTCTCCAAGAAGCCGGTTCTAGATCTCACAAGGAGAGGAATCCTTGTGTTGTCTCTTTGGCTAGAAACAAAGGTTTTAAGGTAGTTTGAGTGCCTTTTGGTCTTTGTAAGAGCTTGGTGTTAATATTCATTAGGCTTAGGGTCCTCTCATGTGTTAGGGTTCTTAGTTTCTTGAATATTGTATGTCAAGTTGTTTATCTTCATTATCTTGTTGTTGTTGTTGTGTTGTTTACCTTTCTTATCTTGAAGTCTAGGGAAGCCGTGTGGGGCTTGTTTCGATTCCCTAGCATTATTGTGTTCTTGTTGTTCTCGGATTGTGCCTTAAAATCGAAGACTATCTCTTGTGTTGTAATCTAAAACCCGAGGCTTAAAACTTGTTGTTGTTGTGTTGTTAAGTTGGAATCCGAGACTCTTGTTGTTGTTGTCGGATCTTGCATCATTTGGTATCAAAGCAAGACCGGTTGTGTTCTCACATAACCCATCTTGGGCTAGTAGTTCTCGGTGTAAACCAAACTACACCAAGAAAAGGAATTCGGAAATCTGAAAATTCTGTCCACTCAAGTTGAAAAACCGAGAAAGGTGTTGCATACTTAGATCTAGTGTCATTTTGCTTGTGTAGTGAGTTTCTAGTGTTGGTTTCTTTCTCACCAACACTAAGGTGTCTAGATCCAAGGTTGAGCTTAAAAGGTGGCATGTTGTAAGGTGGCCGAAAGTTGCATGTTGTTGAAGAACCAAAGAAGAATCGGTGGTTGTGTTTATGTGTTAAAGAAGTTGTGAAGTGTTCCTCTCTTGAACTTGTGCATATTGTTCCTCTTATTGAGTGTTAACCTTGTTGTGTGCTCAAGTGGTAAACTTGTAAAGTTGATTGTGAAAGACTTGCACCTACCAATTTGTAGACTTGTCAATCACTTCCCTTAAATCAAGGAACCTTGTTTTGTGGAAATTGTCAACCTAACCCACTTTCTTGAGTTTGAAGGGAAGATCAAGACTTCAAATTTCAGTTTTCCCTCCAAAATACCTCTCAAATTTCTCATAAGTTGTGTGAATATTAAACCAAGACAAAAAAAAAAAAAATATAGATATATATATCCAAACCCGAAGAGAAATATGTGGGCCGATGCATGTTACCATGTCACTATAAGCTCAACTTAGGATATATTCTTTGGTTGCTACTTGTTGAATTCTTGGTTTCCCTTATTTGGACTTAGAACTAATCAACAAACTAGTAATTTCCACTAGGTTGTCAACTAGTTCCTTGAGCCGTCTATTCGTGTCATCGATTATTTGTGTGCTTTTTATTCGTTTGAATGAGTTGCTGATTTTGGTTCTCGTCCGGCAAGAATTCTTTGAGTCTTCAAAACAAGAATCCATTCCGGCTAAGAGCTTACTCAAACCTTGTAAATCTCACGGTTACTAGCCAATTATACAACACTTGTGAGACCCGAACTTGTGGTGACTAAGCGGCTAATACCTTGACGATGGAAGGAACAACATCTCACAATCCGGATACTAGTGCACTTGATTCAATGAAGGCCACTCTTGAGGCCGTTACTCGGACACTTGAAAGAATGAACTCGGAATTTGGGGCCGTGAGGGGGGATTTGGCAGCCATAAGGGGGGAAGTCTCGACTATTAGTGGGAGGTTAGATCAAGTGGAGAGTCAAAGGAACTCTCGACCGTCGACTCCTCTACATGTCTCTACCAATGGCCATGATCGGACATCCTCCGCAACCATCACTCCCGAAATGGTCCACCAAATGTTAAACGCACCTCAAGCTCCACAAAATACCACCAACCAATCTACCACTTTCCCTCCAAACCGAGACTCCACTAGACCACTACATTTCCAAACTCCTCCAATTCCACAAGAGGGATTTGGACGCCAAGCTCTACCACTAAATCCGAACCCTCCTTTCCAAGCTCCACTAAACCAAAGGCCACCAATTCCAATCCCTACGACTCAAAATGGCCAAGGCCGAACAGCCTACTTTGATGGATACGGTAGAGAGGAGTATGATGGTGAGGGAGCCTATGATGATGCTTACATGAGAGAGGAGGAGTTGAGAGGGGGTCGGGGGGAACCGAGACGATACCGTGGGTATGGAGATAGGGGAAACCGACACCAAGAGAGAGACGTAGGCATCAACACCATCAAGTTGAGCCTACCTATCTTTAAGGGTGAAAGTGACCCCGAGGCTTACTTGACTTGGGAATCGGCTTGTGACAAGGTTTTCCAAGTTAATGACATCTCGGAAGAGAAGAAGAGTTGCTATGCTATAGCTCACCTTGAGGGCTATGCTAACACTTGGTGGGAGTATGTGAAACGGTTTGGTAATGAATTGATTGAAGGGCAGCCACCACCTTGGTTTCGGCTAAGGTATTTGATGAGGCAACGATACCTTCCCGAGAGATACCGACATGAATTGCTTGCTAGATTATATGGCCTACGGCAAGGAAGCAAGAGTGTGATGGCCTACTTTGATGAGTTCCAACAACTCATGTTGAAACTTGACCACCGGGGGGAACAAATCAGCCACGACATCATTCGATTCAAGTGTGGATTGAACAAAGAGATTTCCACTCACTTGACCCTTCATCGGTTTGAAACTATTGACGGCATATTCCAAGCGGCCCTAGAGATTGAACGGGAGCTTAAGGAGAGGTCAACTTTCAAGCCAAGGGTTCAAAACCCCTCGGGTTGGACCAAAAACAAGGACCAACCCGGTCCTATGAAGCTGCCCGAACCCAAGACGGTTCCGAAGTTTCCTCCTAAACCGGAAGCTCACAAATACCCCAACCCGAAGGGGTTCCAATGTTTCAAATGCCAAGGTTGGGGGCATAAGGCGAATGAATGTCCGAACCGGCGTAATGTAATCTTACGGGAAGGGAAAGTATACTACCTTGGTGAGGAGGTGGTGTCCGAAAGGGGGGAGATTGAGGCCGAGCCTCAAGATGGAGAGGAAGCCGAACATGAACCGAATGAAGAAGGAGTAGATGATGGTGAAGATGTCTATCCTCAAGAAGGGGAATGTGTGGTTCCGAACTTTGTAGTTAGGCGCGTTATGATTAGTAAGGCGGTAGATGACCCGAGCCAAAGGGAAAATCTATTCCATACTAAGTGCCTTGTAAAGGAGAGTGTGTGCATCTTGGTAATTGATAGTGGTAGTTGTACCAATGTCGCAAGCCATGCTATGGTGAATTTTCTGAAACTACCGACTACACCTCACACTAGTCCATACAAACTACAATGGTTGAATGATTGTGGTGAGTTGAAGGTCACACGGCAATGTGTGATCCGATTTAAGGTGGGCAACTACCACGACGAAGTACTTTGTGACGTGATTCCGATGCAAGCATGTCATTTGTTGTTGGGTAGACCTTGGCAATATGATAGGTCTACTAAACACGATGGACGGACCAACCGGTACACACTTGAGAAGGATGGCCGAAGGGTCACACTTCACCCTCTTGCACCCTCCCAAGTGAATGCGTGGTACCAAAAGATGAGAGAATTGAAAGGGAAAGGGGGAGAACCCGAGAAGGGAGAAAAGGGAAGGGAAGCCGTAGGTGAGGAGGTAGGCACATCCGAGGCTATCTCAACGCCGAGGGAAAGGGAAGACGTAGTGATGTTGGCTAGGAGAAAGGAACTTTTCATGGACTATGATGAGAACAAGCCTATGCTACTCTTGGCCCATTGCTTTAACACTAACCCCGCTAATCCTTGTATTTCTCCTTTGATTTCTCATGTGTTGCAGGATTTTGAGGATGTGTTTCCTAAAGAACTTCCGCAAGGATTGCCCCCACTTCGGGGAATCGAGCATCAAATTGACTTTGTGCCGGGCTCACAGTTGCCGAATAAGCCGGCTTACAGGAGCAATCCTACGGATACCAAAGAATTGCAGCACCAAGTTGAGGAACTCCTCAACAAAGGTTACATCAAGGAGAGCATGAGTCCGTGCGCGGTTCCGGTACTACTAGTGCCTAAGAAGGATGGAACGTGGCGTATGTGTGTGGACTGCCGAGCCATCAACAAGATTACGGTAAAATATCGTCACCCTATTCCTAGGTTAGATGATATGTTGGATGAATTGAATGGTTCGTGTTTATTTTCCAAGATTGATTTAAGGAGTGGCTATCACCAAATAAGAATGCAACCCGGTGATGAATGGAAAACCGCCTTCAAGACTAAATTTGGTCTCTATGAATGGATGGTTATGCCATTCGGCCTAACAAATGCTCCAAGCACCTTCATGCGGCTAATGAATCATGTGATGAAGCCATTTATTGGAAAGTTTGTGGTAGTTTACTTTGATGATGTGTTGGTATATAGTAAATCTATCGATGACCATACAATGCATTTAAGATGTGTGTTTGATGTGCTCCGAAAGGAGAAGTTGTATGCCAACATGGAAAAGTGCTCTTTTGGTGTTGATAAAGTTGTGTTCTTGGGTTTTGTTGTTAGCTCAAAGGGTGTGGAAGTGGACGACTCCAAGATAGACTCTATACGAAGTTGGCCGACCCCTAAAACTATTGGAGAAATCCGAAGTTTCCACGGGTTGGCAAGCTTTTATAGGAGGTTTGTCAAAGGATTTAGTTCCATAGCAGCCCCCTTAACCGAGGTAATTAGAAAGGACGGGCCCTTCCGATGGGGTGAAGAGCAAGCTAAGGCTTTTGACGCCTTGAAAGCTATGCTCGTCTCGGCGCCCTTATTGCAATTACCCGATTTTGGCAAAATGTTTGAGGTAGAGTGTGATGCTAGCAAGGTCGGCATCGGGGCTGTTTTGATGCAAGAGGGTAAGCCCGTTGCCTATTTCAGTGAAAAGCTCAAAGGAGCAACTCTTAATTATTCGACTTACGATTTGGAGTTGTATGCCCTTGTTAGAGCTTTGGGAAATTGGCAACACTATTTGTGGCCTAAGGAGTTTGTGATACGAACGGATCACGAATCGTTGAAACACCTTAAGAGCCAAGACAAGCTGAATAGGCGTCATGCTAAGTGGATTGAGTTCATCGAAACTTTCCCTTATGTAATTCATTACAAAAAAGGGAAAGAAAATGTTGTCGCCGATGCATTGTCCCGGAAGCATGTGCTTGTTGCTACCTTGTCTTCGAAGTTAATGGGTTTTGAGAGCTTGCGGATGCTATATCCCGAGGATCCTACCTTTGCTCCTATTTTTAGGGAATGCGAAGAGTGGGGAAGGGACCGTTGGCTCAAGGAAAGTACCCACTCCTCCTACTCTCGGTTTGATGGCTATTTGTTCAAGGGGAGGAGGTTGTGTGTCCCGGCCAGTTCTTGGAGGGAATTATTCGTGAGAGAGGCCCATGACGGGGGCCTCATGGGTCACTTTGGGGTAGACAAGACCCTCGGCATCCTAGAGGAAAATTTCTATTGGCCCAAAATGCGCAAGGACGTCGTTAAAATTTGTAGTCAATGCGCGGCCTGCCGAAGTGCAAAGTCACGCCTCCAACCGCAAGGGTTATACACCCCGCTCCCTACTCCCCTTAGACCTTGGCTGGACATATCGATGGATTTCGTTTTGGGCCTGCCACGGACTAGAAAGGGCCGAGATAGTATTTTTGTCGTTGTTGATAGATTCTCCAAGATGGCTCACTTTATTCCGTGTGCTAAAACCGAGGACGCTCCTAGTGTGGCTTCATTATTTGTTGAACATGTTGTCAAGCTTCACGGGGTGCCAAGGACTATTGTGAGTGATCGGGACTCCAAGTTCCTAAGCCTTTTTTGGAAGTCCATGTGGGGTAGGCTTGGCACGAAGTTACTTTTCTCCACGTCTTGCCACCCACAAACCGATGGCCAAACGGAGGTAGTAAATAGAACCTTAGGGTCTATGCTACGCTCTATGGTTAAGGGAAAATTGACTTCATGGGAAGAACACCTACCCTTGGTAGAATTTGCATACAATCGGGTAATCCATTCGAGTACGGGATTGACTCCCTTTGAATGTGTTTACGGCCTAAACCCCCTTACCCCTTTAGATCTCACTCCTTTGTCTAGTGATCTCATGACCAGCTTAGATGGAGCTAAAAGAGCCGAGGCCATGAAGAAAATGCATGAGACGGTGCGGATCAAGCTCGAAAAGAAGAATCAAGAGGTTGCAAAACGTGCAAACAAAGGGAGAAGGAAGCTAGTGCTTGAGCCCGGAGATTGGGTGTGGGTGCACCTTCGAAAGGAGCGGTTTCCAGCTCAAAGGAAATCCAAGTTGCTGCCAAGAGGTGATGGTCCTTTCCAAGTACTCGAGAGGATCAATGACAACGCCTACAAGATTGACCTACCACCGGAATACCAAGTGCATAACACTTTCAATGTCGGAGATCTCTCCCTCGTGGATGCGGTTGAAGATGATCAAGTGCCGAATTTGAGGTCAAATTCCTCTCAAGATGGAGAGGATGATACGGTTATGACTACCCCTACATGTACACGGCCTTTCACACGAAGCCAAGCACGGGAGTTACAAACACTCCAAGCCTTGTTCATGCAAATGGCCGTGTGTGAGTTGTTGGCCGAACCAACCAAGGGTCTCAACGTCCTTATGTGTGAAGAGGGGCCTAAAGTGTAATAAATTAAGTCTTCAAGGAGGCCACAACAAGGCAAGGGCGTCTTGGTCTTTTTGGCTCATTTTGTTGTAGTATAAATAGAAGGTGATAGTGAGATATCCATGAGTTCATTTTGAATGCTGAAATTGTAACCTAAAATCACCAAAATATCTTCCATCTTCTTCTCCAAGAAGCCGGTTCTAGATCTCACAAGGAGAGGAATCCTTGTGTTGTCTCTTTGGCTAGAAACAAAGGTTTTAAGGTAGTTTGAGTGCCTTTTGGTCTTTGTAAGAGCTTGGTGTTAATATTCATTAGGCTTAGGGTCCTCTCATGTGTTAGGGTTCTTAGTTTCTTGAATATTGTATGTCAAGTTGTTTATCTTCATTATCTTGTTGTTGTTGTTGTGTTGTTTACCTTTCTTATCTTGAAGTCTAGGGAAGCCGTGTGGGGCTTGTTTCGATTCCCTAGCATTATTGTGTTCTTGTTGTTCTCGGATTGTGCCTTAAAACCGAAGACTATCTCTTGTGTTGTAATCTAAAACCCGAGGCTTAAAACTTGTTGTTGTTGTGTTGTTAAGTTGGAATCCGAGACTCTTGTTGTTGTTGTCGGATCTTGCATCAGTAAACCTGTCTAACGGGCCGGGCCGGTTCAACCCGGAACCGGCCCTCTCAATTTTGTCGGGTTCCGGGCCGGTTACGGGCCGGTTTTGGCCTTAACCGGTCCGGGCCGGGCCGGGCCGCACAGTAAAAATTTTAAAACCCACCCAGAACCGGCCCACTTAACCCAACCCGCTAAACCCGGGTCAAACCCGGTTAAAAACCGGTCAAATCCGTCAAAAAATTAAATAAAACATCAAAGATACATTATATATACACTAGATATACACTATATACACTTCATATACACTATATATACACTAGATATACACTATATATACCCATGAAGTCATAATTCTTCAAGTTTGAGGTCGTCGTTGGGCTATGGTTCCATTCCTTGGTTTCTTATTTCTGCTCTATACATGTATACGTTAAACATACACGTCTATAGAAGATCGATTCACATATATACACTCTATTCTATGTATATGTAATACTTTACTACATTATATATACATTACAATATGTATAGATATACTTATATACTAATTTATAAAACATATAAACATATATATGCACCATTCAATATATATTTACTAGTTTAAATAAAATGTATATACATGTATACGTTAAACATACACGTCAATAGAAGATCCATTCACATATATACACTCTATTCTATGTATATGTAATACTTTACTACATTATATATACATTACAATATGTATAGATATACTTATATAATAATTTATAAAACATATACACATATATATGCACCATTCAATATATATGTACTAGTTTAAATAAAATATATATACATGTATACGTTAAACATACACGTCTATAGAAGATCCATTCACATATATACACTCTATTCTATGTATATGTAATACTTTACTACATTATATATACATTACAATATGTATAGATATACTTATATACTAATTTATAAAACATATACACATATATATGCACCATTCAATATATATTTACTAGTTTAAATAAAATATATATACAAGTATACGTTAAACATACACGTCAATAGAAGATCCATTCACATATATACACTCTATTCTATGTATATGTAATACTTTACTACATTATATATACATTACAATATGTATAGATATACTTATATACTAATTTATAAAACATATACACATATATATGCACCATTCAATATATATTTACTAGTTTAAATAAAATATATATACATGTATACGTTAAACATACACGTCAATAGAAGATCCATTCACATATATACACTCTATTCTATGTATATGTAATACTTTACTACATTATATATACATTACAATATGTATAGATATACTTATATACTAATTTATAAAACATATACACATATATATGCACCATTCAATATATATTTACTAGTTTAAATAAAATATATATACATGTATACGTTAAACATACACGTCAATAGAAGATCCATTCACATATATACACTCTATTCTATGTATATGTAATACTTTACTACATTATATATACATTACAATATGTATAGATATACTTATATACTAATTTATAAAACATATACACATATATATGCATCATTCAATATATATTTACTAGTTTAAATAAAATATATATACATGTATACGTTAAACATACACGTCAATTGAAGATCCATTCACATATATACACTCTATTCTATGTATATGTAATACTTTACTACATTATATATACATTACAATATGTATAGATATACTTATATACTAATTTATAAAACATATACACATATATATGCACCATTCAATATATATGTACTAGTTTAAATAAAAAATATACACATGTATACATTAAATATACACTACTATAGAAGATATATAAACATATACATTAAATATACATTAAATATACATGAAATATACATTAAATATACACTTTTTTTCTGTTGCCGGGCCGGGCTGGGCCGGTTAACCGGCGGGCCTGGACCGGGTTGGTCCGGGCCGGGTTAACCGGGCCCAAATTTTTAAAAAAACCGGACCGGGACCCGGTACCCTAAAGCCCTAGGGCTTTCCAGGCCGGGTCAAACCGGTCCGGTTTGGTGTTATGGGCCGGGTCGGGCCGGGTCGGGTCGGGTCAGCCCGGCCCGTTTGACACCCTTAGTTTAAGGTATGTCAAGGCTATTTCCTTCTTTTTGGCGTGATTTATTATGAAGTATATGATTTTTAAATCTAGCTTGTGATCGGGCAAAATTAGTTTCGGATGTCTCTAAATGGTGTGAATATTACCTTTTATTAAAACAAAACTCAATTCCTGCACTAATTCTTACTTATTTGTCTTTATTGGATAGCTTAGTAGTATGTAATTTCCTTTTGTTCGTATTAACAAGAAGGTTGTTCATGAAAAGAAGAGAAGTTGGGCAGCTTAGTTTAAAGGTGAGGATGGACTTTTCAGGTTATAGAGTACTACAGAACTAGAAAAAGAGGGTCAATTTGCAAGTAGCTTGATTTGAATATCTTTTGTCGAGGTCGTGGTGTTTATTGTTCCTTGGGACATCTCCACACCAATAAATTGTAGCTTTCCTTAACCAAGAATTTTATCTTCAGATAGAGAACCATTGATGATACAAAGTCGTGTGGCTTCACTTCTTCACCAGTATCGCTACATGTGACATTTGTTACATGTATAGCCAAATAGGGAACGTGTATTTTACTAAACTACTTTAATTTTTGCACATAGTTAAAGGGTATTATGGTCACTACCCATGCTTATAAGTTGTAACACAACCTAAAATTGAATAGCTGGTTGCATTTTGATTCTATGATAGAGGTGTATTCCTATATCACGTGTATCCTATAGCATTGAAGGCTAGCATCAGGTAGTACACACACTCTGTATATATTATTTTCCCTTAAGGTTAGGAATTAGGGCATATGCCGATACAATATCCATTGCATTGCATTTTATCCATGGTTGTGTGACATGACTTTTGGTTACTGATGTTAGTTGTGTGGGGGCCTACAGAGGCTTAATAATGGTAATCTTAGGAGCAGTAACTGATAGAACTGGTAGCAAGTCACCATAGTAGGTTGTCCTACGATGGTTGTATGAGCTAAAGGAGGGAAGGTAAGATTCTGGAGGCTACAATTTTCTTCACTCCTATTAGTTATCTTTCACTTCTTCCTTGCTTTATAGTGTGTGGGTTTGGTTAGTTGAAACATTTTGAGCCTACAAGTCTGGTAAATTGTGGACTAAATGGGTATTAGCTTTAGCATTACCACTATATCGGTGTACATTAAGGCCTTAAAAGAAAGATTGAATTGTGGTAATTGTGTTGGTTAAAATGTTATGAACATGTATGTAGCGGTCATTACCATGTTCTCATGTTACAATTCTTAATTTCAAGATTTTGAATCGAGTGTACTACTATTGAGGGTCCTCTCATAGAATCTCCAGATTATATTGTTCACACTCGTTTGAAATTGTTATCCCTTGTTGAGAGATCATGTTAGTATGGATGTAGTGCGTCATTTGAAAGTATAGAAATAGAGAATCTCTAGTCGTAAGAGTAGTTCATATGCAATAAAACACCGACAGGAAAAATTTTGGGGGTTTAGATATATCATAGGGTGGGAGTAAGTGACTTTAAATGGTGTGAAATTGTATAAGTTTTAGTAAAACTAGAATATATTGGTGTGTAGTGACCCGTTCTGAATATACAAATATGGTTTAGAAAGCTGACACATAGCTCTACAACTTATATTCATATATTAAAAGATGATTCTTTTTTTATGGCTTCGAAAGAGTAGACGCAATAGAGGACAAGTTCTGTCAAATTCTCTTGTTTAGAAATCCCTAGAGTGCAGCAGATAGTATGTTAATGATGTCTTGTTATACAAAATTCATTTTTTGGTGATTCTCATCTCCTTGCAATGTCATGACATTTACCTACAACTTTAATGAAAGCTATAAAGCTTTGTTTCGCCGTTTACCTATTCAAAACTAAGTTCCAACACTAATTATGGGAGCTGCCCAGATTTTCTGTTTTGCGGGTTTAGTGAAATTGGTGCAAACTAAGCTTTATTTGGACTAATCTAGGTTTGTATCAGTCTGATAGAACTATTGAAAATTTAAGAGCTATTAAATTGTCAATTACGATTGTATATACTATTTTATAATCTAAGGGAGAGTTGCAATAATTGTTGGATAACAATTTGAACTCTTTAAGTTATGGTTGGGATGCTTATATGTTGAAAGATTAGGGTTCGTGTATACACTTGAACTTATACTCTTATTAATTTCTGGCATATTTTAAATGTTCATGGTTATCTACTTGATTGTATACCTTATTTGGTCAACACAGATACGTGTTCTTTTAATTAATACCACTTCTATCGTGTTTGGATAACCCGGCCTTAGGGAGTCCCTTCTGGTTTAATCGTATGATTTTTATGTCCTTGATTAGAATGTGAAATTATTCCTAATTGAAATCTTTTTCACATTTATGGATAGTTTCCATTCTCATCTTCCCTTTTTAATTTTTATCAAATAGTAAGTATTTATTATATAGTCCAAACCTCTTTATTTCAGAAGTTATGTGTTACTAATTGAAAGTACAATTTTTTAGATGTCTAGATGTCTCTTCAATAAACTAGTGCTAAGTAGAAATATTTGTCTTTTTTCCTTTTTTTCTTTGTTTATATCCACCGTAGTGGATCATCTATCGACCTAAAGTCCTTACTTCTCACATGGCCTCATGGCTTAGTTGTGTATATTCAACGTGTCTAATAAAGTTCATTGAGTAATATGAATTTTGGAGTGTCACATTGAAGTCCCCTTTTATTTGGTACTTCATTTGTCATTGTTGTTGCCTCGAGCATTTTATCTATATGTCTACATCACATGTTTATAGTTCCAACAGCTGAAAAGAATTATGATCACCGAAGTAACAATCTCAAAGGATAATTAAACTAAGTAATGGAAATCTGTTATCAGTGGCAGCCCAAGGGGTTCTTATCCCTAGCACAGGGCCAATCCTAGTTGATATGATTATTGGTGGCACCCCAAGGGGTTCTATTACCTATCACAGGGCCAATCCCAGTTGATGTATTTATAGGTGGCAGCTCAAAGGCATGAGCCTAGCATGGGCCGATCCATATTTGTTATTTCCCACTGATCAGCTGGTCAATTGCATTATATGGATTACAAATAATATAAAGCAAGAAGGGTAAAAGAATAAGGTAATGAATGTAATGTACATGATTCCACAGTTATAACAAAATGTGATCTATTATACTTGCCCCTATGGTTATATATTGATGTCTGGTTTCATTTAATCTATTATTTTATATATGGTCACTTTATGCCTTACATTCTCATTACATTCTTTCGTACTGATGTCCCCATTGTCGGGGGGGGGGGAGGGGGCACTGCATTCATGCCTGCGGGTTACTAGGTGGAAAGGGCTCCTTACTGTGTGTGACCGAGTTCAGATGATATTGGTATGCTTCGTTCTTTTCGGAGTTGCCGAGCCTAGAATTTACTTTGGTTTGTATGATTGATGGATACTACGGGGCCTGTCCCGACTAGTTATTAGACATTTCTTATCCTAGAGGTTTGTAGACGATTATTGATGTGGCTCGGGTGATCAGTATAGTCCAATTGTCTCTACATTATACTTTAGTTGTTTTTGTGTTATCTTCATTATGCTTCCTTCTTTTAAAATTCAACTTGTCCTTGATAGTCCACTAATGTTGTTTGGTTAGGTTTTAAGTTATATGTCCATTCAAGTGTAGCACCAGGTTTTAGTCGCATCTCGGAAATTTTGGGGTGTGACAACATCACCCAAGGTGCTATCATCTACAAGAGGGCCATGTAGTGTGTGAATACTCTTGTCACATGGTAATGGAACCCTATTCAAGTTATAAGTGCTAGAACTAGTCAGACAAAAAACATTCTTATGAAAAGAATTGATTTTGTCATCTAAAGGATCAACTAGTGCTTGCATATCACAACAAGAGTTTGGTCCGTGTGCAATCTATCAACACAAAGAGTATCATAAAAGGGAGATTCATAAACTTCTTCACTAATCAAATCCGAAACTACACCACTTTTGTTACTACTTGCCACATCACAACAATTCAAGCTTCTAGGAGTGCAGAAAATTTCTTTGTTACCTTGTAGATCATGAGAAGTGTTTTCTTCACTTGATTTTTTACCATGGCAGCCCTAATGCCCTACATCACAATGGAATATGTCAAAATTTACCCTTGGATTCATTTCTTCATCACTTGTCCCAAGATTAGAACTTTCGGCCAAAGGGTTCCTTTCACTCATCAACCATGCGTGTGTGTGGAACTCTTTTTGGATTCTTCTTTGAGAATGTGTGTTTTTGAACCTGCAGATGGGAAGAATCAATGCTTGGAAAAATTCTAGCACTTGGGTTATTGAGTTAAAAGGGTCCTTTGTGGACAAGATCCACAATCAAGCATTTTCTTCCCTTTGCTACTTCACTACCTGCGGTTTCCCTTTCCCTTTCCTTTTTCCTTCACACACTTCTTGTATCTCAATATCAAGCTTCACTCCATGTTGAAAGCTGACCTCATCACCCTCAGATTCTATCATCATCTCTTCACTTAGTTGTATTGGGTGATTTCGATTGAGTGGATCTTGGGGAGGAGGCATCGGATTTGGTTAGGGATGTATTTGGATTTGTGGAATAGGATTTTGTAGAAGTTTTTCTGGACACAGTCTATCCAAACACGAATTTATTCTAAACATGTTACCCTATATGGATTCTATTGTCGTTCGTACCATCTTGATCTCATTTCTCAAGTCAACGTTAAGAGCCTCAATTCGAGCAGAGATAGCTCTACCAATGTCATTCCCAATGGATTGTGCACTTGAACCCGTGGGTTCCATGAGTAAGTACCTAAAAAGAATAAAAAATAAGAAACAAATACAACACCTACAAAATGAAGCAAACATGTTAGTTCAATAAAACCTCACCACACTCTCAATCGGATCTCACCTCATACTTGGTCTCACAAATGTTGAATATTTGACAAAACTTTGCAAATGAATTGAGTGGTGAATATGCTTTGGTCTATAATCAGATTTTGTTTGATATGATTTAAATAAAATTATGTATGGACTTGAACCAACAAACTACTACGAATTAAAATGAGAAAAGCACACAAAATCGTTGACAAGAAACAAACAGACTCTAAAATAATTACCAAACAAGTAAGTACTTACTAGTTGTTAATTAGTAATAGAAACAACAAAATTGAAACTATAAACAACAATTAGAATGGAGGGTTTGGAGCCCTTTTTCAATTTCAAATGGATTTGAAAACAATTGGTCCCTCTTTGTACTTTCAATTGTACTTTGATATTCCCTTTGTTCCTCTTCTTTTGGAAGATGGTGACTATGCTAGGGAATATTCTTTGTACAAACAACTTTCACCTTCTCTTTCTTTCCTTTTTAGGATCAAACTAGTACTTTTAATATCCTTCTTCAAGAAGTTTTGAAGGTAATGAAGAACAATATGAATATTCAAGACCTGACCAAGGTTTTACCACTAGGCAAATGAACCCAAAATTCAAATTTTCTTTTAAATCTAGGTTTCCTTTGCCATGACAAGCTCAAATATAACCAAATCAGCAACAAAACGTCCACAATATCACAAGTCACATGTTATCAACTTCGCAAAAGCTTAAAAACACCAAAATAATGGTGGATCTAGCACAAACACAACCAAATCTTGTTTCAAACTTAGATCTAGACACTTAAAGTGCTAGAGAATAAGAATCTAAAACTTGAAACCAACAAAACACAATAAAATTTAGTGATATAACTTGTAACTCACGGATATACTACAAACAACAAGACAACACAATTTTATTGAGATTTTCAGAATTTTTTACTCTTTTTTGTGAGATCTTCTTATTAAGGACACTAAAACCAAGATTTAGGGATGTTGGAACAACCCTAACCAAGGCTTTGATACAAAATGATAGACTAAAGACTATCAAAAACTGGAAAATGGAACAAGATAGCAAAAATCAGCAACCATACCAAAGGAAAAACAATACACTTAGAAGAAAAGAGATGAAAAATAGATGGATAATGTAAAGATAGTAGAGAGACCCTCACTTCCAACAATGATTATCACTAGAAGGTGTATCAAATTTTCAAACACACATTACCTTCAAACCTTAAAACTTTCAAGTTTCAGATTCTACACAAAATTAGAAGACTAAAGCTATCAACTAAAGAGTATCCTTTCAATATTCATCCAAGCTAATGAAAAGAGAAGATAATTTATCCATTTATACTATTACATAGTAAATGTCAAAAATACCTTTAATGAATAAGGGAATTGGGGAGCCTCTTGAGTGTGACTTTAATGTCTAAAATGTCTTCTATACCCTTCACTTGAAGCGTCTCTTTAGTGTAAAGGTTCTCCTCCTAGTTTCTCTTGAACAAGGCTTCAAAAATGCTCCAAAAAACCTTCAATCACTTTTTAATTCCGAAGCTTGAACTTTTGATAATGTCTTGTACTCCTTAGGCTTGTATCATCTAGTGATACGATATAAATTTGTCAACACAAAAAATGACACAAAAGACCACAATGCCCTTAATGATGCTTAAGTTAAGGTGTCTCTTGATTGTAATGACTTGAAGTGTAAAAGTCCTTCTTTACCTTAATGAAAGTCAAGAACTAGGTTCCCTCGGAGTGTAGGTTTGGGGTGTCCAACGTCCTTTTTCACTCCTCACTTGTACACTCTAAGTCTCGGGTCAACACACTCTCTCACTCATCCATCTTCGAGGTCCTGCCCGTATCATCCTCCCCTTCTTGAAAAGGATTCGGCCTTGAATCCATACCTTGAAAAATCAAGAGAAGACAAACGAGCGCACATCCTAATGACATGAGGGTCAGAGTTAGAAAAATACATAACATCGATATGCCAAGGCAGTTCATACTTGACATATAACCAAGAGCCCTTTGTGTTACACATTAGGAAGCCATCGACATACACCAAGGACATAGTTATGACAAACATCAAGAAGGAATGCACCTAAGACGAGAGTAAATCTTCCCTACCCTAAGATGGCACCGGGATCAAATGGGAAGAGTGGCCATAGACACAGGTCTAGAAAACACTCCCCTTTCCCGTAGTCTTTATCCAAACTATAAGACATACTCTCTAAAATAGAATACATATCATCAAAAGCAAATAAAGAGTGAAGAAAAGTATCCTTCAAGTTAACTTCAACTAAGATGTCCTAATGCATGTACTCACTACTAGTTTTAACATCATCACCATAAGTACTCTCAACAATAAGGTCATACATAGTAGAAGAAGTAATCTACAAACAATGGAAACCTCCCCTTTCTATAGAAGTAACCTCAAGTAGACACATACCACTACTAAAATCAAAGGGATTATTACTTAAGTCTTCATGAGAAGCAGGCAATTCATCCTCATAGTCATCAAACATTGGTAGAGTGTCATACTAAGGATCACAACCACAATTAATTTTTAAGGAACAATCACTTATTGGGTTATTTAAGGATTCAAGCAAATCAAAATTATCATCACCCAATTCATTATCCCTTTCCAAGACCTCACATTCTTTTCACTTAAGAGTACTCTCATCTTCCATGAAGAAATTTCCATCTTTAGGAGGAATGTTGTCATACTATAGTGGGTTAGCATCTAGTTTATAGCCTTCAAGACAAGCTATACCTTTAACATCATTCTCACCACTAGATTCATTAGGAGTGACTATATCATCTTCAAACAAGATATTATACCTAAAGAGAGTAATATCTACCCTCGGGGAACATTTAGAACACACAAGATTACCCTCTAAAGGAAAACCATCAAGTCCCAGTGAAATTTAAAACACATAATTATCCCTATTAGCAAGACAACTCATAGGGTCTCCTTTGCTAAAAGGCAAGCTCATGGATTCACTCCTATTGATTTGATCAACATTTTAAACATCATCACTCACTTAAGACCCATTAAACACTTCACACACATCCTCAAGTGGTGGAATAGGTCTACACTTATGTCGATCAATGCAATTTTAACAAGATGATGTACTTTCTTTCAACATAATGACTTCAACACTAGGTGGAACTAAATTGCTCTTACAAGAAGAGTCAATTTGGTTATAAATAGGATCAACTAGTGTATCCATACTCACAATATGTACATCATCAATAAGAGGCAAAAAATCAATAGATGTACTATTATTCAACACAATGGATTCAACACTAGGTGGAAATAAATTTCTCTTACAAGAAGAGTCAATTTGATCATTAATAGGATCAACTCGTGTATCCACACTCACAATGTGTACATCATCAACAAGAGGAAAATAATTAATTAACTCACATATAGGTAAGCTACTACTCACACTCAATTGGCTACTAGCCATACAATCATCATTTATATGCACATAAGTGTAAGAGTTAGCTATTTTACCTTGAAGTTCTTGAGCATATTCTTCTTTACCTTGGTTCGGATCATGGAAGATGAATATCTCCTTTGAGAATCTCTCATCACAAGGTGTTTGGAAAAGAGGATTGGATTTTTGGGAAATGTTTGGGTAGCAATTCGCATATCTTTTCAATATGTCATTTGATATCTTCACAATTGGCAATGAAGCTATCACAATGGTTATTGAATCGATCAAATGGGGAATTGAAAATATTGGCAGCCATGGTACCTAAAAAAAGACAATAACAAAACAAACAATATTAATTGAAATAACCTCACCAACCCTCACTCTCGGTTTTACCTCACACATGGATTCACAAGTATTGAACATTCGGCTTATACTTTGTGAGTGATTGAAGGATGAGTCTACTTTTCCTTGAAATATATTTCTTCTTGAATGACTCAAGGAAATCTAATTAGGACTTGAATGAACAAAACATAATGAATTACAAAATGAGAAAATCAAACAAAGAACGATAACACAAAAGAAAAGGACACTAGAACTAATTCTCAACCTAGTAGATAGTTACTAGTTTACTAATGAGTGATGGAATATACAAAATTGAAACTAAGAAACAAGAATATATACTAAGAATCCAAATAATTAAGCTAAAAATATGGGTGTGCTAAGTGATGACGTGGTAGACTGTGATTGAATGATAATATTCATTTTTATGGTATTCTTCACTTTGAGTTTTGACCAATCCTCAATCCCAAGAGTGTATATTTTGTTTAGCGGTGGATTGCAAGAATTTTGGAGCCTTTTCAAGCTTCAAATAAATTTGAATTGAATTGGTCCTCCCTTGTACTTGCACTTATACTTGATTATTCCTTCCCCTTTGTTCTTTTCTTTCTTTTGGATGACTAGGAAGGTTCTTGGAAATTTTTTTGAACAAGTACTACACTTGCTTTCCTTCTTTTTCAAGATCAAATACCCACTTTTGAATATTCTTCCTCAAAAAGATATGAAGATAAGTAAGAACACCAAGAATATTGAAGTGTTAACCAACGTTGACCACATGGCAAATAACCTCCAAATTTAAATTTTCCTAATGATATAAGGTCATTTTGCCAACCTAAACACAAATATCACAAAATAAATCCAAAATGTTATAACCATAATAGCCCAAAACATGGCCCACTCTCAAATAGCTTCAAACACAAGCTCAACAATGGTGGATGGTTCAAAACACCTTCGATTTAGCTCAAATCTTGATCTAGACTCTATTAGTGATAGAGAACAAGGATATAGCTCTAGAAACTCACAAAACAAACAAAAACAAAGTAGATCTAAGTCTAAAACATCTATCAAAACACAAAAATGGGTTAACAAATCTTTTGTGAGATTTTCAATTTTCTACACTCTTTTTTGTTGATTTTATTCAAAGTAATCAATTAACCAAGACTTAGAGTTGTGGGAACAACTCTAAAACGTGGCTTTTAATACCAAATAACATGATATAAACTTGGAAACACATTAAATGATACAAAAGACCACAGTGCCCTTAATGATGCATAAGTTGAGGCACCTCTTGAATGTAATGTCTTCAAGTGTAAAAGTCCTTCTTTTCCTTAATGAAGGTCAAGAACTATGTGCCCTCGTAGTGTAGGTTTTGGGGTGTCCAACGTCCTTCTTCACCCCTCATTTGTTTACCCCAAGTGTCTGGTCAACAGACTCTCTCACTCATCCATGTTCATGGTCGTGCCTGTATCACTTGGTTAAACATACTAACTTTAGGAAGGACAATGAAGAGATGATCATAGAGGATAGCTTGCCAGTGATGATTGCTTGAATTTGAGGGAAAATTTCTCTCAAGATAGAGAGGATAACACAAGTACGACTATGAAGATAGGAAATGCAATATTGAGATGCTGCCCCTATTTGTTCATTTGTTACACTAGAGGGGCACCTCTTTTTCATTAAGGGTCTTTTAGGCATTTTATCTTTTATGTAATAAAGAGACTATATATAGTTTAATAGTTTAGATTTTCATTACCTAGTTGATTATTGTTGTATGAACTTGAAACTTGAAACACCTAAGTCCTCTCTCCTTTAAGGAAAAGTGAAACTAGGACAAGAAACTTGTGTGGATTCACTAGTAATTATATTTTTCTTGGAAACATCAATGCTTGAGAGGTGGATTCGTGACACCCCGTATGTTGTATGTACTTTTCTATTTATAGGTAACTTGGTATAGCCTTGTGGTAGGTGATGGATGAGATTTTTTATGTGAATATTAATGGTGTAGATGGAATTCTAGATGCTTCCCGTACCATTTTATGTGACACAATCAAGTTAACAGCGATACAACAATTTGATTTAGAATTATAAGTCAATATTTGAATCTAAAGTTTAAAGTTACCAGGTGTGTACAAGTTGTAAGTTAGATTAAGGTGATTAGGAGTTGAAAATGGAATGAAATATTGAGGTGCTTCCTTGACTTAATTAAGCTAGTAGGTAAGTCACCTACTTGCATTATATGACCTAAGTTAATGGATCAAGTCCATGAATCAGATTTACGCCTTTATTAGTATACTTATTGTTCCCAAATTAAGGAAAAGAAGAAGGAAAATGGAGAAAAGCCCCAATGTTCAGGGGCATAATCCTTGCATAGGCTAATCCCAATGTTCTTATGTGGGTGGCAGCTCAGGAGCGTAAGCCTAGCATAGGTCGATCTTGATTTATCTATTTACCACTGATCAGTTGTTCATTTGTAGTATATGGCTTACAAAGATTATGAAGTAAGAAAGAAATAAAATTAAGAAAAAATATAATGTACATTATTCCACAAGTATATATAAAGGTGATCGAGAAGTAATACTTATACACTTCTATCTAATTTCTATTAAGCTCTTGTATCATTTGTTGTTACCTACAGCCTTATATATTCACTACATATTTTTGTACTGACTTCCCTCAAGGGTGACCTGTATTTCATGCTACAGGCACAGGTGCTTCAACTAATACACCTCGCTATTAGAAGCATAGTCTATCCAGTGACTATTAGTGAGCTCCAGGTTGATTTAGGGTTTTCTATGTTTGTTCCATTTATTTTGGTATTGGGCAGTTGTCAATAGTAGGGAGGGGGTTTATCCCAACCCTAGCTATGTCTATGTATATTTTAGAGGCTTTGTAAACTAATGTAAAGTTAAATTTGGTAGTGTCTTCTCTTTTAAATATGGTGGCCCCAACGGACAAGTGTTGTATATATAATTTTATGCTTGCCTACATAGTTATTCTCATCGGTGCATAATATCATGTTTGTCAGAACCATTGGTTGTCATAGTTACATACATAATAAGTAAAAGGTTATGGATTGGTTCTCTCAGGACTTTACGGCTATGGGTGCCTATCCGTCCCAATAGGATTTAAGGCATGACAAATATGGTATCTAAGTAGGTCATCCTAGGAAGTCTACAAAACCCCTAGGAGTCTACCACCTATTAATGGTACTGACCAAGATCTAAGGAATGTAGGGAAAATGTTGGCTCGTATAGTTGTTGGGCAAGTTCAAGGACAAACTATTTCTACCATAAGTTCTAGTGATGCAGATTGGGCAGTTAGCCTACAGACATAGGATTTCCTAAAACTAGATCCTCCTACATTCACTAGATTATATTTTAATATAGACCCATAGGACTTTATTAATCAAATCCAAAGGGCTTTAGATGTCATGCATGTATCGGGTAAGGAGACAGCGGAGGTAGCAACATATATATTCAAAGGGGAGGCTATATTTTGGTATGAACACTAAAAACGGTCTAGAGGTATCGATGCACCTTCAGCTACTTGGAAAGAGTTTAAAGAGGCATTTCTTAATTATTACCTTCCATTTGAGATTCAACAGTCCCGTGCAGATCAATTCCTGATATAAGCACTAAGCCCTAGAGCCCTTTAACACATAGCCAAGCCAAGGAATTATAATGACTTTAATTATTGTTTAGGCACTTGAAGGCGAGTGAGAGTGTGATGCATCCAACCAAGGTAGGGTACTTAATGGTTTATGAATAAGATCTTTGAAAGAACTACTTTCTTACATCTCAAGGACGCCTAAAAAGAGGGGTATTGTGGACTTTTTGCACTCTTAAGTTACACTCAAGGAGCACCTCATTTAGAGCTTCATTAAAGGCATTAGAGTCTTTTGCCAATCAGTTGGTAGGAGTAAAAGTCTTTCTATCAATCTTTATTATGATGCAATCTTCTTGTTTATCTCCTTTCTAGTGTCTTGTTTTCTTCTTGTATGTTTGCTGATTTTTGCATTTAAGTGTCAATTTCATATGTTAATAGTCCTTTAGGCTATTAATTCCTGAATCTTTTCAAAGCGAATGTGAGCTTGAGGGAGTACAACCTCTGGTTTAACTCTTTGGATAGGTATGCTCCTAATGTAGTAGCTACTATGGATGATAGAGTTCATCGATATGTGGATAGATTGGACTATTGCTGATTTGAACAAAGATATGGACATAGTAAGGATACAAGCTTTTGCATAAAAATGGAGGACCAAAGGCAAAAAAGAACACAAGAATTGGAAAAAGGGTATTCCAAGAGAGCCAGATCTAAGAGACAGTTCATGGCATCCCAAGTTTAGTTTAGGCCTTGGTTTTCTAATAGACAACCTAGGACATTATCTTCTTATCGTACAGCTAGTGCTTCACCACAGTTTCAAGGGTCCAAAGGCAACCAGCTTGGGTAAAAAAGTGAGATTCATAGAATGGAGTATCAGCCAATTAAGGACTCATCGTTAGCCATGTAAAAAATGCCAAAAGTTTTATGTAGGTGCATGTTGGTTTGGAACAAATGCTTTCTTTAGGTGTGGTAGGATGGGGCATATGATAAGAGAATGCCCACAAAGAGGCATGGGTGGTATGGCACGACCTACTAGATTAGTCATTGTATTATTGTCATAGGTGCCTTCTTTAGGTAGGGGTGTATAGCGTATAGGTCGTGGTAGAGGTGCAAAAGGAGTAGCTAGCTCTAGTGGAGTTAGAATCGTACATATATTTTAGTAGATCTAGAAAATTTGATGTCTTCTCCAGACGTGGTTAAGGTACATTGTCCATATTTTCACATAATGTGTATGTATTAATTGATCCAAGTTCTACATTATCATATGTCACTCCATTAGTTGTTGGAAACTTCAAAAGGACACCAAAATTTCTTGTTAATCCATTTGAAGTGTCTACGCCGGTTGGTGAATCTATTATTGGTAGGAGATTATATCGAAATTGTGTAATAACTATTTGTGTTCGTCATACAATGGCTGACCTGGTTGATTTAGAAATAGTAGATTTTGATGTTATAATGGGTATGAAATTGTTGGATTCTTGTTATGCCATAGTAGATTGCCGAATTAAGAGGGTGTATTTCGATTTTCCAAGAGAGGCAATCCTTGAATAGAGGGGTAATATTAGTGTGCCAAGAGGTAAATTTATTTCATATTTTAAGGGGAAAAGGATGTTTTCCAAGGATTACATATATCATCTAGTTGGAGTGAAGAATACAGATATGGAGCCACCAACTGTTCAAACTATTCCAGTGGTAAAGAAATTTCCCTATGTATTTCCTTAATATCTTCCAAGTTTGCCACCAGAATGAGAAGTAGAGTTTGGTATTGATGTAATTCCAGGTACTCAACTAATTCAATTTCTTCATATAGAATGGCCCTGGTAGAATTACGGGAGTTAAAAGAGCAATAGAAAGACATGCTAGAAAAATAATCCCTAAGTCCTAGTATGTCCCCCTAGGGAACACCAGTATTATTTGTGCGTAAGAAAGATAGATGATTGAGAATGTGTATTGACTACCGACAACTAAATAAAGTGACTATTAAGAAAAAATATCCCATTCTGAGAATTGATGACTTATTCGACCAGTTGCAAGGCACTAAGTGTTTTTCAATATTGATTTAAGGTCAGGTTGCCACCAAGGTAGGGTCAAATAGAAGGAAATACCCATACATCTTTTCAAACATGATACAATTATTACAAGTTTCTAGTCATGTCCTTTGGGCAAACTAATTCCCCTGCAACTTTTATGGATTTGATGAATGGGGAGTTCAATCAATTTTTGGATGTGTTTTTGATTGTTTTTATAAATGATATTCTGGTTTATTCAAGATAAATGGAGGACCACGCCTGTCACTTATGACATGTAGTATAGATTCTTCATGATCGTAAGCTATATGCAAAGATCTCTATATGTGAGTTTTGGTTAAAATCAGTGACATTTTTGGGTCATATTATATCTAATGAAGGAATAAAGGTTGATACTCAAAAGATAGAAGCTGTGAATAACTGGCCAAGACCTATAACGCCTACAGAGGTTCGTAGTTTCCTTGGGTTGGCAGGTTATAATAGGAGGTTCGTTGAAGGATTTTCTTCAATTTCTGCACCTTTAACAAAGCTAACACACAAAGCTTCTAAGTTTAAATAGAATGACGCATGTGAAAGGAGTTTCCAAGATCTGAAGAATAAGTTGACTTCTACACCCATATTGATCATTCTACAAGGCACAGAAGGGTATGCCATATATTGTGATGCTTCAAGAATTATCTTAGGATGCGTGTTGATACAGCATGGTAAAGTGATAGCATATGACTCAACACAATTGTGGTCATATGAGAAAAATTATCCTACAC
The DNA here is from genome assembly GCA_030864225.1 of Capsicum baccatum var. pendulum. NCBI lineage: Eukaryota > Viridiplantae > Streptophyta > Magnoliopsida > Solanales > Solanaceae > Capsicum > Capsicum baccatum. Next base: position 139,552,399 of record CM061555.1, read on the forward strand.
ATGACCTTGAGCTAGCAGCAGTTATATTTTCCTTAAGGATATAGCATCACTATTTGTATGGGATTTATGTTGACATAAATACTGACCATAAGAGTTTGAAATATATCTTTAATCAAAAGGACCTAAATTTTAGGCAGCGAAGATGGCTAAAGCTATTAAAAGACTATGACATTGATATCTTGTATCATCCGGGGAAAGCAAATGTGGTAGCAGATGCGTTATGTCAGAAGACTATGGCACTGTCCATAGAAAGACAAGGGATGATTAAAGATTTGTACCAACAAGCCAATTTGGGGGTTTGCCTTCTTGAAACTCCAGATGAAGAGATTAATGTGCATAATGCGGCAGAAACTTTATTATTAGCTGAAGTAAAAGAGAAGCACTATGAAAATCCCATACTATTACAACCTAAGGAGAATGTACAATGTGGTATGACAAAGTCATTTGAGCTAATGCAATAGGGAGTACTTCGGTCCTAAAACAGATTATGTGTGGCTAATGTAGATGGGATAAGAAAAAGGATTATGACAGAGGCACATCATTCAAGGTATTCCATCCAACCAGGGTCAACTAAAATATATCATGATTTGAAAGGAATATATTTGTGGAGTGACATAAAGAAGAACTTTGCAGAATTTGTAGCCGAATGTCCAAAATGTCAAAGAGTTAAAGTAGAGCACCAAAAGCCCAAGGGTTATATGCAATGTTTAGATCTTCCAATCTGGAAGTAGGACAAGATCAACATGGATTTTGGTACTGGTTTGCCTCGTACATCTTAAAAGTTTGATTCCATATGGGTGATAGTTGATAAGGCTTACCAAATCAGCACATATCCTACCAGTTAGGACCTCTTATATAGTTGAAGATTATGCCAAATTTATATATCAAAGAGATAGTTTGATTATGTGGAGTACAATCTCTATTTTACCAGATAGGGGAGCTCAATTTACTGCAATTTTTTTAAAGTCTTTTTAGAGAAAATTTGGAACACAAGTTAATTTTAGTACTGCTTTCCACCCTCAAATAGATAGAGAGAAATGTACCATTCAATACTTGATAACATGCTACGAGCTTGTGTATTGGACTTAAAGGTAGTTGGGATGATCATTTACCTCTTATCAAGTTTGCCTAAAATAATAACTATCATTCAAGCATCAAAATGGCACTATATGAAGCTTTGTATGGAAGAAAGTATAGATCAGCAATTGGATGGTTTGAAGTAGATGAAACTTCCTTGTTCGGGCCAGATCTTGTTCATCAAGCTATGGAAAAGGTTAAAGTGATCCAACAACGTCTAGAAATAGTACAAAGTTGAGACAAGTCATATACAAATGTTAGAAGAAGGGGGCTAGAGTTAGCTATAGGTGATTGGGTATTCTTAATGGAGTCACCAATAAAGGGGTTATGAGATTTGGTAAGAAAGGAAAACTAAGTCTATATTGTATAGGCCCATATAAGATTACTCAGAGGTTTGACCAAGTCTCTTATCAATTAGAGCTAACCCAAGAGATATTTACAGTTCATCCAGTATTTGACGTCTCAATGCTTCGAAAGTGCATTGGAGATACATCTTATATTACTCCCACTGAAGATGCACAAGTTACAGAATATATCACTTAAGCAGAAATACCTATTACTATTCTAGATGAACAAGTTAAGAAGTTAAGGAATAAGGAAATAGCTTCTACTGAAGTGTTTTGAAAAAACCAACAAGTAGAGGATATAAATGGGAAGCTGAAGAAGCGATGAAATCTAAGTACCCCTATTTGTTCAAATACGAAGAAAAAGTCCAAGATGCTGAATTGGAGCAATAACAAGTAAGTATAATATATAAGTAGTATATGATAATAGGGATATTTAACTTAGGATTAAACTTGTGTTGGTTGGATAGTTATGCTAACATTCGAGGAGTGATGTTTCTAAGAAGGTGAGGATATGACACCCCGTACATTGCATGTACTTTTTCTATTTATAGGTAACTTGGTATAGCCTTATGGCAGGTAAAGAATGAGATTTGATATGAGAATATTAATGGTGTAGATGGAATTCTAGACATTGCCCGAGACTTTTTATGTGACACGGTCAAGTTAACATCGATACAACTATTTAACGTGGAATTTTAAGACTGTATTTGAATCTAAAGTTTAAAGTGACCAGGTGTGTACAATTCGTAAGTTAGATTAAGGTGACTAGGAGTTTGAAATGGAATGAAATATTGAGGTGCTTGCTTAACATAATTAAGCTAGTAGGTGAGTCACCTACTTGGGTTATATGAGCCAAGTTAATGGACCAAGTCCATGTATCAAATTTAGGCCTTTATTAGTATACGTATTTTGGGCCTAAATTAAGTAAAAGAAGAATGAAATGGAGAAAAGGCTAAATGCTCAAACATGCCAAGGCCCAAATATAATTTATTCAAACTAAGAAATTAAGCTAGTAGGTGCATCACCTACTTTGACATATTTAGGTGCTTGAACCCCTTAAGTAGCTGCATCACCTACTTAGACCAATTTGATGATATTTGTGGTCCAAAATCAGCTAGGTGGATGGACAAAATTAGGGAATTTATAAGGCCACATTGCTTGTCATTTCCTCTCATTCTTAAGTCACCAAAAAAGGTTACTTCACAAATTCTCTATACTTTCTTTTAAACAAAAAGAAGCAGCCCTATTTTCCTTTCTAGGGTTCTTGAAGTAGCCCCAACCATTACATGCTAAGGTAAGTGGAAACACTTATGGTTTATCTTAATTATCTCAAGAAAGATTAGGAAAACATGATATAAGTGATTAGTTATTAATTCATGGAAGAATATGGAACCAGCTACTTGTTCACTTTTTCTTTGTTGTTAAGAGATTTGTTTTCTTTTTTTTGTTTAAAGTGTGAAGGAAAGTGAACGTTGAAGTTTTTGAGGAGTTGAAATTAAAAGAATAAGTTTCAAAATTAAGGTAAGGTGACATCCAATTTTGTTCTCCTTATGTATAAATTTAAGAAAGAATTATGGATGTGTTGTTATTGAGAACTCAAGGGATGATAAGTTCAATAATTGATTGCTACAGTAAAAGGGATTTGGGATTTTTTTTGTGGACTATTTTGTATGTATATGTTATGGTCTGCCAGGTTGATACGGGACAAATGGCCATCTTATCTTTTGATGACATCTTTGGAGGCCAACACATAGAGGCTCAAGACTTGGTCACCTCGAGAATACAAGAACATGCATGGAGGACCCGTTTTGAGCGTAACTTAAAGCAATTTCGCGTATGGAAGATTTCTTGGAGCATTTAAGAGTGAGGACTCACGGTTTTGGACCTTAATTAAGGGCATTTTGGACATTACACATGGTGTATTTACACACCATGGCCGCACCTATCATTAAGGGCAAAGTGGTCTTTTTGTATTCTTTTGTATTACACTATAAATAGGTCATTTTAGCTCATTTCTTGGGAGATTTTGCATGATGAAGGATTGAAAGACATATTTTCTCTCTTTTTAGAGTGTAACACCCTTAGTTGTAGGACTTGGAAAAGTCATCCTTAGCATAGGGCTTGGAAAAGCCAATATTGGTCTTTGCTTTGAAACGGTAGAACTTGAGGTAAGTTCATTCCCTTGGTGGTCACCGTAAGAGTGTGGTTTTGATTGTTACATTCATTAGGGGTTAGTGTTGACATACACTTGGTTCTTAATCTTGTAATAATCTTGGTCTCACTATCTATCTTTATTTTCATGCGAATCGTGTATGTGTTGTGTAGTGGACTGTTTTGGGGTTTTCGTTGAATCCAAAACTTGTATTATTGTTGTTCATCTTGTTCATCACGTTTTGTAGCTGTTTTGGTGTTAAAATATACTCTTTATCTTGTATTCTTGTTGTTGGTAGCGAATCCGAGTGTGGTCTCCATCTTGGTCCTCGAATCCTTAAGATTTGCGGACTGATTTGGTGTTTGTTTTGTGTTCCCTTCTCTTTTCTGTATCATTTGGTATCAAAGTATGGCTTGATCTTGTTCCTACAAGATCAATCTTGGGCTTGAGACTTGAAAACTACAAAAAAAAAAAAAAAATTGAAATCTGGAAATTCCAGAAAATAGCAATCTGTCCACTTTGTGTTCTTGGCCGAAAATTGTGTTCTTGTTGTGTCTTGGCCGAGATTTTTTTTATTTGTATTTGTTGTCTCTAGGTGTTAGTTTTGTTCCTCACTAACACATTGAGTCTATATATTGATTTGAGCTTGTATTTTGATGTTGTTATTGTGAACATGAGCTTGGCCCATTGTTGTTGAACATTGTTGTAGTCTATTGTTGTTGAGAAACCTGATTGGCCGTGTATTTGGTTGTTGTTGTTGTTGAAAGGAGTGTTGTTGTTATTCTTGGTGAATATTGTTGTTCTTGAAGCTCTTCACAACCTTCATCTCTTGTTAAAACCGAAGACACATCACTAAAGAGACTTGGTTGTTTGTTGTTGTGGATTGGAGTTGGCCGTTGGAATTGTTGGTGTTCTTGAAGAAGTTGTTGTTGTGTTCTTGAAGGTTGTTGTGGTGTTCATCTACTTCTTCATCTTTTCTTACAACTTAAGACAATCAAAAGGGCAATATAGATTCAAAAAGGTAAAGATGAAAAGATGTAAAGCTTGTTGTGAGAAACCTTGAACCCAACACTTCCTAGACTAGACTTCTAGTTTTTCAGCTTTCCCTCATTTCAAAGACCTTGTTTTGTGGGACTACTTTTTCTTGTATCAAGAACTTTGTTTTGTGGGACTACTTTTTTTCTTGTTTCAAGAACCTTGTGTTGTGGGACAAGTACTTTTTCTTATTTCAAGAACCTTGTGTTGTGGGACAAGTATTTTTTCTTATTTCAAGAACCTTGTATTGTGGGACAAGTACTTTTTCTTATTTCAAGAACCTTGTGTTGTGGGACAAGTACTTTTTCTTATTTCAAGAACCTTGTGTTATGGGACAAGTACTTTTTCTTATTTCAAGAACCTAGTGTTGTGGGACAAGGTACTTTTGTTATTTCAAGATTTATGTTTTCCCTCAAAAGACAAATTGTTATCCTTTCCAAATTATGTATAAATTTAAATTTCAGAATTGGTGCTTAAATTGAGTGGGACCAAAACCAATTGCATGCTGCCACGTCATCCATTTGCTACTGTTCACGTCATTAATAAGCTCAAATTTCAGATTTTAGTAGTTTCCTTTTATTGTTCCTTAGTTTCAATTTTATTGGTTCCAATTAATTAACAACTAGTAATCACCTACTTAGTTGTAGATTAATTGTTGAATCCGTCTCTTTCGTGTCTTCGTTATTTGTGAGCTTTTCTCATTTTTAATTCGTTGTAACTTCTTTATTTCAAGTTCGTAAGGAAATTTTATTTTGTGTCTTGAGTCGATCAAACAAGAATCTATTCCGTCCACCAAGTAGAATTGACATCCTATTGACTACCGGAGTATAAGCAACTTTCAATATTCGCCGCTCCAATTGTGAGGATCACAAAGATGAGTGTATACGAGTGTTGGTGAGGAGCTTTACTACTAATCTTGTTTGTTTATTTTGTAGGTTTAAAGGGTGATATAAGAGGAACATGACTTTGATAGCCGGGGATTATTGTGACTACAATATGGGAGACTGTGATTGTAGTGAGGGTTTTTATGGCTACGAAGTTGAGGAAGATTGCGGAGGCTATGAAAATAGCCATGGTCAAAACATAGGCAGATTTGAAAATTACTGTTTTGAGGGAGAAAATGAGGTGAATGAAGTGCCTAGTGCTTATGGTGACTTTGGAGATGATGTAGGACCTCGTGATGGATCTTATGATGAAGTTGGGACATGTGAGGAGTCTTGAACTCCCCACTCCGAACCTAGATTTGGTATTAGGTATAACCCTGTCATTCGTAAACCTTATGAGAGCTATGATGAGAATACACGTGAGGAGTGTGAAGATTCATATTCTCTACCTTGTAGTACTTCTTATCAAGGTCGATATAGTGTGAATGGTTATACTAGCTATAGTGTAGGTTGTCCAATGGGAAGAAGAGGATATACATCTCCAAAATCGAGGGCTACTCATGTGCTTTACAATGTTGATCCGAGAAGGAGTGTACACTCAGGAAAGGTGACCATTTGTGGGATAACGGGCTGCCTCGTTGTGTTAAATGATAGGTACTATAGAAACTATATTGTTCCATCCATGGTTGATTACTTGGGGTTATTTTGTAAGCCTTTACTTGTTCCATACTTCTTGGACAGGTTTAAGGTTACCGAGAGGGTAAAAGTTGTCTTCTCCCAATTTAATTACCATGAGGAGGTGTGGTGTGATGTTTTTCCCATAACCTATGGTCATGTGAGCTTAGGCGCCGATTGGTTTGCACAACATAAAGTTCCAAATATGCAAAATTGGCCTAATATTATAAGAGACCGATGGCGAAATTTCCTCGAGACGTACATTCTGCCCGGGCCGCAAAAAGAAGTTCCTACCTACTCCAATTTGAATTATTATGAGAGACAAAAGATTGAGAGGAGTAAGGGAGTGAAAGGTGGTAATCCGAGAGTGGAAAAAGGAGAGGTTGTGTGGAGCAAAGTAAGAGGATTACCACCAAACCATGCTAACATTGTTTGTCCTTCTATTTCTAAGGACATTTGTGTAGGTAGCAACATGGAAAGCGAAGAAGAACAATGCCAAAAGAAAGTTGCTGCCCAAACTTTTGGAGGACCTTCACACCATGACAAAGAAGAATCTACTCAAGGACTTCAAGGTAAAATGGCAAACTCTTACACTTTTGTACATGTGAATGATAATTGTGTGGCTAGTAGCCCATTGAGTGTGAGTTGTAGCTTGCCTATATGTGAGTGTATTATTTCTTTGCCACTTGATGATGATGTACATGTTGTGAGTGTGGATACACTAGTTGATCCTATTGATGACCGAATAGACTCTTCTTGTAAGATCGATTTATGTCCACCTAGTGTTGAAACCATTATGTTGAATGAAAGTACATTATCTTCTGAAATTTGTGTTGATCAACTTATGTGTGAAAATTACCCACCACTTGAGGATGTGTATGATGTAATTAATGAACCTCAAGTGTGTGATGATGTTGAAAATGTTGATCAAAGTGAGAATGAACCCGAGAGCTCTTCTTGGGTTAATATTGTGTTTGAAACATCCTTGAAACTTGATATTGATCATTTAGAGAGTGAGGAACTTGCTTGTTCCAAATCTGTCCGTGAGGTAGATCACACTCTTTTTAGGTACAATGTCCTGTTTGAAGATGATTTAAACACTCCTAATGAACCTAGTGGTGAAAATGATGGTATAGCTTGCCTTGGAAGCTATAATCTATATGCTAACCCACTATGGTTTGACAATATTCCTCCTAAAGAGGGAAATCTCTTCTTGGAAGATGAGAGTCCTCTTAAGGGTAAGGAATGTGTAGTTGCGAAAGCTACTTCTTCTTCTACTTTGTGTGATTTCATTGTTGAGAGTACTCATGGTGATTATTGGGAAACTAGTAGTGAGTACACACATGAGAGCACCTTAGTAGAAGTCGATTTGAGTGATACTTTTCTCTACTCTCTATTTGCTTTGGATCATATGTATGTTATTGCAGAGAGTATGTCATTTAGTTTGGGTGTAGACCACGGGAAAGGGAAGTGTTGTCGAGACCCGTGTCTATGGCCACTTTTCCCATTTGAACCCGGTGCCAAATTTAGAAATGGTGATACGGTTAGGGCAGCCTCCACAGGTACACGGCCTTTCACACGAAGCCAAGCTCGGGAATTACAAAAGCTCCAAGCTTTGTTCATGCAAATGGCCGTGTGTGAGTTGGTGATTGAACCAACCAAGGACCTAAACGTTTTTATGTGTGAAGAGAGGTCCTAATGTGTAATAAACTACTCTCCAAGGTTGGCACAAGAAGCAAGGGCGGATGGGTCATTTTACCCCTTTTGTTTGTAGTATAAATAGAACATGTTAGAGAGTTGTTCCTTAGTTTTTGAATGCTGAATTTTGTAACCTAAAACACTAAACCTTTCCTCTCTCTTCCACTCATAGAAGCCGCCCCTATTATCTCACAAGTAGAGGGATACTTGTGTTGTCTCTTTGGCTAGAAACAAGGGTTTTGAGGTCGTTGAGTGCCTCTTGGTCCTCGTAAGAACTTGGTGTTTATATTCATTAGACTTAGGGTCCTCTCTTGATGTTAGGGTTCTTAGTTTCTTGAATGTTATATGTCAAGTTATCTATCTTTCTTTATCTTGTTGTTGTTGTTGTTTTTGTTATCTTAAAGTCTAGTGAAGCCGTGTGGGGTTCTTTTCGATTCACTAGCATTGTTATCTATCTAGTTGTTCTTGTGTTGTGGGCTGAAAAACCGAAACTTAAACTTGTTGTTCTTGTGTTGTTGGACTGAAATCCGAGCCTACTTGAAGCTCTTGGTGTTGTTGGTTTGATTTTGTATCATTTGGTATCAAAGCAAGACCGGTTGTGTTCCAACATAACCCATCTTGAGCTAGTTCACGGCTTAAACAAACTACACCAAAAAGAAATTCTGAAAATCTGTCCATTAAAAGTTGAAACCAAGAATGATGTTGTATGTTTAGATCTAGGTGTTATTTTGCTTGTTAGTGAGTTTCTAGTGTTGGTTTCTTTCTCACCAACACTAAAGTGTCTAGATCCAAAAGTTGAGCTTGAAAACTTGAACATTGTGTAGTGACTTGAAGTGGCCAAAAGTTGTATGTTGTGATAACCAAAAAAAAATCGGTGGTTGTGTGTTTATGTGCTAAAGAAGTTGATGATGTTTGTTGAGGTGTTCATCTTTTGAACTTGTTCATCTTGTTGTGTGCTCAAGTGGTAAGACAAGATATAAAGTTGTTGTGAAAGACTTGCACCCATCACCTTTTAGTCTTGTCAATCACTTTTCCCTAATTCAAGGAGCCTTGTTTTGTGGGATTAGTCAACCAAACACCACTTTCTTGAGTTTGAAAAGGGTGAAATACTACAAGATTTTATTTTTCCCACCAAAACACTTTGCAAACTATAACAAGTTGTGTGAATATTAACACAAAACAAAAAAAAAAAAGAGAAGAAGAACGTGTGGGACCATTGCATGCTGCCACGTCGCTATAAGCTCAACTTAGGATATTCTTTGGTTTCTAATTGTTGATCCTTGGTTTCCCTTACTTGGTCCTAGAACTAATTAACAAACTAGTACCTTCCTACTAGGTTGTCAACTAGTTCCTTGAACCGTTTGTTCGTGTCAACGATTATTTGAGTGCTTTTATTCGTTTGAACGAATTGCTGATTTTTGACTCTAGTCCGGCAAGAATTCTTTGAGTCTTTAAACAGGAATCCATTCCGGATAAGAGCTTACTCATACCTTAAAATTCTCACGGTTACTAGCCAATTATACAACACTTATGGAACACGAACTTGTGGTGAACTAAAGCGGATAATACCTTGACAATGGAAGGAGCTACGTCTCATAATGTGGATACTAATGCCCTTGATTCTATGAGGGTCACTCTTGAGGCCGTTACCCGGACACTTGAAAGGTTGAATTCGGAATTTGGGGCCGTGAGAGGGGACTTGGCAGCAATAAGGGGGGAAGTGTCGACTATTAGTGGGAGATTAGAACAAGTGGAGAGTCAAAGGAACTCTCGTCCTTCTACTCCTCTACATGTATCTACCAATGGTCATGATAGGACCTACTCCGCAACCATCACCCCCGAAGCAGTCCACCAAATGCTAAATGCACCCCAAGCTCCACTAAATACCGCAAGCCAAACTACCTATTTTCCTCCAAACCGAGACTCCACTAGACCAATACATTTCCAAGCCCCTCCAATTCCACAAGAGGGATTTGGACGCCAAGTACCTCCACTAAATCCGAACCCTCCATTCCAAGCTCCATTAAACCAAAGACCGCAAATTCCAAATCCTCCGAATCAAAACGGCCAAGGTCGGCCAGGCCACTTTGAAGGATACGGTAGAGAGGAGTATGAAGGAGGTGGAGCCTTTGATGATGCTTATATGAGAGAGGAGGAGTTAAGAGGGGGTCGAGGAGAACCTAGGGGATACCGGGGGTATGGTGATAGGGGAAACCGACACCAAGAGAGAGATGTAGGCATCAACACCATCAAGTTGAGCCTACCCATCTTTATGGGTGAAAGTGACCCCGAGACCTACTTAACGTGGGAATCGGCTTGTGACAAAGTGTTCCAAGTTAATGACATCTCGGAAGAAAAGAAGAGTTGCTACGCTATAGATCACCTCGAGGGCTATGCTAACACTTTGTGGGAGTATGTTAAACGATTTGGTAATGAATTAGTGGATGGGCAGCCACCACCGTGGTATCGGTTGAGGTATTTGATGAGACAACGATACCTTCCCGAGAGATATCGTCATGAGTTGCTCGCTAGATTATATGGCTTGCGGCAAGGAGGCAAGAGTGTGATGGCCTATTTTGACGAGTTCCAACAACTCATGTTGAAACTTGATCATCGTGGGGAGCAAATCAGTCACGACATCATCCGGTTCAAGTGTGGGTTGAACAAAGAGATCGCCACTAATTTGACACTTCACTGGTTTGAAACCATTGACGGTATATTCCAAGCGGCCCTAGAGATTGAAAGGGAACTTAAGGAGAGATCATCCTTCAAGGCAAGGGTACAAACCCCCTCGGGTTGGCCCAAAAACAAGGACCAAATCGCCCCTACGAAGCTGCCCGAGTCCAAAACAGTCCCAAAATTCCCTCCGAAACCGGAGGCTCACAAATATCCCAACCCAAAGGGGTTCCAATGCTTCAAGTGCCAAGGTTGGGGGCATAAGGCCAATGAATGTCTGAACCGGCGCAATGCGATCCTACGAGAAGGGAAGGTGTACTACCTTGGTGAGGGGGTGGTTTCCGAAAAGGGGGAGGATGAGGCCGAGCCTCAAGATGGAGAGGAAGCTGAAAATGGACCGAATGATGATGGATTAGATGATAGTGAAGATGTCTATCCACAAGAAGGGGAGTGTGTGGTTCCAAACTTTGTGGTTAGACGTGTCATGATTAGTAAGGCGGTAGATGACCCGAGTCAAAGGGAAAATCTATTCCATACTAAGTGTCTTGTAAAGGGGAGTGTGTGCACCTTGGTAATTGATAGTGGTAGTTGTACAAATGTTGTGAGCCATGCTATGGTAAATTTATTGAAGCTACCAACTACTCCACATACTAGTCCTTACAAGCTACAATGGTTGAACGATTGTGGTGAATTAAAGGTCACGAGGCAATGTGTGATTCGGTTTAAGGTGGGAAACTACCACGATGAAGTGCTTTGTGACGTGATCCCAATGCAAGCATGTCACTTGTTGTTAGGTAGGCCATGGCAATATGATAGGTCTACTAAACACGATGGGAGGTCCAACCGGTATACGCTTAAGAAGGATGGCCGAAAGGTCACACTTCACCCTCTTTCACCCTCCCAAGTAAATGAGTGGCATCAAAAGATGAGAGAGTTAAAAGGAAAGGGGAAGGAATTTGGGAAGGGAGAAAAGGAGGGGGATGCCGTAGGTGAGGAAGTAGGGACATCCGAGGCTGTCCCAACGACAAGGGAGATGGAAAACGTAGTGATGTTGGCTAGGAAGAAAGAACTCTTCGTGGACCATGATGAAAACAAGCCGATGTTACTTTTGGCCCATTGTTTTAATACTAACCCCACTAATTCTTCCATTTCCCCTTTGATTTCTTGTGCGTTGCAGGAGTATGAAGATGTATTTCCTCAAGAACTTCCGCAAGGATTGCCCCCACTTCGGGGAATTGAACACCAAATTGATTTGATGCCGGGTTCACAACTTCCAAACAAACCGGCCTATAGGAGCAATCCCATGGACACTAAGGATCTTGAGAGACAAGTTGAGGAGCTTCTCAACAAGGGATACATCAAGGAAAGCATGAGTCCGTGTGCTGTTCCGGTACTTTTGGTACCAAAGAAGGACGAAACTTGGCGCATGTGCGTCGATTGTAGAGCCATCAACATAATCACTATAAGGTATCGTCATCCAATCCCTAGACTAGATGATATGTTAGATAAGCTCCACGGATCTTGTTTGTTTTCTAAAGTGGACCTTAGGAGCGGCTATCACCAAATTCGCATGCAACCCGGTGATGAGTGGAAGACCGCATTCAAGACCAAATTCGGTCTATATGAGTGGCTGGTCATGCCCTTCGGCCTTACCAATGCTCCTAGCACATTTATGAGGCTAATGAATCATGTAATGAAGCCTTATATTGGAAAGTTTGTGGTGGTTTAGTTTGATGATGTGTTGGTGTATAGTAAATCTATTGATGATCATGTAATGCATTTGAGATGTGTGTTTGATGTGCTCCGAAAGGAGAAGCTGTATGCCAACATGGAGAAGTGTTCTTTTGGTGTTGATAAAGTTATATTCTTGGGTTTTGTTGTGAGCTCAAGGGGTGTGGAAGTGGACGATTCCAAGATAGACTCTATACAAAGTTGGCCGACCCCTAAAACTATTGGAGAAATCCGAAGTTTCCACGGGTTGGCAAGCTTTTATAGGAGGTTTGTCAATGGATTTAGTTCCATAGCAGCCCCCTTGACCGAGGTAATTAGAAAGGACGGACCCTTTAAATGGGGTGATGAGCAGGCTAGGGCTTCTGAGGCCTTAAAAGCTACGCTCATCTCGGCGCCTTTATTGCAATTGCCTGATTTTGATAAGATGTTTGAAATAGAATGTGATGCTAGTAAGGTTGGCGTCGGGGCTGTTTTGATGCAAGAAGGTAAGCCCGTTGCTTATTTCAGTGAAAAGCTCAAAGGGGCAACTCTTAATTACTCAACTTATGATTTGGAGTTGTACGCCCTTGTTAGAGCCTTGGGAAATTGGCAACATTATTTGTGGCCTAAGGAGTTTGTGATACGATCGGATCATGAGTCGTTGAAACACCTTAAGAGCCAAGACAAGCTGAATAGGCGTCATGCTAAGTGGATTGAGTTCATCGAGACTTTCCCTTATGTAATTCATTACAAAAGGGGAAAGGAAAATGTTGTTGCCGATGCCTTGTCTAGGAAGCATGTGCTTGTTGCTACCTTGTCTTTGAAGTTGATGGGTTTTGAGAGCTTGCGGATGTTGTATCCCCAGGATCCTACCTTTGCTCCTATTTTTAGGGAATGCGAAGAGTGGGGAAGGGACCGTTGGCTTAAGGAGAGTGACCATTCCTCCTACTCTTGGTTCGATGGGTATTTGTTCAAGGGGAGGAGGTTGTGTGTTCCTTCTAGTTCTTGGAGGGAATTATTCGTGAGGGAAGCCCATGACGGAGGCCTCATGGGTCACTTTGGTGTAGACAAGACCCTCGGAATCTTAGAGGAGAACTTCTATTGGCCCAAAATGCGCAAAGACGTCACTAAAATTTGTAGTCAATGCGTGGCCTGCCGGAGTGCGAAATCTCGTCTCCTACCTTAAGGATTATACACCCCACTCCCTACTCCCCTTAGGACTTGGTTGGACATTTCGATGGATTTTCTTTTGGGGCTGCCAAGGACTAGAAAGGGCCGAGATAGCATTTTTGTTATTGTTGATAGATTCTCTAAAATGGCTCATTTTATTCCATGTGCTAAAACCGAGGATGCTCGTAGTGTAGCTTCATTATTTTTTGCACATGTTGTAAAGCTACACGGGGTACCTAGGACTATTGTGAGCGATAGGGACTCCAAGTTCCTAAGTCTCTTTTGGAAGTCCATGTGGGGTAGGCTTGGAACGAAGTTACTTTTCTCCACGTCTTGCCACCCACAAACCGATGGCCAAACGGAGGTAGTAAATAGAACCTTGGGGTCTATGCTACGTTCTATGGTTAAAGGTAAACTGACTTCATGGGAAGATCACCTACCCTTGGTGGAATTTGCATACAACCGGGTAATACATTCGAGCACGGGAATGACTCCCTTTGAATATGTTTACGGCCTGAATCCCCTTACCCCTTTAGATCTCACTCCTTTGTCTAGTGATCTCATGACCAGCTTAGATGGAAATAAAAGAGCCGAGGCAATGAAGAAAATGCATGAGACGGTGCGTATCAAGCTTGAAAAGAAGAACCAAGAGATTGCAAAAAGGGTAAACAAAGGGAGAAGAAGGCTTGTGCTTGAACCCGGAGATTGGGTGTGGGTGCATCTTCGAAAGGATCGGTTTCCAGCTCAAAGGAAGTCCAAATTGCTGCCAAGGGGTGATGGTCCTTTCCAAGTACTTGAGAGAATCAATGACAACGCCTACAAGATTGACCTTCCACCGGAATATCAAGTGCACAACACTTTCAATGTTGGTGATCTCTCCCTCGTGGATGCGGTTGAAGATGACCAAACGCTGAATTTGAGGTCAAATTCCTCTCAAGATGGAGAGGATGATACGGTTAGGGCAGACTCCACAGGTACACGGCCTTTCACACGAAGCCAAGCTCGGGAATTACAAAAACTCCAAGCTTTGTTCATGCAAATGGCCGTGTGTGAGTTGGTGATTGAACCAACCAAGGACCTAAACGTTTTTATGTGTGAAGAGAGGTCCTAATGTGTAAATAACTACTCTCCAAGGTTGGCACAAGAAGCAAGGGCCGATGGGTCATTTTACCCCTTTGTTTGTAGTATAAATAGAACATGTTAGAGAGAGTTATAGTTAGTTTTTGAATGCTGAAACTTGTAACCTAAAAAAAAAACACAAAAACCTTTCCTCTCTCTTCACTCTTTGAAGCCGCCCCTAGTATCTCACAAGTAGAGGGATACTTCTGTTGTCTCTTTGGCTAGAAACAAGGGTTTTGAGGTCGTTGAGTGCCTCTTGGTCCTCGTAAGAACTTGGTGTTTATATTCATTAGACTTAGGGTCCTCTCTTGATGTTAGGGTTCTTAGTTTCTTGAATGTTATATGTCAAGTTATCTATCTTTCTTTATCTTATTGTTGTTGTTGATCTTGTTATCTTAAAGTCTAGTGAAGCCGTGTGGGGCTCTTTTCGATTCACTAGCATCGTTATCTATCTTGTTGTTCTTGTGTTGTAAGTTGAAAAACCGGAACTTAAAACTTGTTGTTCTTGTGTTGTTGGACTGAAATCCGAGCCTACTTGAAGCTCTCGGTGTTGTTGGTTTGATCTTGTATCAACCTTGGTATCGGTTGAGGTATTTGATGAGACAACGATACCTTCCCGAGAGATATCGTCATGAGTTGCTCGCTAGATTATATGGCTTGCGGCAAGGAGGCAAGATTGTGATGGACTATTTTGACGAGTTCCAACAACTCATGTTGAAACTTGATCATCGTGGGGAGCAAATCAGTCACGACATCATCCGGTTCAAGTGTGGGTTGAACAAAGAGATCGCCACTCATTTGACCCTTCACCGGTTTGAAACCATTGACGGTATATTCCAAGCGGCCCTAGAGATTGAAAGGGAACTTAAGGAGAGGTCAACCTTCAAGGCAAGGGTACAAACCCCCTCGGGTTGGCCCAAAAACAAGGACCAACCCGCCCCTATGAAGCTGCCCGAGTCCAAAACAGTCCCTAAGTTCCCTCCGAAACCGGAGGCTCACAAATATCCCAACCCAAAGGGGTTCTAATGCTTCAAGTGCCAAGGTTGGGGGCACAAGGCCAATGAATGTCCGAACCGGCGCAATGTGATCCTATGAGAAGGGAGAGTGTACTACCTTGGTGAGGAGGTGGTTTCCGAAAAAGGGGAGGATGAGGCCGAGCCTCAAGATGGAGAGGGAGCTGAAAATGGGCCGAATGATGATGAATTAGATGGTAGTGAAGATGTCTATCCACAAGAAGGGGAGTGTGTGGTTCCAAACTTTGTGGTTAGACGTGTCATAATTAGTAAGGCGATGGATGACCCGAGTCAAAGGGAAAATCTATTCCATACTAAGTGTCTTGTAAAGGGGAGCGTGTGCACCTTGGTGATTGATAGTGGTAGTTGTACAAATGTTGCGAGCCATGCTATGGTAAATTTCTTGAAGCTACCAACTACACTACACACTAGTCCTTACAAGCTACAATGGTTGAACGATTGTGGTGAATTAAAGGTCACAAGGCAATGTGTGATTCGGTTTAAGGTAGGAAACTACCACGATGAAGTGCTTTGTGACGTGATCCCAATGCAAGCATGTCACTTGTTGTTAGGTAGACCATGGCAATATGATAGGTCTACTAAACACGATGGGAGGTCCAACCGGTATACGCTTGAGAAGGATGGCCGAAAGGTCACACTTCACCATCTTTCACCCTCCTAAGTAAATGAGTGGCATCAAAAGATGAGAGATTTAAAGGGAAAGGGGAAGGAATCCGGAAAGGGAGAAAAGGGGGGGGATGCCGTAGGTGAGGAATTAGGGACATCCGAGGCTGTCCCAACGACAAGGGAGATGGAAAACGTAGTGATGTTGGCTAGGAGGAAAGAACTCTTCGTGGACCATGATGAAAACAAGCCGATGTTACTTTTGGCCCATTGTTTTAATACTAACCCCACTAATTCTTCCATTTCCCCTTTGATTTCTTGTGTGTTGCAGGAGTATGAAGATGTATTTCCTCAAGAACTTCCGCAAGGATTGCCCCCACTTCGGGGAATTGAACACCAAATTGATTTGGTGTCGGGTTCACAACTTCCAAACAAACCGGCCTATAGGAGCAATCCCATGGACACTAAGGAGCTTGAAAGACAAGTTGAGGAGCTTCTCAACAAGGGATACATCAAGGAAAGCATGAGTTCGTGTGCTGTTCCGGTGCTTTTGGTACCAAAGAAGGACGGAACTTGGCGCATGTGCGTCGATTGTAGAGCCATCAACAAAATCACGATAAGGTATCGTCATCCAATCCCTAGACTAGATGATATGTTAGATGAGCTCCACGGATATTGTTTGTTTTCTAAAGTGGACCTTAGGAGCGGCTATCACCAAATTCGCATGCAACCCGGTGATGAGTGGAAGACCGCATTCAAGACCAAATTCGGTCTATATGAGTGGCTGGTCATGCCCTTCGGCCTTACCAATGCTCCAAGCACATTTATGAGGCTAATGAATCATGTAATGAAGCCTTATATTGGAAAGTTTGTGGTGGTTTACTTTGATGATGTGTTGGTGTATAGTAAATCTATTGATGATCATGTAATGCATTTGAGATGTGTGTTTGATGTGCTCCGAAAGGAGAAGCTGTATGCCAACATGGAGAAGTGTTCTTTTGGTGTTGATAAAGTTATATTCTTGGGTTTTGTCGTGAGCTCAAGGGGTGTGGAAGTGGACGATTCCAAGATAGACTCTATTCGAAGTTGGCCGACCCCTAAAAATATTGGAGAAATCCAAAGTTTCCACGGGTTGGCAAGCTTTTATAGGAGGTTTTTCAAAGGATTTAGTTCCATAGCAGCCCCCTTGACCGAGGCAATTAGAAAGGACGGACCCTTTAAATGGGGTGATGAGCAGGCTAGGGCTTTTGAGGCCTTGAAAGCTACGCTCATCTCGGCGCCTTTATTGCAATTGCCCGATTTTGATAAGATGTTTGAAGCAGAGTGTGATGCTAGTAAGGTTGGCATCGGGGCTGTTTTGATGCAAGAAGGTAATCCCGTTGCTTATTTCAGTGAAAAGCTCAAAGGGGCAACTCTTAATTACTCAACTTATGATTTGGAGTTGTACGCCCTTGTTAGAGCCTTGGGAAATTGGCAACATTATTTGTGGCCTAAGGAGTTTGTGATACGAACGGATCATGAGTCGTTGAAACACCTTAAGAGCCAAGACAAGTTGAATAGGCGTCATGCTAAGTGGATTGAGTTCATCGAGACTTTCCCTTATGTAATTCATTACAAAAGGGGAAAGGAAAATGTTGTTGCCGATGCCTTGTCTAGGAAGCATGTGCTTGTTGCTACCTTGTCTTCGAAATTGATGGGTTTTGAGAGCTTGTGGTTGTTGTATCCTGAGGATCCTACCTTTGCTCCTATTTTTAGGGAATGCGAAGAGTGGGGAAGGGATCGTTGGCTTAAGGTGAATGACCATTCCTCCTACTCTCGGTTCGATGGGTATTTGTTCAAGGGGAGGAGGTTGTGTGTTCCTTCTAGTTCTTGGAGGGAATTATTTGTGAGGGAGGCCCATGACGGAGGCCTCATGGGTCACT